>JAWWMP010000167.1:35458325-35515869 GCA_035047865.1 Dendrocincla tyrannina | reverse complement strand
TGGGATGGGGAGAGCTGGGATGGGGAGCGCTGGGATGGGGAGCGCTGGGATGGGGAGAGCTGGGATGGGGAGAGCTGAGATAGGGAGCACTGGGATGGGGAGCGCTGGGATGGGGAGCACTGGGATGGGGAGAGCTGGGATGGGGAGAGCAGGGATGGGGAGCGCTGGGATGGGGACAGCTGGGATGGGGAGCGCTGGGATGGGGAGAGCTGAGATAGGGAGCACTGGGATGGGGAGAGCTGGGATGGGGAGCATTGGGATGGGGAGCGCTGGGATGGGGAGCACTGGGATGGAAAGTGCTTGGATGGGGAGCACTGTCATGGGGAGCACCACCTGCAGCAGTGTGTGCCAGGAAGGGGTAGCCCCACCCGAGGCATTCTGTGCGGCCTGAATGAACCCTGGTCACTCCACAGTCTTTTTTCCCACCTTGGAGGAACAGTTTTCAAGAGTACAAGGGAGCTGACCCCACGAACAGTTTTTATAGGGGACCCCAAGAGTGCCATCACAGAGGCTGAATTCAGAATCTGCTCCTATCAGGGGGCTATCTCACATATACTGTGTATTTCTCAACCTCTACCAGAAACTGCTATTTAACTGTTTGTGTTTATTTGTCCCACTGAAAGGGCAAGTTACACAAGACTGGAAAGTCAAGCCACAAGGGAAACAACAAAAGCCAGAAGAAGCCAGATGAAACAAGACCTTGCAGAAAGGTCCACATGGGTAATATACCTTCCAGAGGAAGACATCATGAAGGAATATGATAATTTTCAAGGATTTTATTGGCATATTCTTAACTCATTAAAGAAAAAATAAAATCTATGTTTGTTGAGAATAACATCAGACTGTATAGGTCAAAAATTGACTGACATCACTCTGGACAGGCATTATTGAGACACACAAAGAAGCTGTTGTGCCTTTAAGCTTATGGTACATTGCAACGCAGTAAATGAAAAGCCACTATTATGAGGGGATGTTTATGTCAGTATCTGAAACAAACCTTCTTTTTACTAGGATAATACTGTCTTAAATTGTTAACTGTTGATCAGATAAACAACATGTGATAAAGATCCTATAATCTCTTTTCATACAATTGGTTTTAACCCCTTAATGGGTTTGCATATTAAAATATCCCATATTAATGAGCCTTGTGAAAGCTTCTAAGAGCTGTAAATGACATTGCAGAGTTTTCGTGTAAGCAATAATGCAAGAATTCAGGATTAGATTTTAACTAAGGTAGTGATTAGAGGCTAAAATTTTCACAAGAGATAAGGTCTCCGTCACTACCAGAACTCATATCCGACTCCTTTGGCCTCTGTGTGAGAAGAAACCAATTTGACCTCCTTGGTCAGGCTGCAGATTGAAGAGATGCTTCACGCAGTGCAGGACGTGGGGAACCTCTTTGTGGTACCTCATGTGGTACAAAAAGATGCCCCATTTCACGGAGGTGACACATGCAAGGTGTTCTCCCAGTGGCCCTTCAGTCCTTCAGCAGAACGGTCCCACCATCACCTCACTCCCTATTCACATGAACTCCTACAGCCCACCCTCCAGCTAAAAAAACCCACAGTGTCTACCTTAGGGTAAAATAATCCATAAAGTTCACAGTGAGTGTAATCTAGGCCTGGGCAGGGGGGTACGACTGTTCTTGAGTCCCCCAGCTCTCAATGTTGGCTGGAGCCCTTTTACTTGACCTTGGAACACCTGTGGGAGAAAGGGTGGGATTCAACATGTTAGCTCCTTCTTCCAGCTGCTGCTTCACTCACAGGAGGAAGAAGGAATCTTTAAAGGTCTCTGCTGAACAGATGCTGCATGACTGCACAAAGGGCCAGGAAGCTTTTCAGAATGTTTATAAAACTATCCTTGGAAAAGGGGCACCCTAATTGTTATGGCAACTATTACAGCTAATTGGAGATTCCTGGGCTGCCATTTTGCATATTTTGCTTTGAAATGTCAAATTCTCATCTCAAATTGGGACTGGAAAAATGATACTTTATGGGAAATTATATTCAGAATTGCTGTCTGAATTACTATTACTAATAGACAGATTTGTGGATACACCATGTGGATTGGAAAATCAACACTTTCTTTAGTAGCACACATGATGATGAAATATAGTGGAGATCTGTATCCAACACAAATTTTTTACACATTACCACGGTGTGAGTCCTCCTCAGAGGGGCCAGGGAACAGAAGCTGCTGACCTGTTTCTTACCTCTTTGCTACAGAAATAGGAAAGGAAGAACCATGCAGGAGATAAAAGTAATGAGCTACAGGCACTTATTCCACAGTGCTGAGCAGTTCAAGGTGTGTTTTCTGAACTTTTGTAAAATTAATACTGATTCCTATGCCAATTTGCAGGGAAATAGGGACTTTCAGACCAGATCCATTTGCCTGTGAGACAATGTTAGTGCTCAGAGGGCTAAAAAAGGTGGAAGAAAAAGAAACAAATCAAAAACTTGTCTGTCAAAACGCTGTGCAGACCTGCACTGTAAGATACAATCCAACAACATTCTGAACAGCTCCATGGCAGACATCCCATAAAGAACCAAACACAGGAGAACTTAAATACTTCTTGCAAGGGCCAATCCAATAACTGGCTGATGAGTAAGTATTCCGCTGTGGAAATAGGCATTTTTGTCATTTTTATGTATGTTTGAGTGGGATGGAATCAAGAAGAAATAATACAGAAGTGGATTTACTGAGTGATAATTACATACCCAGCAATGTGTTAAAAAAAAGGAAAGAAATGGGACATGCAGGGAACTGAGAGCTACAAAGTACACTGAAATTAGCAGGAAGTTGCAGTGTTAGAAGAATTTGGTTCAATTACTAAATACAGTTGAAAAATTCAGTCTGGCAAGAGAATTTGTCCTGGTATGTCCTTTCTTTAAAAAACCTGAATTGGAGGATTTCTTTGACTAAAGACTGCACATTTCACCTGCTCTTTGTCAAGTTACCAGGTTTATTTCCCTTACATTTTAGTAATATTTCATTTGGAGCCCCTTGAAAAGCAAGAATGAATAAAGTTTGTAACAGGTCACAAAGCTGAACCTCTTGTGTGACTCCATCCCTGCTAACAGTATGTCCTTCTGTCCTACCCTGCACCACCGAGGTACAACGTCCCACCACCGATGAGCTTCACGTACTTCAGCCATCACAGTTTGTCCTTTCTCCCTGAGGCCAACCCCCTTTGCCGCTGTCAGTGCTCAGGAGGCACCACTGCAAACTTTACAGTAATGACAGTTTGTCTTCCAGCAACACTAAATGTGAGTCCAAACCTACACAAAAACAAGGTTGTTCTTTTTAAACAAAATATTGATCTTTTTTCCTTAGTGCACTTTTCAATGACTTTTGAGAATAAATATTTTCAGGTAATAATCTGTTAGAGGAATTTTTTAAATGTTTTAACATAGCTGCACACACATCAGAGATTTTGTGCATTCAGTTCATCAGCTCTCATTGTATTTCTGACTCCAGCTCAAGAATAAACTTGCCATTGCAACAAGAGTTGCTGATAGAGGCAGATATGATCCTGTTCCTTGATCTTCAGACAGACAGCAAATTCTTTCTTTCCAATTTTCTTTTTGATAAGCAAGCAAAATGTCATTATTTAATAAATGTGGAGTTTTTTTAAAAAAACCCTCCTTCTAGGCTTCCATTTATGATAATGAAAATAGGTATTCGCATGCTGTTGATATACTGCACATATGCAGAGTGCAAGCCTTTCTTTCCCCCCCACTCCTTTTCTTTTACACCATCAGTGGGTGCCTTTCAAATACTAGTGCATATTTCATCCGGAGATGTTAAAATTTTGTATCACAGTAACACCCAGGAATAAATTGAAATGTAAAGAGGATGCATTTTTTGCAGATACATCTATTTCTCCTAAAATGACATAATTCTTAAAAAACGTACTTTACGGCATCTACCCAGGTGATATTTTGCCTCCGTTAAGCTGATGAGTTTCTATGCTAGATATTAGCAAGACCCCAATCAAAAGGTGGCTTTACTTAAGTAGTTATTACAGACTTACACTATGCATTATAATACTCCATTAAATTATTCAAATGTCACCTGCCTTGCTAAGAATAACTTTGAAGTCCAGATGTTATTATTACTGGTTGGTTATCTCTGTGTTTTTCTAGCCCCAGTCCCTGCTGTAGAATGAGTTCCCTTGCCCTGACTGAGAACAGTCGCCTGGCAATGCTTAAAGGAGAGTGTGAAATGAAGTGACTCCTGTATTCCAACTCCAATGCTTCCTACGTTACAGGTGCAAAACCACGGGCATGTCAAAAGGTTTGACAAACACATCTTGGTGTGCTCGTTAATGAGCACGTCATCCAGCAAAGATGACCCTGCCTCCCTCAGACAGATGAGCACTGTTACACCTGGAGAGGCTGCAGCTGATACCTGGATATGGCACCAGCATCTTATCAGCTGGGACCTGTTGTCAAGGCCATTTTCCACACACCCTAAACCTCAGCCTCTGGATCTGCCAACCCTGCAGATAACTCTGGCTGCTTTGTTAGGAGCTCACGGTACCCACACCCCCCTGAAAGATGCTCATGCTCCAGGAACTTCCTCCCTCCCTGCCCGTCCCTGCTCATTCAGTGGGGCTGCTGGCAAACCATGCATTTCGAGCTGGCGTGTGCCTGCAGGAGCCCTTGTCCTCGGTGCTGGCCCGCGGGCTGGCAGGGGGAAGTGCTGGGACTGTCCCCATGCCAGCCGGCCCTGCTGCCATCAGGTGATGGGTGGATGGATGGATGGATGGATGCATGGAGGGATGGAGGGATGGAGGGATGGATGGATGGATGGATGGATGCATGGATGGATGGATGGATGGATGCATGCATGGAGGGATGGAGGGATGGATGGATGGCAGGTGTAGGCGCTGGGGACAAGCGCTGCTGGCACCGCTGTCACCCGCCGTCACCGCAGCTGAGGGCACAGCTGCCGCCCACAGCCACGGCGACAGCCACGGCTGCGAGCCCAGCTTACAGACCACGGCGTTAATTAGCTTAATGATGCTCTGCCCTATTAGAAAGCACGAGATAATTGTATTTAATTTGTGTACATTTTAATTATGGCACAGGCAGTGCCAAGTCTGATGAACGCATCATCTTTTCTGTTCTGCTCTGTCACCGTGTTTGTATTAATTCACATCTGGAGCAGAAGGAACTGCTCAGCCCCGCTCAAAGAGGCCCTGTTAGTTTTTACAGTGTCATCCTTCACAAAGTGACGCTGGGCGGGACCTCTGCCTGCTGATAGCAGTGTCATCCCTTCCTGTAGCCACAAATTAAAAGCAGGTTTATGACCACATGCTCCAAGACCCTCTGGGGCCCCAGAGGAGGCAGCCAGAGAACAATCTATTCACTCATCTTTTGCCTTACCCATGATGGAAGTAGAAACAATTGCATCATTTAATTTACTATTTCAACGAGGATATGGCTCATTGGCCTCTCGTTGTTTTGAAGATGGATTTAATTAACCTCCTATGAATCTTGCCAATAACCGTGGCAGCATCAGGATGGAACGGAAGACATCAAACAATCAGCTGCAGGGCTGGGTAATGAGCATTTCTCAAGCTTGCTCTGCTGAGAGGACTCATGGCTATAGAGCTTGGCCCCAGCAGAAAGCTGAGGAGCAGACTGAGTTAATACACTACTGACTGACCTCTGGGAATCCAAGCTCAGGTTTGCTTTAGACTACTGAGAAAAAGAGAGGTAATTGAATAATTCCTAATAGCCACATACATCTTTAATGCAGAAGCCATTTGCAATCACAGGAAAATAAATAATTGCAATTAACTACGCTGTTAAGTAAATATACAGTCCCTTGGGGAAGCAATCTGCATACTTTTAGAAGACTGGCTACAATATGAAACTCATCACAATGTCTACAAGAGTAATTTATAAGGAACATTTAGCAGGTGCCTCAGATGTATTGTTGCCATTTACATTCATTAATAAAACTCTCCTTATTAGACCTGAAACTGTATGCATTTTAATTTAACAAAGCTTTATTACCCTTTAATTTTACACAGGATTTTTCCCCCAGAATTTCCTTGAGCTTGTAAAAGAACATTAAAATCTCTATGAGATGAAGGTATTTACAATGAACTGTCTGAGAAGATAAAACCAATCCAGGATCTCACATGCTTTTCTAACTGGTATGAAAATATGACTTGAAGCCTGTAAGCTTTATTTATTTCATGATGTGCAGGTTTATCTCAGAAATAAAGCATCCTTTACAAGGATGGCTTAGTATCACTTTATTGCAGGAAGAAGGGAACTGTACTACAGTTTTAAACTAAAAGTCACTATGGAGAAGGTCCTACAGGAGCTTTTACCACTTGGCCATGAGATCCTAAATGGATAGGTGTAGACACCCACATGTCATCAGGAAAGGCAGCAATGTCTAGTGTGGTTTGGGCCAGGGAAGCACAGTTGCATATGCCCACAACTACATACACTTACTCTTTATTCTGTTAGAATTTTTAAGCTATCACACTTTGCTGTTTTTTCCTGATTGATCACTTGTCAAAGGAGAAAAAGTTAGAATTTAAAAAAAGAAATTACTGCTGCGTTTGTAACAGCAATTGCATAAGAATGTGCAATTCTAGCATGCCCTTTTCCTGATATATTCAAAGCATCTCCTGCAAATACTACTTGGATAAAAAAAATACACACACCCACAAATATTTGCACTTGACAAGACAGCCAGTGGTTGGTGATGGCTCCAGCACTACAAGAGTCTCTCCTGTCAGGTGAACTGTTTTGCCCAGGGAAGCCCACCTGTAACAATGAGGAGGTAAGCAAGTCTCCACATCCACTGACCACCTCACTGAGAATCAGCTTTCCAAATCAGGGCTAATTCTCTAATTAACTGTTAATCTTTTTGATGACACTTACTAACAGGTCAGTTTTTGCCTAGAGTTTGCAAAGATCCTCATTAGTGCCCAAAGCACAGGACGAAACAAGTTCAACTTAAAATATTTCTTCAGACTTGAGTAAGATCTAAATCAATTACTCAGACGTGAAAACTGTTCATCAGCTTTTAATTTGAATGAGAAATGTTTGTTCAAAAGAGAGTGAGTGGTGTCTCACAGGAGAAGGTTTTGCAGACACACATCATGGCAATGACAGGAGTGCTCCTCCAAATTCTGCTGGCACAAGCATGCTAAGTAGAGGAATACAATACTACCACTGGCTTTTTCAGAATGGAAGACCATGTTATGCCAAGACTATGTGATCAAATGGAAATTACATGTTTACTGTAGCATCAGCAATACGGTGGGAGTAAAAAGTCATGCCAGAATGAAGTCATTTCTATTTTACTGGATAAAAAAATCACATGGAGGAGGTGGTAGAGAGGCACAGTGCAAGTGAATGACGGAGCCAGATATGCAACTTCTTATGAGCAGTTATTACCTTTTAAAAAATGTTTAATCAGCAATCCCATTCACAGCTTATCAAAGGGCAATCTAAAATGGAAATATCCTGGTTGACTGTAACCCATGGAGCAGACAGGGTGGGTGGACAAGGTGAATTCCCAGTTTTAATACAAGGACTTTGCTTTTTGTTCTGCAGGTAGAGCTTGAAAGCTTTCTGAAGGCCAAAATGACTGAAATCCTGAAGCACCACTTCTATTGCTACCTTTATAAATCTTCATACACTTAATGCCTCTCCAGCTTACCTACCACCAACCCTACCACAATGTCCTTTAGTCACAAAAAAATGAAAACTATCCTGGATACAAGGCAAGGACCTAGTTTACCTTGAGCAAATGGATTTTGCAATTAATGTGGCTTTCCCCTAAAGGCTGATGGTTTGGAAACCGAGCTTTGTGTTACTGAGCTGCAGTTCTTGGGACTGAGGAGTACACAGTTGTCTTTCTTTTTTTCTTCGGAGTACAAGGAATTTTAAGAGACTTTTGAATCAGCAGCCTCAGGCAGAAACAGGGTTTTATTCCCGAACAGTCAAAATAAGCCTGGTTTCTTAAGCCTGTTTGTACTTTTCCTATGATGGGCATACTGGATTAAGAGGACTGACTTACAGGTAAGAGTTTCAGTGACTAACTAGGTTTTTTGTTTAAATATGAATTTACAGTAATTCTCAAAGATTAATACAGACTGTCATTATGACCAACTGATCAAAAAGATTACTCTTCCTTGTTCTAGACCCAGCTAAAACACTTGAATGGTGACTTAAACAGAGCAGGACTGGTAAACAGGCTCACTGAGACAGAAGGTGAAGTGCTTCTCCCGATGAGCACAGTCAAGGCTGTGATGGGGTGCCCTGGGCTGGGCAGTGAACAGGAGAGGAGACAGCTCTGGACACACTTCAGGTACCGCTAGGCTCCAGCACAGGAGCTCCTGGGCCAGCAGGAACGGGAAATATCTCTTTTTTAACACCTTCCCTCACAAAGAAGGGGAAAGGGCAGCTCTGCATGTGACGGATCCAAAGTGCCAGCCCGTGTGAACACGGTGCATGGGCAGCCCCAGACATGCACTGACAGGGGTCACGACCCTCTCACTGGCACTTCCACAGGTCCATGTGGACAAGAAGTCAAGGAGAAATTTATGGGAACAATTCTGCTTCCACACTTACAGCAGAAAGTGTTTGTAGAGTTTACAGGAAATATTAGATGCCAATAAGATATTTCGGTTAAAAAACAGAGGTGAAACTAGAGATCAGAATGGCCTTGGACCTGGCCACAGCATGAAACCCCACGAGCTCTGCAGCAGCCACCACAGGGGAGAGCTGCCTGCTCCCAGGGGCTGACAGCAGAGAATTAACTCACTTCCTCCACGTGGTCACTCACAGTCACTTATTTCTCTAATTTCTCCCCAAAACCAAAAGGAACTCGTACTCTCCAGTTCTTTGTAATAAACATCCTCAATCATCCCTTCACAACCTACTGTTCCCTTCTTACCCTTAATGTGTTCAGAGATTTTATTATCCTGGTTTTATTCAGGTGATAGCCAAGTAGTAGAATTTAATTTCAGAACCTCCAAGCATGTACTCTGCTACCTTTTCAAGAACCAAAGCACTAACTCATAATAATTTTTAGATTTCCGGAATATTCTTCAACCCAGCCTACAGTATTTCTCGCTGCTGCTGCAGATTTCTTCAAAGTCACCTCATCAAACCTCCTTTTTACTCAACTTTAGAAGATTACCTTTGCCACATATGCTACTATACATCTGCAATGTCCTTCTGATAAGTGCACAGATTACACCGACCTGTTGTGTTACCTTTAAAACAGACAAGAGCAAAACTGGAAGAGTTAAGAGAACCATCTTCTACATAAAGAAACATCAATCCATGTTTCTATGAAATGCTGGGACAGTACTTGTACTAGAGACATTGCAGAGAAGCTGATATAGAACAGAATTCATAGGTGAACTAATATTAAAGTCTATCATTTTTTACATTGCAAACACTTCCGTATGTGCTGGGAATAGAGATGCTGAAAGACACCTTGAAGCAGTGGGCAAATAATCAGAATGCTGCACCACTCTAAAAAGTCTGGCATTTAAAAAAAAAATCAGTAGGCAAAACTTTGAATTTAAACAGCAGCAAAATCCTCGGCCACCTTCGCCTATGCAGGATTAACTGAAGTTAGCTGGCCATCAGACACAACAGTCAGGTCTTGCAGATCAAACCCCAGGGAAATGTAGATCTTTCTTCTTCAGTTACTACCTTACTAAATACATTTCCTACCTTCACGGGTTACTTTTGGAAACCCTCATGGCATGAAGGGCGAGGAGCAAAGAATGTCCACAGGCACTCACTCCTGAAGGCACGGCCGGCAGCAGCACCAGGTGCCTGTGCTTTGCTGGCCAGAACAGGCTGGACTCGAATGGAAGGTTTTCCGGATGTTTTGCAATGACAAAGCAGTGGTGCTCCCCTCCCTTACGGAGCGGGACTCCCCCCCAGCTCGGCTGCACAGTCCCAGAGGGATGTGCCGGGATCTGGCCCAGACGGTGCTGCCGGAGCGGGTCAGGAACTGACACAGCAAATGCACTTGAAGATTCACTGGAGCCACTTCTGCAACAGCACCTGGTACTGCCCATGTGCCGGTAACAACCCCCCCAGTTACTCCAGCAACAGGAAAGGGATTTTCCTAGCATGGAAATCAATGTGACTTAAGATTAAGGTTCCCATAAATGTTCAATAAATTATGTATTAATGATTTATTGTCTATTAATTATGAATTAATAAGCATGACACTTTTGGCATCTGATCGAGGACACTGCATTTCGGAATCTGGACTCCACATCTTCAATAGCTCTCAGATACTGCCTTTATACAGCACAATTGGGAAATCCTTCAGAAATACACTTTATTCTCTGTGTTTGTTCTAAGCACAGTCTGCATTTCCACAACGTATTTCCACATGTATTGCTCATAGCATCTCAGTGTCCAAGTGTTCCACACACTGTGGTCTCAAGAGGGAATTCAAAAGGTCAGCAAGAAAAGCAGAGATAAATTTCATAATATATACAAAGATGACAGGTCAATGGATTAACCCTTAAAAATCCCAGTATTAACTCCACTGCTGAATAGGACAGAGAGTGGTTAACATCCATTTGCACAGGCACATTTTCAAATGCCAGAAGGGACTGGGATGTCCTTTGGGGCGGGAGGTTCCCAGCTGAGCACAGACTCACACTAAGGCTGGCACTGAGTGCTGGGGACATGGGGACATGAGCACCTCTGGCCATTCTTGGTCCTGCTCTGCCACTGCAGCTGTGCCCAGCCCTGGCCGGCTCTGGGAAAACGGCACAGCTGAGTCACAGTGTGTGCAAACCACGCTGTGAAGGGATTTGGGACTGTATCTTACACATGACCAGACCATCAGGTCCTATCTAGTACAATTCCCACCAGAGATGGCCTGTAGCTCTGCCCTTCCAAACTATACTTTGGGAACTGCTCTCTGTCCCAGGAGCGGAACAGTGCTGTGTGCTGACTGCTGACTCCCTCAGGGCTGTCCCAGTGCCCAGAGCACAGTGCTGTACAGCTACTGTGGAGCAAACTGCATGAGACAACCATTTCTTTCAGCTTTTGGAGCTGCTGACATATGAACTTATAAACTGCACCAAGTGCAGAACACTACAAAACAAACTTAATGTGACTTTACCTGTGTCTGTGTAAATTATACGTGGAAGTTTCTAGATCACCTTTAATTATGCTTCATTAATGTTGCAGAGTAGCTGTGTGAAGTTCTGGCTAATGGAGTATGCTGCTTTTCCAAAAGAGCAACAGAAAATCTGTATTATTCTACTGCTTTGTGCACTCACACAGACACACACCTTAAGTAGGAAGAATGAGGAAATTGATTCATCTCCCAATTGCACTTTGTGTACTCAAATGCAGCAACATTACTCAGCAGCAGTAAAACATTCCCAAGATGCAGAGTTCTGAGAACCCCCTTGTGCAGAGGTAGTGAGTGACCTGTTGTGCAGTTTGCATCCTCTGTGGTCAGTGACAGTATTCCATTTGATGTGGTTCGTTTTGAAACTCACAGATATAAATGTAGAAATCTTAATCTGTTGGTAGCAAAGCAAACACCCTCTGCAGTTTCAGTCCTGCAGACTGCTGGCAGTGAGTGAGTCAGGAAAAACTTATGAGCACCCTTCATCAATACTGGGTGCAGGAGTTAACTCTGCTGCAGAGTGACTGGCAGGTGTTTTCTGACAGGAACACCCTCAGGAATACCATCACACCACTACTGAAGAAAAAACAGTTCAAAATAATAGTTCAAAACCAAGTAATCTCAGAACCTGAACGATAACCATGGCAGCTGCAGCACAGCAGAGCAGGATTTAACCTTTAACATATGCAGTATGAAGCTGTATATTCTGAAATAGTGACTTGACTTTCGTTTCAATTATGCTTTAAGCTTGTTGGTTAAATGACTGCACTGTACTCAGGAAGTCCAATAAGCTATTAGTTCCATATGCAGTGCTGTCATGTTTTTCAAAGATGAAGGAGCATAAGAAAGGAGAAAGGCATCACCCTGGGATGGGGAGAGCCAGCCTTCCAGACACAGGACACTTACTTCCCACTGTTTGCTTTAAAAAATTACCACTTTTGGCTTAAAAGATACATGCCTGCCCCAGGGACACAAAAAAGACACTTCAATACCTCTGAGAATTAAAGTGGGAAAAATTAAAGATTAAACTGGTTTTCAACCTGGGTATTATTTCTGACCCCACATTATCTGGAACTGAGCTTTAGCAGTCAAGTCAAGGTAATCTCAACTCATAATGAAAAATGTTTAGTACATTCTTTTTGGATTAATACAAATGTTCCAGTCATCTTCCAGCCTGAGATGACAGTGGCCCAAAGGTTTGCACTGATGGCTGCCTGTACTTCACAGTGTGAAGTTCTATCACGGACATTTAGGAAATGACCCTCATTTTTTCCCCAGAGTAGAAATGTGACCCAGCACTTCCTCTGCTTGCAGGAAATGCACTGTGAGCTCTAAGGAGATGGCAAAAGTCACAACCATGCAATGTCAGTTACCTGCCAGATGTTCCTGTTAAAAGGAGTCTTGGCCAAGTCTGATGTCAATATTAACATTACTTTGTTAAGTCATGTTTAGCTTTCCCACAGGAAAAAACATTTGAGAAATCAAACCTGGTAATGTCTACAACAGAAAAAAAAAAGAAGTCCTACCTCAACTACTGCTTTGGCATCCAGTCTAAAGTTGAAATCTCCAAAGACAAAATATGAAACTTTCTCAAACCGCTGATCTAGAATTCTGGAAAAAAACAAAAACAGAACAAACCTGTCATTCTTTACATATATGCAAGGATGCACAAACACACTTATGTTGTCTTTAAGCACAGTCTCAGAAATATTTACTGGAACCATCAAAACTACCAGTTTATACTGGCCCAATGTATTAACTGTGTTTTTCAGTTGATTTTCTTTGGTGAGGCAATTCTATCACCAGTCCCTGCATTTGGCTTCCCCTGCCTGGCTGAGAGAAGGCTGGGAGAAAGCACGTTTGCAGCAGTTCATACAAATTACACAGAAGCAGCATTTGGACATCATGGGAGGGCATCATGGAAGTCCTCCACACCTTGGAAAGTTTAAGGATATGGCTTTGGGCTGGGCATCTAAGAATTAGGAACCCTGAATTAGCAGTGGGTTCAGAGTATGTCTGACTTTACTGATATCCAAGAAATGTTTCCCAGTGTCTGTGAGTACTCTAAGAGTCACATGAGGAGTGATGTGGTAAGGCTAAACATCCATCATCCCACAGAGCATCCCTGGCTCCCAGCTCAGCTGCAGTTCCCTGAAGGCAGCTCTCTGCTGTGCCAGCAGATTTGTACTGAGGCTGTAGCTAACACCCAACAGGTGATCACTCCAGCTGAGCAGTGAAGATTGACTTTCTTCTCAAGCCTTTGCTCAGTCCTGCCCAGAGAGATATGGATTACTGTCCATCTTTCAAATATTGTGTTATTAAAAATTGTCATTATATTATTAGCTGATCTATTATTAACAACAGTTGTCTGGCACTCCAAACAATGTGCAATTTTACAGCTTCAAGAGATCCTGACATTTGGAAATCCACTGAATCATGCTTATTTTCAAACCACGAATCAATACAATTCATCTCCTATCAGTGGCTGAGGAAGGTATGAAACACCCAGAATTTAACTGCCACAGTCACAAAGAATTTACAGACACAAAAGGCACAAATGCAGGCAATAGGCTGTGAACACTCTGGGAATACATGACCATGTAAGTGTTCCTGTGCCAGAAAGCCCAGGTGAGCCAGGGCAGGGCCCTCATGGACAGGTAGAGGGTTGGCCAGCAGGGCCGGGCAGGAGGCTCCCTGGAACACACACTGCCTGGAGAGGAGGCACTTGTTTCAGGTGGCTTTATAAGTCCTAATGCATTGCATCCATTTAGACCTCTCAAAGCTATAAAGGTACAGCATTGGATCTGCAGTGAGATACTGCTGCTCCTCTGAAAACATCTCATGGCTTTCGTCAACAGCCACCTATTATGTAAGGAATATTATTCTATGGAAAACATAATGTGCATTGGGCCTAAGACAGTGACCATTTGAACAAAATCTCTTGCAAAGACTTCACCTTTTCCAGTATGAAAATCTTCAATCCTCCATTCAGCTGACAGATTACTGCAAGCACTGTTAATAAATACTGCCCACTGTCAGCTCCCAGCGAGCCCTGAGACAAACCTGTCACTCCTGACCTGCACAAAACATTAGTTTGATTGGTGCCCTCATGGCGCATTGAAGGAAAATGAGAACTTAAACCATTTACAGTGCCACAGTTTGCTAACACTATCATCGCAAAATTGGATCCACACTTAAACACAAAACAACTGATTTTGCTTTGCCAACTGTCCTGATTCATATTTCTGCTTTGGCTCTGCTCATTGCCATTTACTGCTGACAGAGGAATGACAGATATTGCAGGAATGACATCAAGGTCCATCGAAGGCCCCTAAAAACAAACTGGGATTATGAGAGCCACGCCTGTGATTGTTTTATGCAAAAACATATTTTCCAAATAACAGACTATTCCAAAAACAGCCTGTGAAAAGGTCTCCAAATCTATGAACAAACCAGCTGATTAGTCTGCTTCTGACCAATTAATTAAAACTCAGTCATTTCACAGTCTTGCACATTACCTGATTTAAACATGACTTGCATACAAATCAATGCCAGCTTTACAACTGAAAATTTTATCCAGTTACTCCCCTTGTAGCTTGTCTTGTTGGACATTTTAGAAAGGGTGTCTCATGTCAGACTGAAGCAAGAGTCCAAATGTTCACTTCTCTAGAATAATGCCCCAAGTGGCTTCTGACTCATCTCTTTTCACAGGTGGTGAAATTCAGGTGTACAGGAGAATTCCCAACAGTGGCACAGCAAGAGATAGACACATTTAGTAAGTACACACATGTACTTATTAAGTGACCTGGGGTACCTAGCAATGAAATACCCTTTAAATGACTCAACTTAATACATGCATGCAACCTACTGCCCTTGTCCTGGAACTTATGATTAGTTCAAGAGTTCCCAAATGTCAGACCTGTTTCTGCAGTTTGGGACTGTGATAGCTCTGTGCTGAAACACTTCCTGGTGCCCACAGCTGCCCCGAATCAATGGCACAAGAACTTGGAGCCTGACTCTTCCAGAGTCAGACTCCCAGTCTGCAAAGGAGACGGCAATAGAGAACAGTACAGCAATATCCTGACACTGAGGGGACTGAGACAGAAATGGGGCCAGCGTGCCCTGTGTCACCTCTGCAGGTGTCAGGACTGGGGTGAGAGCTAATCAAAAGTGTTCTGTTCCTTGTGTTTTCATGTTCTAAGCCACTACATGCACAGTTAGGTATGTGTACAGGCAACAGAGAACTCAGAAGACCATGTTTTTTTAAGAGGTGCTTGCAGATGAACTAGGAAGGCTTCCACATCTGTGTTACTCTCCTTTGCTATTTGTTTCTATAAAAATACCCTTCCTTTAACCACAAATCAACCAGTCCTTCAAAAATGTTGCCATGAATCACTCAATGGAGTGATAAATCTGAACCATATAAAAAGAACACAGCCAATCCATGTCACCAGCATAAATCCTATGGTTTTAGGGGGAAGACTCCCGTTTCTTTTCACATTTTGTTGTATTTTGAAAAGAGGCAGATGAGTTGAACGAAAGAGCTGAAGAGCTCTTCAGCCATGACAGGGCAGTAAGAGGAAACACTTGAGCGATTGTAACTTTAAGTACAGTTTACAGTCCAAGTTAGTCACATACTGAAATGTTTTCAAATCAATGATTCACACACTTTTTTTAGGATTAAACTCAACTGTCACTACTAAGAATGCAAATTAATGCTAAATTACTACAGCAATTTCTTTGCCGCAAAATCAAGACATATAATTCTTATTTTGGTCTAAGAGCTGCAATTTGGCTCATGCTGGGCATCAGCAAGACCTTTACAGGCCCAGAAAGAAGCTCCTGTGTCTGCACTGGAGATGTTCTCCCTCTGCTGTGCTGGCCAGGCTTTGAGCAAGCCCCTTCCCCTCAGCAGAGCTCTCGGCATGGCAGACGCTGACACCCTGTCCTGTGACAAAACCAGCTGTTCCTCTGGGAGCATCAGGAATTACGAGAGACTCCTCCTGCACTGAGCTGTGTCACTGCCCAGCTTCATCCTGGGCTCACCAGCCTGGCTGGGCTGGGAGCAGGGCTGGACTGGTCACGGGAGAGGTCACAGAGATGCCACAGTGGAAGCACGTGCTTCGGGTCTGCTCTGGAGCCTGGGTGCTCCAAATTACTCTGCTCTAAGAACACACTTCTCAGCCCGGACGGCAGTGTCAGGTACGTGGACTGGGAGGGGGAAGTTTTCTCAAAGCTACTTAGGAAATGCCCCATTCCTGTCAAGACACAAACAAGGAAGAGGCAGAGGTCCCCCTTCTGCTCAATACTATTGGAAATCTTGATCTATTTATTAATTTTAGTAGCTACACAGAGCAGGAATCAGTACAAACTTAAAATGAATAATTCTGTATTACTGGAATCACCGAAATCCTTTTGCAATTTACTTTATTTTGAAGTACTCATTACAGTAGTTTACAATTAAAGTAACTTGATGAAAGGCACCTCTTTTATAAACACTGTATGGAGCACTGCATATACACTTCAAAGCACTGAAATTCATCTAGAAAATAACAGATAATCAGAAACATAACTGACATCCCCTTGCTTTCATACTTGTCCCCCTCCCCTACTGTGGCAAGAATGGAAAAGACAGGGAAGTGGCTAAATATCAGCAATTTGGTCATGGAAAAGAGCAGCTGAACATGATTCAATGTGACAAGAGGCACTGTGATTTGGCTAAACCATTTCTCAGGGCACTTTGTAAGGAGGATCAGCAGCATTATTCTTTTAATAGCCATGTCTAATGCAATAGCCAGCTGGGTTTTGTCCCAGACCAAGGTATCAGCATCAGGTCAGAAGGTAACATTCTGTTTACACGATTATTTCCTAAAGCACTTATCTTCTCCTCGGTGTGAAAGTTGACTTTTCTGTTTGTAAGGAGGCCTAAAGAATTGAGGGAATGGGAAAAATTAGCTACACTGAGCTGGAGCTGAATGGCATTAGGTGGGAGGTCTGAGAAAGGCTGCGGCGGCGCTCAGCAGGACACCTTATTAGCCGCGTCACCGCAGTTCATTCAGGCAAGCCATACCAGTGTCACCAGCATTCCCACACAAAGACAAAGTTCTTCACACAGTCTATAAACATGCCTCCCTGGCCAATTCATCCTAACTTGACACCACTGAAAAGAGGGGCTTGAGGGTTTTCGTTTTTTTTAAACACAACAATAACATAACAAAACAAAACAAAAACGGCGCAGCTCTGCCAAGCAAGCTGAATGGGGGAGAAGGAGGAACACTGTCACGTTCCTTGGGAAGGAACAATCCAGAGGTCAAGCCATATTTTATTCAGTGAGCAAAATTTTATAATAACTAAATATGTTTAAGCTAAATACCAGCTAATATGAGCCCTTCTATCTTCCTTGTGCAACTTCTGGGATAAGATGCCATCTCTCCACAATCTCTATTTCTGTGCATTATCCACACATGGAGTTGCAAACACAAAAGCTTTTACAAAGGACATAGAACAGAAGCTTTTAGAAATGACATAGTTTGGGTTGGAAGGGACTGCCTGTGTAAAATACCCTCTCCTAAGGAAAGGAATATGAAGACCACAACTAACAGGCTGAGATGAGAGGACAGCTCCCTCCTGGTTGTGGCCATTGTTTCTCAGGTGAACCTGCTTGCCTTGTTTACTGCTGAGCTGAGCAGAGCTGGGAACCACCGGTTCTGTGTTGAGCTGAGCCAGCAGCAGCAGCAGCAGCACTGGGTTCCATCCCTGCAGGGGCTGCACAAAACCCTCCCACACTGGGTGAAGGGAACCTGTGGGACCACTCACACCTTGCCGTGGAAGCCTGGACCCCGACCCCCATCCATGGCAGGAGTCACAGTGCCAAAGGCATGAGCAACTTACCTCTCTTGGCCAGTGAGGGTCTTACACCTCAGGGGAACATTTGGAAAGGGAGAAAATTAAAAAAAGGCAGAAAATTATTTGGCCATCCTACTGGTGGGAGCCAAGAGCTGCTCTGGAGGCAGCAGTGACCTATGGATAAGATAGTTATACACAACTTCTTTTCCCCCTATCTATAATGCCAGAGGTAGTAACAACTCCTGCAGTGACTTCTGGTGGAATGTCAAGAAATGACAACAATGAAATTTGTCTCCTGCCAGAGCCACGTCAAGGAACTGAAGACCAAGACAATGGAAATATTAGGTTTTGGCTTACACCAATCCAGACACAGGACTGCTGTGTGGCCATTCAGATTTCAGCCGTTCCTATCCCCATTGCTTTTTCCTAAGTTTTATTCGGAGATCAGCACCTGGGGGATCCACCTCTGGCAGAGGTTTCAGAAACAGCTTTGAAACAGAACCCCATCCTCTCCTGCATATCACCTCCCTCCTGCAGCCCTGATGGTGCTCAGCATGCACCCGTTTGCAATTTCAGATACACATGTGGGCATAAATTCCAGAAAAATCCCCATCAGTTGTGAGCACAAGTTACCTGGTTACTGACTAAGTGTGCCTCAAAAGCCTTGATGGAAATGCCTTCATTGGCATGCTCAAGGTGGTGTAGCACTGTCATTAAAAAGATAAAGTTTATAATATTTTTGTGCCTTGTTCTTTCTGATATAATGGCTAAAACCTATTAATAACACCAAAACATCTCAAAAGGTCAAGCACCATACAGCAAGATGAAGGGAATTGTCAAGAAGCTTAGGCAATCATCTTAGCACTCAAGACATTTGCCAGGGCTGTTTAACTAATATGTGATGTTCACTTTTAATTTCAATATAGTGCCATTTGGGCAAAAATGTTGTATTTTTTAATTAATTACAATGTCAGCAGCTATTAAGATTAAAAGAAAGACCACATCAATAATAAATACTTAATCCAAAGAAAGGATTACAAGAAGAGCAATAAAAATCAATTTTTAGAGCCGGAAAATTGTGACTTTTTCCTCACTTGACTGGTATTTTCATTATATTGACAAACCCATGATCTTACCTGACACTGACATTCGTCTAATGAAATAGCAGCCCTGGATAATGATGTAAGGACTTGTCAATTCTGCTACAGGACAACACAGTGCTATGGCACCGGCGTTATCACACAAAGATATTTTTGTGCTCTTCAGCTGATGTAGGAGAAACTACAAGAAGAAACCAGAGAAACTGTATGCCTTTTTGCATCTTCCTTTACTTTACCATGGAAGATTAACATCCTTCTACGTAGATTCTGAGCTTTTCAGTGCTGGTGACACTCAGTGGTTAGCAGGCAGCAGGTAACTGCTGCATCTTCCTCTGCATGAAATCGAGACATGGCAATTCTCACTTACTGTTCCACAGCGCTTCGATGTGGAGAGCAAAGCCAAAATCCTGTGCTCACTTAGTGTCAGAATTGCAAACAGGGAGCCAGAAATAGACAGGATATGCACGAAAGGGATACTGAGGCATTACTTCTTAAGGCTGCAAAAAGTAATTTCTGTGACAAATCTAGAAAAGCTCAGACCAGAGGCAATGTCTGCCCTGAACAGCTCATCCATGGGAGTGGTGCTGGGATGGTTAAGGAATTTTGCCAGATTTGGGTCTTGCCAGACCTGCAACAAGCATCTTTCCCTTCCCCACCTCCTGTGATGTCTGTGTGGGCAACGGGTGGTGACATGACACCAGCCATGCTACCCACGGGGCGCTGTCAGAGACAGACCCACGGGCTGCCACTGGCCCGGCCTGAGGAACAGCTAGGCCCAGGAGGACTGTGAATTAAAAATAAATCCAACTGCTTCCAGGAAAGGGCAATGCAAATGACTCAAACCCAGAGAGACTTCACTTGCAAAGGACTGAACAAGCTCACTGCTCAGAAAAGCTCATAAGCAACCAATTTTACATTATGCCTTTGAAAATCACACTACAGTGGAGCACTGAGCTGAGAGGGAACAAGTGGGGGGGTGACCTGACAGAAATGTTGGAAGTGCTAAAGAGAAGGGAGCAACCTTCTTTCCAAAGAGCACAGTGATTGAAAAGTTAGAGCTGTCAGCATTAGGTGTGAACAAAGAAAATTCTAGTGGCTGTAGAAGCAGCAGGACTTGTTTCCTTGTTCCAGCGAGAAACTGAATCACCTTGGCTGAGTCTTAAAGCTGGCACTGATGGAATGAAAAGAAAGAAGCTCCCTAACAGGTGAGGCAGGCACAGCCACCGACCTGTCCAGCCACAAGCAACATCTGCCCAGCCAGCTACAACTTCTCCAGCTCTGCTACAGGCAGACAAGGGGCTGGAAGTGCTGTACCTCACATCTAGGTATTTCCTTGTAAGGGAGGATCTGAGTCTTTCCAGGACACTGAACACAGGATGCAGAGCCCACAGCCCCCACCCACAGTGCTCTCACCTTCCTATGGGAGTCAAAATGTCCAAGGTGGCCACTGACCTGGTGCCCACAGGCTCCAACAGGAGCAGAAAGGGGCTCTTCCAACCAAATCTCCATTTTATAACTATCAGCTCATAGCATCAGCTCACAGCCAGCATTGTAAATAAAATCAAAATAGCAATTTATTTTCATTACTCTGCAAATGAATAAGAATTGGATCAACAGCCCATATAGATTCTTCTTAATTGAATCATAGCTATCCTGGAAGATTATATGGCTATAGGACAGGAGACTTGAAAAGGCACAAACCACAATGGATGCTGATGTCAGTGTCACCTTTAGCTGGACACTAATGACTGCTCTTCATCCAGCTCCAGTCTCTCTAAGGAACAATTTACAGTAAACAGAAAATATAACTCAATGAGAATGTGGCACACTCTGCACATTCTCATATAAAGCCATCTTCTGAGCAAAATCAAGCAGGCAGCAAATTATTTACAGCCACTTCTTTTTTAAGAGGCATTCTCTTTTCTTCCATGGTGTGTTTAATTGCACTTGTGCTCCCGGGAGTGGGACTGTGTTACAGTACCCCCAACCTCTACTACAAAGACACAGCGGACAACAAGGCAGCTCCAGAAGATCCTGTTACTGGAAAGCAGGCAAAAAGGAGTAGAGCCGTAAGGGAAGATGAGGTGGAGGCTCGGACTGCCACAAGAGCAGCCCCAGACAGGGCAATCCCTGACTGCCATCGCCCACAGCCATGCTGCTGCACAGGGACTGGGTGGGAAAAAACCTGTTGGAAACCCCTCCAGGAACCCTCAGAGCTTTATGTGCAGCCTTTCTTCTCAAAGAGCCACAATTCCATCCACACTGGGCAGGCAAAGGGAAGACTGGCTTGGTGTATTTACCCTATTTTTTCTTTAAGTGACACCTTTTTGTGTGATACCTGCAAGTGTGTGACTCCTGCAAGTGTCTAAAGTTCTGGATTTTGGATGCCAGGGTTTTGCTTCCAAACCTGCTATTGTTTACAGAGATTTACCATGAGACAAAAAAATAGATCTTTACCATCTGAATAATAAATACTGAAAATTTATTAACAGCCTGTTTAGTTATTAATTAATGCCAAAAAGATAAGTGAAAAAAAAAGAGCCCCAAATGCTGAAAATAACAGATTAAAGGCAAAAATACTGACTTGGACAACCAGAAATCATCATATTCACTTAATATGGAACGGCATTTATTGCATCCTTAAAATTATACTTGTGTATATTTTTCATTATAATGGATACAAATACAAAATTATTTTTCAGCTAAATATATAATCTAAATAAAATTCACAATGTGTCTGTGCAAACAGGAAAGACACAGGAGTTCAATTTTTGACAACTGCATCAAAGATGCAAAAGCTTGAGACAGCAAAAAAAACAAGCAACAAGGAAAAGTGTCTTTGGCTGTATTTGACAGGCTGAGAGTAACAACACAATTTTGCTGGATTTACTCTTTAAAGAGCATATTATCCAAACACGCTAATTTTGAGAGCACTTAACCTCCGTTTAAGGGGGGGTGACCGAATATTAATGAGCTGAGCCTCGGGTGTTTAATGAAAAGCTGTCAATTTGAATGTGATCCAGGGGTTTAAACTTTTGTTAGAAGACATTTGGCTGGAAGGTTTATTTGCCCTGGGAGTGCTTTCAATCTGAATACACAGAAATTTCACTAAACATTTGAATGCACATGTTAAAATCACTGTTGCAAAAAACAAATAAAGTAAAAAAAAAAAAAGGAAAAAAAACCACCGAAAAGAAACCCCATCCCAAGCTCTTGGAAAGTGAGCTGCTCCAAGGCTCTTCCCAAATGACCCAGATCTTTAGAGTGAAGTTTTGCTTTGCCTAGAAACTAAGTGGCTTTTCTTTTGCTCATTCAGCTGCTAGTTCTGGGAAAAGCCCAAAGAGAAACATTTAGATTGGAGGGGTCTTTGAGAAGAAGTGACAGTTGACTGATGAGCATCCATAAAATGACAAAGAATAGTTGTGTGGAGCCGGTGCATCACATCGCCTCTCCCTGGGAAACTAATTGCTCTGAATTGTTAATAGTAACATTATTTTTCTGGCAATCATTTCTTTTGAATACCCAAAATGAGCATGAAACAGCTCCTTTGACTGGACATAAAAGTTAAATGTCCCAATGTTGATCAAATTAACTTCAGCTATGTGACAATGGACTATATTTGTGAGAAAATAATGAAGGGCACAAAGGGGAGCTTTATGCCAAGATTTCACAGTTGTAATGTAAAAATGTTTCTGTTGAACTAGGCCAGGGAACATTTCAATAGGAAAACAGAAGAGCACTGTCACTTTCTTTAAAAAAAAAACCACATTCATTTTATGGATCTGAATGCTCGAGATAATTTCAGGAAGTTTAGATGGCTGGCACGCCAAGAGCCTTGGATCAGGCTAACACCTCACGTCCTGCCCTTCCCAAACTCTCCCTCACACTGTTAAAGAGCCTCATCCTGCAGCTTCTTATTCCCCAGTCTGGCTCTTGCATTCGGACACTCTTCCCCAGCAAGTGGCCACAGGACATGAGTAATATGCCCATATAATTAATATGACATATGCACATCCATTAAGCACAGCAGATGCATGAGAGACCAAACTAAAATGTAAACTCTATTTCCTATCCTACTTTCATTTATAGCTTACACCCTCTAACCTCACAAGATACAAAAAAAGCAAGTATTATGGAAATAAGGCTAATTGTACATGGGAATTATTCAAAATGGGCCTGGAAGAATTTTTGCCCCCACAAAATATAAAGCAGATGTTCTTATTCTCATTTTGAAGCAAATTCAGTTTTTACTGTACCTGTGTCTACCTGCAACAACAAAACTGACTTGTGGGAGGCTCAGTTGTGGTTTACATTGGTGCTGACAGAGGCTCCGTACACACCTCAATTTTCTACATACAGACTGTATTTGTAAAGACACAAGCAAATATTTATCTAACACCAGCTTGATTCCAGCTCTCCTGGTCTTTAAAGCATCCATCTGACACCACATCTTCTTCTCCCTTGCTAAATAGCAAGTATCAGACCCAATCTGCCTCAGCACATGCCAGTGAGCTGCCTGTAACAGTGTTCTTGCTATTTAATTCATTTTTCAAGCTATTACAGCTAAATCACTTCAGATTTAGCTTTAATAAAGCCCATTAAAACTAAAAGAACAAACCTCTCTACTCCTCAAACATGCTATTAGAACTATGAAGAGATTCCCCTGGGAGAAAACTTTTAGTGCAACTTTAAATCATTCGTTCAATGCTTTTTCCTTTGTTTCCCCCCAGCCCCTGCCCTGCTCAGCAATGCTGGCATGTCAAGCAGCTTCGAGCCTGTGTGTTAAAACCCTACGCTAAAATAATTTTAGGGAAACCAACTTCCCTGGCAATCTGAACAGTTAAACTGATTCATCTGAGCTTCATTTGCAAAGCCTTTTCTGGTTTGCATCCCAAACTCCTGTGATAGCTGTTGCCCAGATGAAAGGCTGGACGTAACTCATGTTTATGAAGATGCAGCGTGAACACAACTGCGCTTTCACCGACTCCCACAGTGACCTAAATCAACTGTGAGAAGGTGTTTCTGTTTCATTCAGTGAAGGTTTAGCTCATTAAACTGTTTTCCTTCTCAGCATTGTTCACTGGGTTTGAACTGCATCGCTGTTAAATGCTCTTTAGCAGTTTAGAGGCTTTAAAGGAAAAGACTTATCAGTCTCTGTTTTTAACAGCACTAAATCTGCATTATTAGTTCATGCAGATAAGGGGATTTGAAAGCTCAGCTTGAAACCTCTCTCTTCTGTATTTATCTGACACTGCATAGTTCCAGTAGCTCAGCTGGAAATGTAGATCTATGAAGCTTTAAAGAGAGATTAAAGCCAAGAAAAGAAGTACTTTCCCCCCTATAGCTGCTCTCACTTTCCCTTTTCCTGCTGTCTGAGGGAGTGCTGGCGGACAATGGCCAAAGATGGTTCCCAAAGCCCCTGAATGGGGACACTGTTGGTGGCAGCATTCATTCAAAGTGAGCTTCAGTGTATTGTCCTCCCCAATCAGCAGATCAGAATAGAGTGTGCTGGTGGCTGCCAAAAGGTTACCCCTGCCGATGAAAGGGGCTTCCCATTATTCACTGCGCTACAGAACTCCCCCTTTGTGCCCGCCAGCCCATCACTGCTCTGTGGAGGTCCGGATCTGCGGCTGGCTGCTCCCTCAGAATGGACAATTCATCCACGGCGAGCCCGCTGGGCCACTGCGCAACCCAAAATCCAAGCACTCCTTTTCTAAGGACAGGGGAGTCGGGGCAGTTTTTGGCAGTGTCACATTTTAATGATATACCATCGTGACATCCCTGACCCACAGCTGACACTAATACTACAGTCTATTACCTTACTCTTTGCCAGGGCATCGTGGGAGGTCCAAAGCCAAAATTAGCTAATGAAGCACACTGTATGCTGTAAACAAGTGTGCAATAAATAATGCAAAGGGGTTGCACAGGTTCCCCTGGTGCAAAGTGTAAGAAAAGCAGAGGAGACCAACGGAGCCAAGGAAAAATGAAACAAAAATAGGCCTTTCCCACACTGCTCTATGTAACAGAACTCAAGAATCTGCATCTCAGATAGCATCGAGAGTAAATCCTGATCTTCCTGGGCCCCTGTCCCCTAGATCAGGGATCTGTTATGTATTTATATATATGCTACCTATTTGTAATCCTTCCAAGTGCCTCCAGCATTTTCTGATGCTTTGAGCAGTTTGCATGTGATGCAAGAGAAGACATACTGCTTTTTTCTTGCTCATCCTTGGATTACCCCAAGGGTGCCAGTAAATTTGTGCGTAGAGCAATTCCTGCTCAGCCCTCTGCTGGGGGAAAGGCAGGCTCTGCTATCCCACCTGCCGGCCTTCCCAGGAGAGAAAACCCACTGAGAAGGAGGAAACCTGGGAGAGAATGTAATTGGAAAGGCAGTTACACTCCACTGCACGTTTCAGAACATTTTTCAGTGAAAAACTAGATAGGGAAAAATCACAACGAGGTATTTTCCAACACATAATCTGGCTTTGTTCCGGAGTGTCTAAAACTTCCAGGCTGGCACCAGAGAGAGCCAGGAACGCTGAGAGCTGCTTGTGGATGGGGATCCCTCCTGCCTCTGCCACGTGCAGGGAGGCTGCTAGCAGATGCCAGAAGGCAGTGGCACAGCAGGTCGTGTTGGGCAGCACTTGCCCATGAGCCCCAGGAACGTGCTCCCTCCCCTCAGCCACCAAGGGACCGGCCCTTGTCACCGATGTGGCCCCAGCTGATGGGCTGTGCTGGGTGGTGGGATGGGGCTCAGGAACTCCAGCTGGACTGACGCCCCTGGGGCTCACGCTGGGGAAAGGGCAGAGCTGACACCAGCCCAGCACTTGCCCAAGGGAGGGGCACTGGTGACACTGGTCCAGTCTTCAATCCAGGGAAGGGCACTGGTGACACCAGCTGGGCTCCCCTTGCCCAGCCCTTGTTCCAGGAAACGGCAGCAGAGCCCCACGCTCACTGGGGGTCTCATTGCAGAGTCCTCTAAACCCAGCACCCTATGGCACAATGGACAGCAGGGATCAGGGCAGCAAAACAGCACAGAAGTGCTCTGGTTCTATTCCTTCCAGCCTCAGCAGTTTGTTTTAAGCACCCCATTACACCAGGGATCACAGCAAACGCTGCAGCTGATCTGAAGAGACAAGTTAAAGTTCTACTTCTCAGGGAAACACGAAGCCAAGTGATATTTCCTATGAGAAATACCTGTTTATTCTTCCAACACACCAAGGCCCATGCAGAAACATTCTTTTCTTAATCAAGAAAAAGTTGTCTTTTTTCTGACTTTATAATTAGGGCAGTTGTAAGTTGCTAGGTATTTTGGGACGCCTCCTCTGTATTGAAGCACTCATCAGATTAACTACTCTGTAATACCATTATAACCCATGTGGTAATTTAATTAATACCAGTGCTGGCTGCACACAAACCCTGTGTGGCTGCTGAGATGAGCTGCCTTCTGCATCCAGCTGGTGTGGAGATTAAAGCACCACTGGCTCTGTGTTCAGAGACACATGAGGAGAGGTTGAAAGAGCCAGGTTTGTTCAGGTTACAGAAAAGATGTCTGCAGAGGACTCTTGCTGGCTTTACCTATTTGGTAGCTACAGAAAAGACAAAGCCAGACTTAGTCCAGCAGTGCATGCCCAAAGATGGGGACGACGGACACAAACTGCTTTGAGGAAATTTCTGGCTGGATAATAGGGACAGAAAGTTCCACAGTAAGGGTAATCAAACAGAGCAATGGGTGGCCCAGAGGAACTATAAACCAAAATGTGTGGAGCTGCTCAAAGCTCAGCTAGACAAGCCCTGAACATCCTGGTTTGCTGTTGAAGGCCAGCCCTGCTCCAAGCAGGGGGATGAACAAGGGACTCCCAGAGATCCCTTCCAACTGGAATTAGTCTGTTATTCTGTAACAACTGGAAATGCACTTGAATGGCAGCTTTATTAGACTCCACACAGTCTAAAAAGAAGCTAATGTAAGTAACACATTAAAAAAATAAACGTGCTTTCTACTCTGCAACTTCTGGTGACTTCAGAGCAGTGGTCCCAGATCAGTAATTTGGCATTAAAGAATGAGTGTCATAAAGTGATCTGCAATTGGCACTGTTTACAAAACTCTGGCAAGCAGTAACCATTTTCAGGTGACAGAATAAAACCCTCTACATTTCTGAGTGTGCCATTTGAAACGTCTTTCATAGGCTGCTTACAAACACAGAGATCGAGAGAGGCCAGGAAAGGCTAATACATACCTATCAAGTACATAGCCAAGAGCCTTATGCCGTATTCCTGAGTAAACCGATGGGCTTGTTTCCCAAGCAATTAAATTGGAAGCATCATGGAAAAGATGAATGTTTACCAAGTCAAAGGCACTATGACAAAAAAGGAAAAAAATAAAATGATTCAGGATAAAAGAATCATCAATGCAAAGCATTCAACATAACAACACTCACTGTATTCGCTCTAATGTTAACTTAATATTTACTCACACAAACTTAGCAGGTTAAGCTATCATCATCAGAAAATCAGAAAATTGTCCAAGACTAGCATCAAGCTAATGACAGCTCTCCATGGGTAAGACTCCATCAAGGCTTTTGCATACAGTACGCACGACATGAAAATGAAATGGTTTGTCAGTTACAATTCCAGAAATCAGGCAGTGGCCTCTCACTAAAATATTTTTAAACCAAAATTGAATATGTCAACAAGCAACTTCCAGTTTACAAAGCTGCAGGTAAATGCCCAGTAGAACTGTGGCTTTGCAATAAACAACAGGAAAAGCTACTGACAAGGGAGTGTTACTGACTTTAAAGGCTAAATCATATCACTGCAACTCCTTATGTGTCCCTGTGTGGAGAATGCCAAGATGACACACCACTTCAGCTGGGAAGAGGACCCAGCCTGCTTCCCTCAGGCTGTGCCTGTGGGACCCGGACTCACAGACTCCTTAGGCCAGACAAGCCCCTCAAGCCCACCTGCAGCCTGGCAGTGAGATCATGGACAGGCTCTGGCCCAGAACGGCATCAGCAGAAACCTCAAGCTGTGCTCAGGAGCCTCCCAGGCCATGATGGAGTCGGGAATGAATTTGGACACAGCAATGATGGCAGTGAGAACAGTGAGCATGGTCAGACACACAGGTCACTGAGCACAAAGGGCTCCGTCCAAGACCCTGGGGGAGGAATCTGGCTCCAGGGAACAGCACATCCTGCCCACTGAACTCACACTGAGGGGTAGCAGAACTACTAAACTTCTTACCAAAATATACAATGACCATGTAACTACAAAACACGATGGCTTGAGATGTCCAGTCCTGTTGGCTGAAGGATGAACAGGAAGAATCCCTGAAGGACAGGGAGGGTCCCATGTCACCAGCTCGCCTCATGATGTGGGAAGGTATCCATAAGCTATCTCCATGTGCCTAAAGCTGGCCTGTTCTTAAAACTGATGACAGACCTTCCACCTACAACTTCCCTGTCCTTAAGCTCAAGCTTTCATCATATTATCTATTTTCCTGTAAATTAAACTTATTTCTGTCCCTTCTGCAGGGCTGACAGTCTGCAACCAGTTTTCCCTGATGTGCCCAGCCAAGTGTTCTCACTCCCTGCTCACATACTGCCACCATTCCTGACTCTCCTATCTTTCTTCCAAGTGTATCAAAAGCACACCACTCAAAGGGAGACAGAGCACTCTAACACAGGCCTTGGCAGCACTCACGTAAATAATTACCATGCCTTCCCCCTTCATGTCCTTCGCAGGATCTATCTATTAACACATCTCAGTAAGATAATAATGAGCCATATTCAATGCCTTCTCCCTTGATCCTTTTCTACTGCAGCAGTAATGAGTCAGTTATTCCCCAAATGTATTGGTGCTTTTGAATTCTCCTCTCAAAGCGCAATGCTTCCCGGACATTCATCTTCCAGTACTACTTCCTCAAAATTATCAAAACAATTGTGGTTGCTGATTCTGACCTCTGATATACTTGCAAACATTCCCAAGATTAGTGCCCTACCTATATTTTGTAAGTGTATTCTCTACTTCATCCTCCCTACCAAATATGAACTATGTATGCAATTGTATTTAAGACTGCAATGCCTTCAGGGCACTATCTTGCACCTATTAAAACACTGAGAACTACTGGAATAGAAACAAACACCTTCCCCTTATAGTCAAGATACTTAAAAAAAAAAAAAAGTCAAAATAACAGTGCATGTAATTATGTAGTTCTTTTTTGTTTTTTCTTAATGTGAAAACTTGGGAGGGCTCCAAGATTCTTCAGTTCTTTGTCCACACTAAAGGTAAGTTAATGAAGAAAAATGGATGTGAAAAATCTCAATTCACAGAGAAACTCAACCTGAGGCAGCTCACTGAATAATAGAGGAGGAAAAAGGACAGTTCCCTGAAGTCTGTTAAGGTCACTTTTTGGGGTCTTTGGGAGCCCACTGCTTTTGGCACGGGGTACATTCTGTAATGACATTTTCCTAGTCAGGGAAAATGAACAGTTTCCCTTAAGGACTCACAGAGAAGTACTGACAACAAGTGTTTGGGCTATATTTCTATTAGAATGTACAGATGTATTGATCAAAAGTCACGATTATGAAAATGGCCAGAACCTTGTTCATATATAGAGACTGGGTGCAAACATTCACCTCACCCTGAATAGTCACATTATGCACTCAGACCTCACGAGGTGTATTTTTTAACCCCCTGTATTTTCCTGTATTTGACTTTCATTCTCCAGAAATTGTTCACAATAACTTGCTCCTTCAACTTCTCGTTAGAAACTTCTCATTAGATCCTGTGGATCATAACTACAGACTATTCCAGACACAGAACTACCACCATGGCTCAGCTCACCACAGACCCGGAAAACCCTCACTGCCCCACAACCCCTGGCAGGCACGAGCACGGTGTATGATCTGATCCAAACATTCCCTATGGACTGCTGCTCCCAAGGACTGTCCTTTTTCAGTAACCCCACAAAAAAACCCCACTGCCTTGAAATCTGGTTCTGAAGGACATTTTTTTCTTGGAAAGGCCTACAGATAAATTTGCATTTTTTCAGCAAAGAGGAAATCTCAGAGGACAGGAGAGACAGAACCTGGACAAATCATGATACAAGAGCAAAGGCTAGATTAGCAACTGATGTTAAATACCCACTTCTGCACATCTCTACTGCTGAAATTGCATGCCTTGCTTATGGATCTGAAAAAACTAACACAAACCTATGTTATCCCACAGCTGCCTGCCCAACTTCTGGGACAAAAGTCTATGAAAGGAGAAAACCTGCTGCTTTTTCAGTTTTCACAGACTGCTTAATCTAGTAAACACGCTTATGCCAACACGCAAGAACACTATTCAGCACTCCAAAGTCAGCCTGTGTGAACACTCACCGGACTTAAAAAACAAACTTACTATTTTATGACGTGAAACAACCACAGGATGAAGGAAAAGTGTGGAAGGTTCACATAAATGTAGGTGACTGTAACATCAATAAACACCTCTGAGTTTACTGAGCTCTCCTTGGGTTAGGGTAAGGAACACTTCCAGACTCCCTCAGGTACAGTGTTTGACAATCAGCTGCCCTCCAGTATACATTATTACTGTTACTACTCCTATTGTTATTAAAGACAGCAATCTCAAACACAGATGGCAACAGTCTCTGAGATACACCCCTTGTGAGCACTCGGGGGCACTGCTCCTCCAAAGGCAGCAATCGGCCCCTAACACCACAATGCTCTTCTGCTGCGGCTCAGTGTGGTTCTTTGCTCCCCTCAGCCCCACCTCTCCAGGCTGTTGGCTGATCCCAACAGCAAAACATATTTGTTCCTTCTGTAGATTTGCACAGCATGTCTGATGAGAACTTGTTCTGCTCTGAGGGCAGCAAGGTGACATCCCACATAACCAAGTCTGGCTTGGTGGGGCAGTTGCTCAGCACCTGAGTGCACAGGTAAGAGGTGCTGCCTGCTCTCCATGCCCCTCCATCCAGCCCTACCAGGGAGCACTGGGCTGCCAGCTGCTTCACTCCACTGTAAGATGAGAATTAGCAACCTCAGAAAGAACAGGACCATACCTCAGGCTTAAATTGGGAATCCTGACCTGAACACAACAAATAAAAAGTTCTGCTCCTGGAAAAATAATACAGCGGGAACTGGTTTAAAAAGCTGCAAAGTCACCTCTGCTGACTTTGGTGGAAACCGGACAGGGCTTAAAGAGTGCCTAGAGAACAAGCTCTTTCCTCACAGATCCCAGAGGGGAGGGCTGCACCGCCCCTGGTGCAGGTGAGATGCAGCCGACTCCTGGCAGCAGCAGGTGTGGTGGGAGCATAGTGGGGGACACTGTCAGCCCCATGATGGGACTGCTCACAGGCACCGACCTGTCTGACCACCCTGACCAAGAGCTTCCTCTGACCCCAATGGTGCCAGCCTAATGCCCTCCGTGAGCGGGGATACCGCAACTGGTTATGCATCTTTACAACCTAAAGAATCACGGAATATGCTGAGTTGGATGGAAGGGACTCACAAGGATCATCGAGTCTAATCCTCAGCCCTGCACAGGACCATCCCCAAGAGCCACACCATGTGCCTGTGAGTATCATTCAAACACTCTTTGAGCTCTGTCAGCCTTGGTGCTGAGACCACTGCCCTGGGGAGCCCGTTCCAGCATTATCGAACACTAAGTATTCAATTGATCATAAAGCTACTGTTTGGAACCAGCTTGCTCTAAGACCAGAGAAATCTACACATGGAAATACCTACTTTGAAACGGTTGTTAACAAACCCACACACAATACACATGTAGTCAGAAAGATGCAACTTACCAATCAGTAATACACCATCTTGTTCGAATGAAACCTTTTCTGGACCACTTGCACTGAAAAATATGTGAAGAACAGCCAGTCACCTTCGGTAAAGGATTACTGTGAAATGTACTGACACAGAGAACAAAATAAAACAGAGCTCATTCATACACTATAACCAAGAAGCACTGAACACAAACTGAGGTACCTTGAAAACAGATATCGTGTCTTTCAAAAATCCTGGAATTATTTATTTTTTTGGTTCTGCAGCAGTTATAAACTTATGTGTAAAATTAATATAAGCCCCAGCACTTGTTTATAGATGAAAGATAACCAAATAGGAAAGCTTTACAACTGTATTTATGCTTAGTCTAAACCAGCAAATTCTTACTGCCTATGCACAAATGTCTTCTTTGCAATTTTACCTGAACTGTAAAATGTCATCAGAGATTTACATCAAGTTAAAATGAATGAGATCTGCTAGAAAGCTATTTCTCCTGCTGAGCCAACCCACCCTATATTTCTATAAAAGTTAAGGGGAATTTAAATAATGGTAAACCATTACATTCATCAAAACTGCACCGTCAGTGAGAAAGCCACAAATCAGTTCATGCCAACATATGGCACTTATGATACAGCAAAAAGGGTTTTTCAGCACCACTCCTGAGCCACTGCCACAAATTACAGCCTCCCACAAGAAGACATGATTATGCACCCTATTTATTCCCTGTTAGCAATGCATGCTGGGCTAGGCTAAGGTGCTCTGGGAATAAATAGTGCACCACACAGGCCGAACCAATGGTGCCAATGACTTTGTAGCAAATGACTGCAACTCCTTACTGCAAATAAAGTGCCAGTCCCAGCAGAGCACCCCCTGACAGAGGTACCACTCCTGAGGCACTGGCCGGGTGGATTTACAGTCCTCAGCCCCAGACACTGCTGGGACAGTGAGGGGCCCCTCCAAACCGAACCTGACTGTCTTAAAACAAACAACACAATCACAGAATGGCTTGGGTTGGAAGGGACCTTAAAGATCATTTCGTTCCAGCCCCTGCCATGGGCACCTTTCACACTGACAGCTCCCCAAACTGTGCATGGCCAAGCTGGGCACGTGCTCCATCCTGCTGTCCAAGCTGGTAACAGAGGGGCTGGATAGTACCAATCCCAGCACTGATCCCTGAGGAACACAAGCTGCCGGCTGGACTCTGTCACCACCCCGTCACCCTGGGAGCTGGCCATCTTTCCCAGTAGAGGTGTCACCAGCTGGGCTTCCAGGACACTGTGACCGACTGCATTTGAAGTCCTCACTAGAGTCAGTGCCCACAATATCCATGGCACACCCCTTCTCCATGCAACTGGGCATCAGGAAGATTTGCTCCATCAGCTTCCCATGACTGAGCAGATCCCACGTGGGACCCTTCCTGAAAAAGGCTGTGACGTGTGTTATCCCAGCCCTTCAGGAGGGCAGCAAGGAGCCTCACTGACACCAGCCAGATGCTTCTCCCCTGGATGTGCCCTGCCTGCTGCCACGGGCTTACACATTTACAACGAGTTTATGATTTCGTGTAATCAAAGTGTCTGAGACCCAGAGTTGTGTTGTCAATCCTCATCCACTTCTCCAGCAGGGCCTAGAATCTGACTGAAATGTGAAATCTAGATCCAGGCACCCACAGGACCCCACCCCGGTCCTGTTCCTGACACCTCACCAACACAAGCAGTACCAGCACACAGCGTGCCCAGCCCTTGGCACTGCTGTTTGGCTGTTTAACACAACTAACACATATTTTTTAAAATCACAATTTGAAAACTGGTAGTTACATTCTGCCAGCCTTTCCTTTGTGAATAGAGTCTCTGAGGAGATCATGCTGACCTTTTAAAACTCCCCAGAACCACCACCTACATAAATAACCTCTGCTACAGAGGCGGGGGGAACAGACCTCTAGACAGCATTAACATGAAGAGAGAGGTTAGAGAGGGCTAATGTCAAAAAGCACTGTGAGCAATAAGTAATGCACACAAACCATGATTGATAATGACCAGCACAGAGCCTTAATTCATCTTTTCTCCATCATTTTACTGAGAGGGACCATATCAAATTAAATAGTGACCCAGCAAGGGTTTATTCAACCATACAAAGCAGGGCATGAAGGAAAGACATATTAAAGTGGCAATGACTGAGGTGTAATTGCAGCTCCTTAAAGGAACACCACAGCTCTGGGGGAAACCTGGAGCAGGAATGAGCCAAACACCGACAGCACCGAGGGATGCTCAGCACTGACAGGCCTTCATGGCCACAGTGAAAACTCCTCCTCCTCCTCAGAGCCTCATGCAGGACCCGTGTTTCACCTGCTCACAACATGTTCAGTGTTCAACTAGCCAGGAGATGAGATGTGTTAGTACAACTTGCCATAGAAACAGTGCAGAATGTAGTTCTTACCCCAAAGTCACTTCCTTTCTTTACGTTTGAACTATTTGAAGTTAGCAGCTCAGTGTAATGCTCCAGATTGAGTGATTGCAAAAAAGCAACAAGTGGAGGACAGAATCATGAAGGTTTGTGCTTTTGACCTGGCCTGAGGAGAAGCCAGCATGGGAGACCGGGGAGGAGCTTCAGCTGCCACTGGAGAACATCACCTGTGCCTCTGTACCATAAAATGACACTTCTTTTACTCTGTAACTAGTATATTCTCCCACCTCAACCTGCAAAATGCCTTTAGATACTCATAACCTCAAGACACTTATGTAATTCCTTTAATTTAAACAAATAACTTACTTATTAATAACTTGTCTGCTTAACATTAGGAACACAGAAGTTTGTAGGCTTTAGGCCTAATGCAGCCCAAGGGCTGGAGCACCTTTCAGTAACTCCCACATAAAATTGCCATGCTTAGTCTCAGATACAAACTGCAGCTGAACAACAGTCCTTACATATTTTTGGATCACTGATGTGCTTCAGTATTTCCAAACACAGTATTTGGAAAGGAAGTTTTAGAAACAGAATGTATAGATGAACTATAGTTTGGGAAGGAAGAGAGAGAGATTTGCTTCTTACTGCAGATTTCAAAGCAGCAATCTTTATTTTTACTGAAATAAATAGTCACTACTTGCTCCACCATCTGTTAGCCAGCATAAAAACAGGTGGAGATGACACAGTTCATCTGTGTGCTCTCAGAAAGGGATCTACATTTTAAAATAGGAAAAAAAAATTCCTACTTTGTGTCCCAGAAAGGGGATACCACATCTTTCACCTTACAGTATTAAGTCTCTTCTCAGATCCTCTGTTAATAGGATTCCTTTAGCCAGCAGATGGATTGTGAATACAGGCAGTTTCATCTACTAAAAGACAACATAAATCATCATTGAGAAAGGAGAGACCGCAGTAAGGTTATCACCATACAGCCTCCTCCATGAAAGGTTTGCATTAAAGCATTAGTGAAATTAATTCATCTTTCATAAGAGCTTTGAGCAGTATCTGTGATCTATGATAACAACCAATTTCTCACTATGGGAAAAAAAAATTACTCAGGCCTGATAGACTACACAAATCTGCTTTTTTTAAAATGGCCTAACATTATCTGGAGTGTTGCTCCCAGAGGCATCATTTGAGGCTTATGCCTCGCCAAGAGGATCCATAAATCAAGACAGAAAGTTTTGTTAGTTTTATATGCAGTGGGCTGTAATTATTTTGAATTGCATTATGCCTCAATCATTGTAATTACTTTTAGATCATGCTTAAGCAGCAGTAATAAAAAGAAAAGAAATCAGTCTTAAACCATTTCTCATACAAAAAATTACAAATGTGATATGAGAGGTCTGTCTAAAACACACAAGAACATGTCAATACAATGTTCAGGAAGATAAGCTGCTCATGCGTTCTGCTGGGTCAACCCAAATTTCCCAAAAACAAGAGCAGTGAAATAAGGGAGGTACCAATAAGCAATCCCCAAGCTGTGCTGGCACGGTGAGGGGGGATGGCAGCACTGACCACGCTGTGCAGCGCTCTCAGTGCTCCAGCACTGCAGGCACGTCCCTCACAGCCCTGCTCGGCTGCTGCCCACGCTGCCAGTCCCCCACACTGCCACGGCTCCTTCCAACACCTGCGCAACCGCCGCAGGGGCCCTCGGGATGATGTAGCACTTAACTCCAAAGGAGTATTTAAGACGCTTATTCACAGCAGACAAAAGCTTAGCAAAATTATGTCAAAGGCAGTTTCCCTTCCAGTACAGAGATATAAAAATAAATAATTTGGTATCAAAGTCAAGAAAAAGAACAACCTTCACCCCATCAAGCTGGTAACTATGCAATGCACTGCCAAGCCCACAAGGACTGTGTAAACACGTCTAAGGTGCATATTTACAAATTCTAAATTTATTTTAAAAGTTTATTTAGTTCTTCCTTTTATTAAAGTAATAACATGCCTGTTTGATCCACTAATATTACTGGAATTCAACAAATTTATTCACTTGGCTTGAGAAAGACATTAACCATTAAATACTCATGCTCTAGATGCTCTTAAGAAATTAAAAGAGAGAAAATTAAAGCAAACATCAAAGAAAAGTGCAGGCGAAGTCTGCACTTGCAGGTGCAGTGGATGAAATCCCTCAGTTCTGCTTGTGTTCCTGCTTTTCACAAGACCTTCAACCTCAAACTGGCAACACTCCGCAGCTCTTCTGAGAACCAGAGGGAGTCCGAGGGCAGCCTCGGAGGACACCATCAGCGGGTACCCACGTTACCTGCAATCGTGCCCCAGCAGGAGCTCCCTTTTCCCCCCAGTCCCAATCCGCCCATACAGAGCCACAGTTGCAGGACACACCCTGCCGAGGAGCAGGGCTCCCTGAGACAGCCCTGCCATGGCACACTGTGCCATCTCCTGGGGTTTAAATGCACAAATGAGTCTTTTCATCACTGTCTCTACCCTTCACCAGGATTTCCTATTATACAAAGAGTTCCTCTGGAATTTGGTACATCCATACCATGACTTAAAACATGTATTACAGGTGTCAAAGAAATCAACAAGCAAACAAATAAAATTCCAAGACTCCATATGCCCTTATCCACATCAGTGAGAGGAGTTGCTCAAGTAATCAGAGCAAATCACAATCAAACTCAGTATATGACAATGCTCCACAGTCTGTACCTACCTCAGGGAAATAATCCTGTGGAAATTTCTCTTTTTCCAGCATGGGCGTGCTTTCTAAAGTGTCAGAGTAGATTTCTTTCCCAGTAACCTTTTTATACTTCTTAGCTAGGAAGACAGAGAAAGCAAAATTAACATACCTCAACATTTCGAGCAACTCCCCACACTTGTTGGCAAAGCAGCAGCATCTGCAAATCAGCTGGGAAATCAACAGGGTCTTATCAAAAGTGTGCAAGCACTGAACTGTTCCGGGAGAAAACCAGGGACCACTCAACCAGGTATAAGCACACCTGCTTATATCAGACACCTTGAAGCTACACAGTTATGGGTAGTGTCATTCCTACTCTCCAGAGCCCTATAAAGTGTTGGAGCTCTAATGATGACCCCAGTACCTGCACACACTTGCACTTGAATCCCTCCTCAGCTGTTCTGTGACTGTCCCAGTTACAGGAGCTGGGACCAGTTTATCACTATGTGGGTATAACCAAAACTGTCACTATGTAATTTCTGATGGACTGTTAATAATGGGTTGTTTGCAGCAGCTGCCCGGGGCATACCTGACACCTCAGGCTACAAGCTGGGTATTAAAGAACCTTGAGAGACAGAGGAGTGTTTCTGTCTTCATACCAGTGATTCAGCTGTGATCACTCCCCTCCAGGGAGGCATCAGCACCTTCACACCCAGCCTGAGGGGTCATGTCTGCTAATGGGCTGGTAGGGACTGGCACAATAGGCAGCCATATTGACCTACACCACCAAAGATTTCAAAATATCCCATGACTCACAAAGTTAAACTGTCCATTGTGAAACTCCTTGCCGTGGGGAGGTACTGGGCATTCCCACCTGAACCTGAGCAAGTTTTGGGACTTCTCGTACCACCTGTTGGATCCAGAGGAGGACCAGAACCTCAACAGGACTGCAACTGCCACTCTTGACAAGACTGCAATCACTACTTCAACAGAGCTGTGACCATCACCCTCACCAACAGGTTTCCTTTCCTTTTCCTTTGCACTCAGGGGCACCGTGTGGCACTCAGCACAGGGGCTGACAAACACCATTCTGTTCATGTCCCAGGGTGCTGGGTTATACATCTATCTTTGTGGGTTAAAACCAGTTTCCTCCGAATCACTGTATTTATTGTCATCTTTTTAGTAAATTGTAACTCTGACTTGTAATCTGTCTTGAGCTGGGTTAATTCGTCTTGCCAGTTTACTTTTGAACCAGTATAGTGATCCTGCAGCATCCATCTCATTCAGATCATGCCTTTCTGGCCATCAGCACGTGAGGCTGGAATGGGTGCTGGCTTTGTACAAGAGACTCAGTGGTGATGGACATCACTTTCCAAAGTCTCTAATGAATGGCTTTATCACAGACAGAAACAGCACAGATTCCTATGGATCTATTCAGCTTGTGAATGAGAGGTTCTGCTTCTTTATCTACTTCATAGTTGGTCTCTCTCCTGATCAGGGTGATGTACTGGCATGTCTAAGGTGAGAACCTGACTTAGTTTACAAACTCCAGTGACACAGGAGTCCGGGTAGCTGTTGTGCAGCTGGACCTACCCAACTGGACTGAGTTTTGAGTGGGAATATATAGGAGAAAAACTCCAAATCAACTATTATCAAGAACTCTAAACTGTCCAATTCTACTGGATATCTGGTGAAAACATCAAGCAGTACAAAAACCTGTCAGTTACAGTTGTCTAGATAAAGTATTTTATCTAATCTGAGGAAGCATTTACTGTAATGTAGCACTATGCCTTCAGGGGGAAAAAGGTATCACTCTTTATGTTCCAATCACTCTGAGGTCTGACTCCCACAGGAAAACTAAACAAATATCCTGATAAACTGATGTGGCATCCTTCTGAGTGGATCATGGGTGGATGTGCCTTTTTCAGCAAGTTTAACAGTGTCAGCAGAGATCTCGATGCCATTTTGGATACAGAGAAGACTTGGCAGAACTGTAAGGATTGAAGGTTTCTGCTGGGAGAACCTCAGTAGAAGGCAGCCCTTGGCAAAGGGAGGTACTTCCCTGTCACCCACATTGGCACTGACCCTAATGTGAGCCAGTGGCTCGCTGACACGACTGCCGAGCAGTGAATGCAGGGGGAAGACAGCCTGTCTCCAACTAAAAACAGCTCTACCCATTTCTGACTTCACACCAGAGAAAAAGATTCTTTTTGTAAATCAAAGTGGTTGACTGGAACTGGCTAAAACCCCTTTCTTGAAGGATGGCTCTTCAGAACACACAGACTGGCACTATTTAAAGCAAATATTTGGGCCTCTGACCACTGTGAAAACAGCCTAACACCTCTATGCTGTAGTAAATAATATGTGAGGTTGTAGGAAAAAAATGTTCTCATTTTAAAACTCAGATATGTCTTCCTGAGATCTGAAAAACAGAGACAATCTTTTTTTTCCTAAAGTCTGTATTCGGTCACATACAACTGTGCAGTGAATTTTGAAAAGCCACAGTGATGTTCCAGGAATACTGAATTGTGTATTAACATCTATTTTTTGCATGTTTTTGAGTAGAACCAGAATTTCATGATGATTTTTGTGCAGAGAATGTTTGTACCCATTTGGATTTTTCTTCTGATTTAAGAGCTTAATACACTGTGAAAACATCAATAGTCATGAAGAGAAGAGGCAAGTTTTACATTTCCCCTGAAAGATGGGAACCTTCAGGGTCATATTTTACAAAACCTACACTAGAAGACGGATTCTGCTCTATGTTATGAGAACAGTGGGTGACTTACAACAGCAATTCACCCATTTCTTTGGATTTTTATTAAGAGCTTTTTCCTTCCAAATGATACCTGGGCCAAACCCATCGTTATGTGCATGGTTCACAGCCCTGCTGGCTCTGCTAAGGTTTTGCCAAGCAAAACGAAGCACTGTCCATTTAAAGCATTTATTTTCTGGAACAACTATCTGGTTACTGCTTTCCTATCGATTGTTCTCCCCTAATTTTTTCCTTCCATTTTCTCACTTCCTTTTAAAAGCTGTACAGTAGCGAATAATCTGCCCATCAATGATTAATAAATCCCCAAAGCTTCTCTTTTCCTAAAGCAGCTGTCATTTCCCTGTCAGGTGTTGCTGGAGCAGGACACGTCCTGTCAGCGACCAGCAGGAGGAACCTTCGGATGGAGCTCAGACTGAAACTGCTGCTCCTCCAGTGCTGGTGGGATGAAGCTGCGGGCTCAGGTGTGCACAGACATTTCACAGATTATTGGCACACAGAGCCATTCACACGGCAGAATGAATGAACAGCCACAGAGTGGAGAACAGACCGTTTCCCCCAGGGCATGGGCAACACCTGGGGCCCCCAGCATCCCCCTGTGGGCACAGTGCACTACTGAGTGTCTGCAGAGCGGCTCTAGTCTGGGAGAAAGCCCAGGTATGGCCTCTCTTAGGAGTGCCAACATCGCTACGGAGTGTTCCCGTACGGTCTGTCAGAGATAAAATCACTCTGATATTCAGTGTTCCTTCAGCACCAAAACCAGTGGTGACAGGAGGACTTATGTTGGCTAAATCTTGAATTGCTACATACGCAGAACTATCGTTCAAATACTTCAAGGCAGGAAGACCCTGTACCCTCAATTACATGAGCAGAAAGAATCTGTCTCTACTGAGAACAAAAATAATTAATCTATATAATTAAGACAATTAGTTCACTCCATAGTTACCACCATTTCAATAGTGTCTCAAATTAATGGGATGCTAGATGGAGTATTAATGTGACTCAGCTCAGTGAGCTAAATGAAGCTCAGGAGATTTTTGTATTAAATATACACAGTTCTCAACTGAAATAACATAAATTTTACATAATCCTTTCTATATTCACCTCTGGAAGCACTCAATAATTTCCATAATATTTTTAATATTTAAGATACATAGTCTTGCATTACTTTTAAACTTGTCAGACATAGCAAGACCTCCAACCTGAAGGATCAATGTAGGTTAAAACAATGCCACCCTCCTACTGACCTGCCCTGCTCCTGAGTAATTTAAGCCATAAATCTACCTCAGCTGCTTTGCAAAATGACCATTGCTGTTGGACAGTTAAGGTCTTGGTCCTGTATCTGATCTACATGGAAGAACCTTGTGGCCATTCAGAGTTCTGAAATCCTCAGGGATCACTATGGACCCAAGGGTCTGTGGGGATGATTAATGCTCCAGCTTGCAACCTGTGGCCAGTCCATTGACTTCTCCTAAGAGGTCTATAAAGGTAAGAAAAGCAACACCTGTCACCAAGGGACCTGCATACATTATACAGGAGTCTGGGTAACATGGGAACACTGCCAGGCAACACCATCAGAAAAGAGGATAGGAAAGCTGCCTTGATGTATAAAGCCAATTGTACATTAAAAACATTTAATTCCTTTGCTTACCTTTAAAATCAAACTGGTAGATGTTTTTCAAAGATTCATGAAGAAAGTAAAAACTTCCTAGAGCCTGTAAAAAACAACAATAAAATACAAGATTATAAAAATACCTATTTTGGCTAACTAAAATTAAAATAGTATCGTGGTTTTCAATTAGAAAAAAACCCAGAAGAAATGTATTAATGTTTAAATTTTCTAAGATCTATAAAAATATTAATTTCCTTTGATGCTTCTCTGAAGTTTCATCAGCCATTATGCAGAAGATCCTTAACAGCTGATGGATCACAGTGAGGGCACCACAGACAGTGTACATTTAAACACCAAATGTAGGGACACAATTGGTGACACAGCCATAAACATAATCCCCCAGGTCTGTTACAAAAACTTGACAATTTCTTGTTGACTTTCAGAGCAAACCCAAAGCTTTTGGAGCCTGTGGTACAGGAACAAGCGAAAGTTTGCAATTTTCCAACTTGCACTTCAAGCCTCTGCAGAACGGGCTCCACAACCTCCCCACAGCCTGACACAGTTTTTTGCCCCCCTGAGACTGAAAAAATTCATCAACCCCCCTTGCCTTCCTGCTCCAGTCTTCCCTCTGGATGTTCCTTTTCCCAAAACTTTGCACAGCTGCCAACCCAGGGTGCTCAGGGTCCCTTCCTGGCTCCATTTGTACCATCATGCTTCACCACAGTAAGACCTACAGGTACCGTGAGCCTGCTGCTTGCTTTGCCTTCTCCTCAGTCATGTCATATATTGCTTTCCTCCAGTTAATGAGAGGAGAATGACACGTTAGAAGAGGGCAAACGAAAATCAAGTGAGAAACAAAAAAGCAGTGTAAATAGACTTATGGTGGAATATTAAAAAAATCACAAATTTTAAACAAGAACTTGATGAACCTTTAAATACATTTGATGGCCCCAACAGAAGCTGAGAAAAAAGCAGCCTGCTATTGGATGAACTCTTACTGAGAAGAATAAAAGAAGCAACACATTAACCAAAAAGGATGGTTTTGTTTCATTCCATCTCTTCCTCTCTGACGACAGAGCCCCTCCTGGCAGAGCACTATTCCGTTCGGGGACTGCTGCATTATTTATAAAGACACTGCACATCCAGAGATTAAACATTTGCTGATTTGTCAAAAGCACAAACATGAGGTCCTGCCCATCTCCTTGACAGATTAGTCCATCCAACAGAAAACACTGTCACACATTTAATTGATGAGTACATGTCCCTGCGACCCAGGCAGATTCCTTCGGGCCTTTGGGCTTCTTTTCTGTAACATGGAGGAGGCAAACAAGGAACTGCAGGAGACACTCCTGTGAAGGACTCAAGGTTAACTGTGCTGCAACAAGGACACATACCGGCAAAAAATAAACCCTGGTACAAGATAAAAGCACTGCCACCTGATATTCCCAGTCGGTCCATCCCTTTCTTCAATGCACAGGGCAAAATCTGACATATGTAAAGAAAACACTTTGCTATATAATAATGCTCTTTAAGAACTCAGTATAAAGATAAAGATAAAGCTTTACTTCAGCTTCTTATGTGACATTCAGAATTAAAAAAGGAGCCTCGGAAAGCATCCGGGAAGTATCATCCCAAATGCTGCAAATCTGAAAAATTTAACAGCAAATGAAAAAGGGATCATGGAACGGGAAATCTTGGGGTATGTCAGTAATGTGTGGCCAATCCAGGCTACTCGTGACATCTTCAAAACAAGGGCTGTTTTGAAGGGAGCTTTGCTTTTTCCCACAGAGCAGGACAGCAGGATCATGCTGTGAAAGGACCTCCAGTTCACGCCCTCTCCCCAGGGCTGTCAGTGAGAATGCTCAGGGCACTGCCCAGGAGACTCAGAACTCTCCGGGCTGGAGACTCCCTCCCATCCTGAGCTGCTGCTTCAGTGGCTGACCACCTTCACGGTAAGCTTTTCCCTTTATTCTCATCAGAATTCCACATGCCACAGCTGAGATGGGAATCTAAGACTAAGCAAAAGAAAGTATTTAGAAATAGTGATCTGTCCAAATCAGGTGCAAATAATGTTAAATGTGGGTGACAGAATTAGGAACTCCAAAGCTTCTTTATGTAACATATCAACAAGTACACCAAGAAGAATCCAGATGCTCTAAACCCTGTTTCATTTAGGTGTCATAATTCTGTTAAAAACCGTACTGCCACTCATCCTCAAGCTACGTCATTTCTGAGTGTCATGATTCACTCATTGCTTGACTTCTTACAGTTTTTATCTCATTTTTAGAAAACTAATTTTGAAGACTTATGTAGCAAAAACTCGGTTTGATAGTCTGCACTTGCAGCACTCGTGCACAATGAATCTGTGACAGTGATGAAGTAACTCCCTCAAGTTTCAGGAACTGATACCACTAACATTAAGACAGGCTTGGACCGTGCAATTCCAAACACTCTACTGAAAAGAATAAAAACTATAATGGAATGGAAATTACAGCTATCGCTATCTTCCGCATTGTTATAGACTTAATCAGGTTTAGGTACATAAATGTGAACTTGTAAAAATGATGAAGTGCACTTATAATCCCTGCCCTAATGCAATGAAATACATGTAAAAAAACCTTCCAGGGCCTAATGCATAAGCCCTTTTGTTGAGGCGATTATGTTAATACAATTTATTTCTCATAAAATGCCACTTTAACGATAGAGTTAAATGAGATTAATTTAAAGAATAGAAGTTTGCTTTATTTTCTTATTTACAATTTTAATATCCTTTGGAAAAAGCAGCAGTGGCACATACAGAAGCAGCAGCAGCACGTACAGTACCTAAGTGATACAATACAGGAACGCATTACGGATTATAAACCACCCAAAGAGCTCCACTTTTAAGCATCTCAAATGCAAAGAAAGCAAGCTATTATTTGCTCCATTTTAAGGGTTGTTGAAATGGATGACTTCTACTGTTAGCACAAGTTCTATGTCACCTGTAAGTAGGTGCTTCTACTGAAATGGAACCTCAGTGGTTGTGCTGTGCACTGTGCCTTCCTTGCTCAGTTACAGAGGCTGCACCACAGTGAACCAGCAGGGCTGAGAGCACTGAGCCCTCTGCACAACAGCCCTTCCAGAGCACAGACCTGGAAAACTGTGCACGGAGGGCCACTGCGGTTGACTTCACCACACACCGGGGCCGACGCACGTTCTGCAGCTGTGCCCCCTCAGACGGTGCCACCCCCTGTGGATGTCTGTGCCCTTCCCCTCCAGCACTCAGAGGGCAGGGCTCAGGCACAGTGCAGCAGCTCTCGCCAGCCGCTCCAAGCCAGGACAGAGCACTGCTGCCCCAGGGAACGAACAGGGCATGGCACACGCTCTGCCACGCGTGATGTCTCACCAGAGTGAAGTGCAAGGGGCAGCCGCAGGCTTCTCCCCTTGACTTCCCAAGCAGTCTGCAAACAGACCAGTCATGGATTCTATTTCAGTAGCCCCATGGCGGAGTGATGAATGAATAGCTCACTGTTACGTTCAGATCAGAAAGTTCTTAACCTGTCAGGCCAATCTGCCTCCTCCTGGGTCAGTTACTATCAAAACCACCTATTCAGTAGTACCAGAAGTTTCTAGAAGTTCAGAGAGACCAGCTCAACCTGTCGGCCTCAGGTGGTCACAGAGACAGCACATGTAATTCCTGGGACTGATCTACCAGGAGAATTAGGAAGGAATTCTTCCCTGTGAGGGTGGGGAGGCCCTGGCACAGAAGAAGCAGCAGCTGTGGCTGCCCCATCCCTGGAGGTGTTCAAGGCCAGGTTGGACGGGGCTTGGAGCACCCTGGGCTAGTGGAAGGTGTCCCTGCTCATGACAGGGGGTGGAACTGGATGGTCTTTAAGGTCCCTTCCAGCGCAGGCCATTCCATGAGTCTATGACTTCTACCCTACTATTAAAGCCAGGGGCTGACCAGACACAAAGGGCTTCATCAGAGCCTGAGGTGCCCAGTAACTCCCAGAAGCACACACACAATTCAGACTAACACGCGTGGCCACAGGGAAACATCACACAAGTCACCGCCAGTAGCTGTACTGAAATTTATTCGAATTTTGCTTCCCAGAGAAATTTAAACATTGTAAATAGACATAATATATATATATACACACACCCAACTAAACCAGCAGACAGCATCAAAGCAGAAAGGCAGTAATACTCATTTTTAGCTTGGCCAAGTTCCTCAGAAACACACAAAAAGGGAAAACTGATTGTTCTGCTGTCTCCCCTGCTCACTATAACTAAACAGCTTGGCTTTAACACCTCTAAAATCAAACAGTCAAACCAGCACACAAAATCAAGAAGGTAGAGCAGGGAAAATTTCCTTTGTAAACTCCTAGGACCTCTTTCAATATCACAGTCACTAACTGCAGAGTACACAGGCAAACACATCCTGGCTTTTGTGAGAATGGCCCCTCCGGAAATGCTCCGGAGCTCAGGCAAAGGCCAGGCATTATCTCAGGCAATGCTGCTATTAACAACTGCTTTTTCCGGACTGCCAGAAGCACCTGACTTTCCTACCACGTCTGTGTGGGACCTGTACTGCAGCTGTAGACACAGAGAGCAACATTTAATGTACACTGAGCACATTCATTAGAAGAGCTTTACATCTCCCCCCAAAATGTATGATGGACAGAAAACCAGGCACCTTCTCCCTGCTAGCACACCAAAGTGAAATGTCCACTGCAATTAATTAGCTTCCAGAATGATACTCATTACAGTATTGGACATTTCTTTCATTATTCCATATGAAAAGACTCATCTGGGAAAACTGGTACTGATGGCAAGATAAACAAATTGGTTGTGACGGATTACACATCTGCCATCATTACAAACACTATTCCTTTGATTAAACAGAAATTTTGCCACAAAAGTTTCAAGATTTAACCATCTGTAGTTTTTTTTAACAGCAAATTGGCATAATTTCTTTTTAAAGTACACCATTGCAACTGTGGAGATTTAACGCATAAAGGAAATAGCTGAATAAAAGCTTAATTACTGTACAGAGTAAACATTTACTGCATTACCTCACTAAATGTGATAGTTAATATATAAAGATTGCTTTAAATATATTAAAAATAAATTGCCCATGATGACACAGAAACTGTAATTCATGTAGTCATAAAATCCATAATTAGCTTTAATGAATATTTAAAGTCAAAGTTCAGCCCAACTTTTTCAATGTTTAACCTACTATATCAATATAGTTCAAGGAATTCATTTATCATGGAACATGACAATGTCTGAATATGAATTAGCGCAGGCACTGCTGACAGGAAGCCCTTATCTCCTACCAGCCTTTTTGGCTCTGCTGAATGTCAACAGTGAGCTTGGCACGCCTGACACTATTGATTGCTCGCCTGCTTTGCTACCAACCATTAAAAAAGTATTTCACATGTTTATAAACCTGAACATCAAGAGCAGGTATGGGTTTCCCACTAGTGAGATGCAGTGTGTGAGCGGCCACCTCTCCGCCAGGGCAGCGCGGCACACGGAGCTGCCCGGCCATGGCACGGGGACACCGAGCCTCGACTCACTCATGTCACAGTGAAGTTGAGAGACTTCGAGGTGACAAACCTGAGATGGCAAATGGCGGGGCCTGCCCTTCCCCACACGCCTGCGGGGTGCCGAGCACTGCCAGGGGCTGCAGTGGGGCCAGCGCGGGGGGTGCCACGGCCGGGGCCGCGCACGGCCACCTCCACACAGGGGGGCTGCGTGGGGTCCCACAGCCCTGCCGGCCCCGCTGCCCCCAGGGAGTGGGGACACCATGCTGGGGGAATGGGGACACTGCTGGGGGAATGGGGACACCATGCTGGGGGAATGGGGACACCATGGTGGGGGAATGGGGACACCATGGTGGGGGAATGGGGACACTGCTAGGGGAATGGGGACACCATGCTGGGGGAATGGGGACACCCTGCTGGGGGAATGGGGGTACCATGTTGGGGGAATGGGGACACCCTGCTGGGGGAATGGGGGTACCATGTCGGGGGAATGGGGACACCCTGCTGGGGGAATGGGGGGTACCCTCATGCTGAGGGAATGGGGGGTACCTGGCGTGCAGGGTACCTGGTGACAGCAATACAGCTCCAAAAGCCTGCGAGGAAACAAGCCCGTTGGCTACCTTGGATTTCTGTGGCATTTCAGAAACACTTTGTGAAAACACCTACCCTTAGTTTGCCGTAAAAAAGTTAGTTTTGATAGGAGTGCCACTTGCCCCGAACGGGAGGAAGGGCAGCTGCAGGACAGGCCGGGTCCCACACACCGGCACGGGGACGGAGGAGGCACCGACACGGCGAGCCCTGGGCAGGAACACGGCAGGGTGTTCCACGGCCAAGGAACACCAACCGTCTACTGCCCATTCAAGGTGAAAAACCAGGCTGGGTACACACATCAACTCATTATAAAATACTCTATCACTTTTTATTTGCAAACAAATTAGGTGTCCAGCGATTTATCATTTCCTGAATTAGACTTATCAGCTAAAGCACATACAATTAAAGTGCCACCGAGCCTGCCCGGACAGCCCCGCTCCGCCTGACGCGCAGACGGCCGGAGCCCCGTCCGACCATTCCAAACAATTACACACCGCCCCTGCAGCTCCGTGTCGCAAACACGGGTATCAGCCGCAGCCCCACAGTGCTTGAATAATTACACCTTTAATAAAGTGTCAAAGTGAGTGCGCTCCAAACACCCAGTGACAAACTTCAGAAACACTCTCGACACGCTGGAACTTGGTCTGTATTAAAAACAACTGTTACATGTGATATTCCCATTAAAGCAAATGGAATTGCCCACTTGGGAGAGAGTAAAACCAGCGGCAGGATTGGCACTACAAACTCTCTCACTCCACAAAACCTAAATCAATGTTATGCATCATGACATAAACATACAATGTTTATACATAAATAAGATATGCGTTTGTTAATTTATAACACCCATGTTGTAAAGAAGCCACCTGCACTTCTATCTTGCGAGCGCCGCCAGTGCTCACATCCCAGTTAAGCCAGTGCTGTTGGAGCACTGGAGGTTTCCAGAAGTAGAAGCAGCAAGTGGGGATAAAAAAGGGTATCCAGCACTAGGAATCCCTAAATCCTGGGAATTTCTTGACTATATTACATCCATACCTGCAAAGACCATACTGCATTTTTAGATTAATTTCCACAGGCTGGTTTTGACTTCAAAAGTTCTTTTGTCTCAAAAAATTCTAATTTGTTTGTAATCTATTTATTTCATGGACCTTCCAATTTTTCAGACCAACTCTTCCAGTCATATGGGTGAACCAAGCCGGGAAGTTCCACCTCCGACTCCTCTGTGCCCCGTGAATCGCCTCACACTGCCTTGTGTTCCCAGCTTCAGTCAGCTGTCAGAACACGCAGTGTGGTTCCAACCCTTCTCAGCTCATTGTAGTGCCATCGTCCTTGCTGTTGAGTCATAGCTGAGCATCACCAGACATACTTGTAACATCCAGCACTGCTCCCTCACTCTCTTCTTTGTTACTTCTTCAGAGCAGCCCTTTCAGGGTGCAAGACCAATAACAAAGAAACTATCAAGGGGGATAATCACTATAAATGTGCCTCTAAAAAAAAAGCTAAATAATTAAAACTTTTGTTTTGTTTTTCCTTTTATAATAGTTGAATTAAATGTAATGTAGGAAACAACTGATGCACAAGTGTTCATATATACTTTTATACTTATAATGTTTATTTCTAGTCTCATTACCAAGATTTAGGTATTTTCAAACAGGCTTATCTGTCTAGGTTTCTGTAAAGGTTGGGATTTGTCTACACGACAGACTGGACTAACTGTTTTAAAAACTCCAAGATAGGTAAATCCCAAGTTATTTAAATGCTTAATCAAGAGATCAACATAAAAAAAGAAACTTGTTTGCCATCCTGGTCATTCCAGATACCTCAGAGAGGTGTCTGCTAACAGCAACCAGCAACAGCACATTTTCTGGAACAAAACCAAAGTCCCGGGAGCTTTGACTTTCCTGTTCTGAAGACTAACAAAATGAGGGATCTTCAGCTAACATGATCCACCTCTGCCACCTTCTCTTTATAATTTTGTTACGACCATTGAATAATCACATTCAATTTCGAAATATTATGTGGGACCAGTTAATTTAAGAAGAAAAGAGAAAAATTACCAAACCAAACCTCTGAGCTATGTATAAACATGTCTGGTGAGTCAACGAATAACCCGTATGCATCCTACTGCATTGACAAAGAAAATTTAATGCTGCTTTTGATCCTGACGTATTTCACAAAAAAGATTTTGTATTTTAATTAAAACTCAATTCAATTTAACAAAAAAATCAGACAGAAGTTCTTTTTCTGAAAACCAAGATTAGTGACAGACCAAGGAGCCAATCTGAGCTAAGGGAAGTGTATGTGTGCTGAGCAGTTACAAAGAAGGCCACTTATCAATATTCCTGAACGCAAAGTAGAGCTCTCACAAAGTCATTAATCACACTGTTATTTAATATTTCTATTACACAAGCACTCTGGAGGCCCCAATCAGGGTAAGAGGCACCCAGCCTGGCTCCGCAGCAGTGCGGAAAGGAGGCGGTCGGATACAGGATGCAGAGCTGCAGTTCAGGGCCACGCGCCGGAGTCGGCCCCAGTGGGTTTGAGTGGGCCTGACAGCAGGGAGCAAGTGTCACCAGAGAGCCAAAACTGCGGCTGAGGACATTCAAAGCCAGAGCAAAGCACCCTGCCCTGCTCAGAATATCCACTGGCTCCTCAGGATGGGAAGGGATAGAAAGAAAGTCTAATTCCTATCTGTGAGCACAGCACACAGGATAAGCATAAGAGCTCCTCAAAAGACACACAGGTAAATGCTTAAATACTTCATGGTTATTTCAGTGTTAAGCCTCACGGAGAATCAAAAAAAATCTCTGGGCAGTTACAAGTTCCTGACAAACAAGCTCAAAAAATTGTCCAAAGAGCCAGATTTATCCCACAGATAGTGGAAACAGTACTTGAACGTCAAAAACCAGAGCTTGAGTCTCAGGTTGCAGAAGATAATACAGAAGTGCAGGATATTATTTTTCAGCTATACTCTATATTCTATCTCCCCTGTATTTTTGCACCCAGGCCCTGCTGGCAGGAAGAGCAGCCCGGGGAGAGTCCCTTCGTGCTGGGCATGGGCTGGCAGCTGATCCAGCCAGGCCAAGCTGCTAGACAGGATTTGCCTTGGGCAGTGCTCCTGGAACTGGGACTCAACCTGGATGGCTTCTGAGCAGATGGGAGACACTGCCGGATGCTCAGGACTTTAGCACAGCTTTCTTCTGGTTAAAAATAAGGTGCTTTATTTTAGGGGAAACTGGTAGGCTGGGTGACTCCTGCCACATCGATTTGATTCTAAATAATCTAAATTTTAAAAAATTTAAATCAATTCAGTATTTCATTGATATATTCTTACATAATACACTCAAGATGGCAAATTCAATTTGATGAGGAGGCATTAATGCCCATTTCATTTAGCATTATACAGGTCATCTTCAAATAGGAAAGTACCATGTGGTAAAAGGTTGTATTTAGCGTGTCACAGTCACTGGTGCTTGTTTTATATCTCAGAGAACCTCTGTAGCTGCCTCAAAATAAGAGATGATTGATTTACAAAGTACCAAATTTCAAATTTCATATTCTAGGACTAAACATCAAATAATTGGACAAAGCTGTCCCCCTGTCTGACCCATCACAATCAAGCCCCTTTCAAGGTTGACTGCCTGCATAAGAAATATGTGCATAATTTCATTTTGTCTCCTGTCCAACATCCAATGTTAGAAGTTAATTAAATTGCTTGTCCATTGTATTCATCCACTTACAAAGTTAATGATATTCTGTTCCTGAATTAAAGAGAATTTTATAAAGCCTGCACTATGGAACCTGGCATGCTGTACACTGAGGAGCTGAACCCTGTCATGGTTCCTGATTGCAGCTCTCCTAATTAGGAAACAAAATGAATGTTTCTGTGTCTGCCAATGCAGAGGACAAGTCATTCCAACAGCGAGGGTAAATGCTCTGTACAATAGCAACTTAATAATATCTCATGTTTGACTATAATAAATTCTGCAGGATTAATAAACCTGTTAAATTTTTAAATTACCATAACAAAGATGAACTGCAGTGGAACAAGGCAGCCTCAAAAGAGGGTCACAGATTTGAGGGACAGAATAGCTTCTTGCAAGGGCATCAACCTTGAGGACACTGAAATCATCAGTTTCCTCTCTTGCTCGAGACGAAGAAGGCAAACACAATACTATGGCAATCTGCTGGAGAAACTGGGATTAGTAACTTAAACTGGGATTAATAAACGCCTCTGGTGCTTTTGGCCTAGATACACCAACGTGGTACCTGTGCAAGAGTCCTCCTGAGCAGGCTCACAGCCAGAAGTGTAACACAGCTGCAAATCCAGGGGCTACGATGGCAGCCCTGCCATCCAGGAACGCTGCTGGGGACGGCGCTGATGCCACCACGAGCCAAAGCCAGAATCCAGCACAAAGTGTACACATCATGTGACAAAAAACAACCACGAGGGAGAGTAGGACCCCTCACCACACTGCCCTGCACAAAGCCCCACTTCAGGATACTCTTTTCCGTATTCAGCACAAAGGTGCCTTCCAAGGCTGATGTGCCGGGAGACGCAGTCTGTCTCACCTCAGTCCTTGATCTGAGCAACCTGGATGAGTGGAATGTTCCCTGCCTATGGCACTGGGTTGAACTGGATGATCTTTAAGGTCACTTCCAACCCAAACCAGTATTCTGGTGGTATTCTGTGAGTTTACCTGGCGCTGCCCAGATATGGCTGTGCTGGAGCTGAGACCGCCCAGCAGCTCTTTGTTCAGTGCACCAAACTGTAAACTCAAACCTGGGACAGCAACACCAGCTGCCTGACACGTTCAGGGGAAACCTGCAGTCCCTTCCCACAGAGCATGAGGGCAGAGGTACGTGGGCCAGGGGGAATGTGCCTGTAACCCCCTCCTGAACACTCTCCCTACCCCTGTGTTCTCAGGACTCCATGCAACACGCAGAAAAAGTCTGAAACCCTAAAAACACCACCACAAACTAAGGTTTATTTGTATCACCACCATTATGTACTGAATCACAAGTACAATGAGAATTGCCCATATTTGAAAAGAATTCTCTACTGATTTCTTCCAATTTACTGCAAAATATTTCACAGTAGAAAACAGGAGGTCTCTCCCCCAGCTTTTGCCTTGTACCTGATGCTGTTGATACAGTGGGTACTGAACACCAGCCGTGGCCCTGCAGTGACTCTGAGCAGACAGAGCCGGCCGAGCACGGTGACTGCACAGCCCTGCCCTGCCCTGCTCTGGGTGCTGCCACTTCGGCCACAGACAAAGATGCAGAACATCCGGGGGGTTTAATTATCATCGCTAACAAGGGGCCAAACCCAATACCTCTTAACCGGCGTCACTTCACGGAAAAAAAGAGCAGCACAATTTATGTGATTAGGTATTTTAAATTCTTGTGCCTTTTTGCCCCAGTTGATGCACTGATTCCATAAAGGCACAGTGATATAAAGCAAAGCAGCAATAATGCACAATTTAAGTTTACTCTGTCAGAGTTTCGTTAAAAAAAAATTTCAGTGTATGCAAACTAAAAGCAAGTGCATAAATGAAAACGTGCAGCATATCTGGTTTAGCAAATGTAAGAAAACAACAGGACTTGTGAAAAGAAAGTAATTTTCCTGAAATTATATACAATAATTATATGCAGAATAACCAAATGTCTGCTGCCACGGTGTATTTCTTCATGTACACTTCAGAGCAATACTTTGTCATAATTAAGTTTCAACTACCCTCAGCATTTTCTTCAAGCAGTTTTATTTCCAAAGTTAGGCTGCATGAGCCAATCCCAAAGATGTATTTCAACTAATGTAACTTTTGTGAACTGAAACTCATTAAATAGTATTGGCAAATCAATAAGGACATAAAGATGTAAAGCTTTTCTTTATGAAATAAATGAAATTATACTCTTCTAATCTACATACTCAGTCAATTCAATTGATAATTAAATCATGTGTAAAACCTGCCCTGTTATTAAAATCTTTTCAGAATGTCCACGAGAGTTTGAGTAAGCACTTATATAATACACATTATTTATATTTCTACCTTTCATAACTTTTCAATTTCAATTAAAATCCTGTAATTTTTATTGGGAATCACATTACATGCATGATAGAGATAAGTTAATTAAAGGACAATCAATTCTAAGAGATGGCCAACAATGAACCTAACCAGTTTACAAATTACCTACTGCCACTCAGCTGGAGCACACGATGTCTGTGGACAATTACAGAAAAGCTTTAATTGATTTTTTAAAGTTTCAACAATATGGTACATTTTGTACATTCGTAAGTAGCCTGCTTGAGCTCCGATTTCTGGCATTAGGGGAAATGCTGGGACCACCCCTGCAAACTCCTGGCACAGTGTGGAGCCTGGACTTGAATCTCAGTGCACTGGTGGAATTCCTTGTGCACCCTGAACCAGCCAGGCCTGCATCTCAACTCAAATACCTGGCTTACATGGAGTAATGTTTTAAGATAATCACATTTTAAAGGAACATATTCCTGTCTACTTACAATCCAAAGGTATTTAGCACACTAACTTCAAGTTGTTTACAGACAGGCAGGTTCCACTGCTCTGATGACAGACAAAAACATTGTTCTCTCAAAATTCTGTCAATCCAACTGAATTACTCAAGAAGAATCAAGAAACTGTCACTCTCTGACTCACTGGTAACACAGTAAACAGAACTCCTTAATGCCCTTTTGTCTCAACATTCTATCAAACCTGAAATAAAAGGTTTGCCATGGCCTGTTTCTACTGCCTCCTCCTTCTGTCACTGTGGGGAGACTTGACAAGTTCCAGAGCATTGGCTATGAGAAGAAAAGACCAAGCAAAGGCACCTTCTCCCCATGGAAATCCCAAGGACATTGCATTATGCTGGGAAAAGAAAACTCCAGGAACGCTGCAGATGCAGGTAAGACACTTGGTGACGTACAGGGAACTCGTCCTGTGAGGCTGCCCCTCTGTGACAGACACTGCACGACCAGCGAGCACAAACGCTGCTCAGCCCTCCGGACCTGCTCATCGTGCTGAGAGCCTGGAGATGAACACTGGCACCTGCATGGATGGGCCCACACCTGCCAGCTGCCCGGGCACCTCCAGTCGGATTTATCCTGAAGCAGAAAGCCAGTTTCATGGTAGGGGCAGCTTGGAAGGATGCCACCCTCCCTGCTGCGAGAGTTCATTTCACAGAGGAAACACCACAAACACGTCAGGAAGGACCTGTTAGAAATATGTTTGCCGTATCTTGCTTGGAACTGCAATTCATCATTTCTACTAATGCTTTACCTTTGGAAGTCTCAGATGAAACTTCAGCTGCTGAACTGCCATGGGGGAGTCCACTGTGTTGAGCCAAAACCAACAATGACAGCTGCACCCAAAGGCTTTACCATCCTCAAGGTGGGGGCCTTACCTACAAAGGCAGCACTTCAGTACCCATCCCTGACTTTAAATAAAGAATAAATTTAAAAGAAACAAACCCAAAGGACTCTACAGAGCACATGAACAGTGAGTTAAGATTGCTGAATTTACTAGTCTGTCACCACTACCTTGCTCAAACCCTATTTTTGGCCTTGCTATCACCACCATATTACTATTATTTTCTAGCTTTGAGCTAGTGAATGGTAAAGAAAATACATTTAAGCATTTCAAGAATAGCAGAGAATCGTAAGGCACTTTGTGAAGCTGATCCTTCAATAACAAAAAGTCAACTGTATAAATAAAGCTGACGCTCCTTGATCACATGGGATTTGACAAAAGGCAATACGGGAGATGAGGACTAAAAGCCTCCAAACTTGCAAATAAAGCCTGACCTTACTACAATTTCCAATGGAATTAACTGAAGATGTGTTTCTGCTCAGGATGATGTCAATGCTCCTGCATGAACTGGCAGTGATGGTGCTGAGCAAGGCACTGTGGCCTCTGGGACAGTTTCAATAACAACCCAAGATGGAATTCCAGCCCGGAATTACAGTGGGGCACACTACCAGAACTACTGTCCTTTTACATCTCAACTGGAGCACAAACAAATAGGAATCAATTTCCATTCCTAAACTGGAAGATGCTATCTTACTAGAACAGATATATTAAAAGGCCTAAAAAAAAGGCTCTTTGGAAAGTTATCTGTCAGTTGTGCTGTTAGTCCACCTACAGGAAGGGCTTTTCATCCTACAGGCTCACACCTTGATTATCAAAAAACACCATCTGAAAGGGATGTTTCAGTAACAGTGGAAGGGAGAAAGAAAACCTCTATATTGCTAGAAGTAATAATTTGAATTTTATTTTAAAATTGAGAAGACAAAAATAGTCTGTATAAATCAAACAAGTTGTCTCTTCATGTCACTTTTATGATGGACATTAATCTTAGTTTCTAGACAGTGCTGCTGTCTGATGTAACCACGCTTATTGACTTAATGGGAAGAAATTTATATTAGTCTAGGAAGCTGTGATGAATGCAGTCTTAAAAGTTCAATGACTCAAACACTTAGTAACCTCAAACATTGACCCAGGTAGACAGAAACTTATATCTTAATTCTGGAGCATAAGTTTGTGCTTCATTCACATATTGTCGTGAAGACATTTTGCATCTTCATGCATCTTTACATCTCTTACAGCAAAACTGCGTGTACACACACACCCTGCACTCACAGCATGCACCACTTCCCCACAGAGAGGGAAAGCTTTGTGTCCCTCTGCCCAGCTCAGGAGATGCAGCTTCTCCCAGAGCTCACACAAGGCACACGTCTTACTCAGGGTCTGGCCTTTGCCTTGCAGTGACTGGCCCTATGCTCAACCTGGTTCAGTTCTTCTGGACTCAGGAAAGATCTGATAGACAAACTTCACTCCTAAGTATGTTGAAACACATGTGTTCAATGGACAGAAATGTTCCTTTAACTGGGATGAAACAATATCAGTGCTGCAATACCCGTTCAGCTGCTGGGATGTCACTGATTTAATGGAGCCAACAACTGACAGATCACAAGCATGAAGATTAGATGTCATCACACCACTGAAAACCTTTAGTACTGACTCCTGTGAAGAGCAAGGCTCAGGGTTTTGTGTAATTGGTTTGGACAAAAATGAAAACAAACCCTTAATGTCTTATGGCTCACACGTTCAAAAATGGAGATCCCTGATGGGAATTACTAGCTAAAGTATCTGACAAATTTTAGAATATGTGGACACCAGAGGCTTGATTTGTTACAGGAACTGTCATGAAAACACCCTAGTTCTACCTCCGCACTGTCTAAACTTAGAAAAGAGTAGTTAATCAGCTTATAAAATCCATTTTTATAGCAACACCCATTCCATAGTATCAGGAGAGATTCCCCACTGGATGTATGCTGAAACACTGGCGATGACAAAATGCACCAAGACAATTTATGTGGGGCCTTCGTGAGAAATTGGTGCATGGAAATAGGAATGTTCCAAGTCAGAAGGAACAAGGCAACCTAGTTTAATCTGATTATTCTGAGGTTGAGGCAACATATTAATCAAGTGGACAAAACAATTCTATTAATGACATTCAAAAGGTACAGTACGATAATCAATCTTTTACTATATTGCAAATGATAAAACAAGCATCCAGAAGGGTTATGCTAATTACGTGTTTCAAGTCAAATGAACCCATTCCATGCTTTGTCTTGTTTAGACAAATAGAGCATTCCTGCCATTTAATTATATTTCAGATGTCTATACCAGTGTCTGCAGCGATACATTAGCCTACAAAGAACTGGAGATAGACTGTTCCTTCCTGCTCCAGGAGCAGAACTGCCAGGGAGCCACCGGGCTCGGCCACGTGCTGGGACACAAGGACAGACCCCAGGAGGACACAGGGACAGACCATGGGAGGACACGGGGACAGATCATGGGAGGACATGGGGACAGTCTCCAGAAGGACACAGGGACAGACCATGGGAGGACACAGGGACAGATCATGGGAGGACACGGGGACAGTCTCCAGAAGGACACAAGGACAGACCCCAGGAGGACACAGGGACAGACCCCAGGAGGACACAGGGACAGATCATGGGAGGACACGG
>JAWWMP010000167.1:35419303-35458225 GCA_035047865.1 Dendrocincla tyrannina | reverse complement strand
GGTGGGGGCTCTCAGATGGGACACTGCTGGGAGCAGCCGTGTGCCTGCACACCCCCCTTCTCTACCTCAGCCACGCAAAGCCCTTTCTTTGCAACTCCCTTTGAGTGGAAGCCATACTCCACCTCACCTTGCACATCCTTCCTCACCTGCAGGGCAGGTTCCAGCATTTCAGTCTTCACTGAAAACAGGAACATTTTGAAGCAAAAGCTACTAGACCTATAACAGCACTCAAACCCACCAGGAACTGAGAGCAAGCAAGTATGTTCTTAAGCCTGTAACTACAGAAAACCAAACCCACAGACCCTTTCTCAAATCCCAGTCAGAACATCCTTTCTGATAAAAGGCTTACACAGATTTTATTTAGTTTTCAAAGACAGCTTTCTTAAAAAACCCAAGCACAAATCACTTTTGTATACTGCGGAATCCTAACCCCACACCTTTTGGATCTAGCAACAGTTTACATTTTTATTCAATGCATTTTCCTGCTTCAAGTGAAAAAATGTAAGCAATGAGAAAATTCAGCTTTCCATGTTGCATCATCTTCGTCACTTTTAAGGATCAGTCCCTTGATTACATGCAAGAGAAATGACATCCCAAGGAAGCCACACTAACAAACACACAGATGCTACTGACTTCAGTGGACTTCCTCAAGAACTTACATAGTTGCCAACTGAAAAGAATTTAACACTTCAAGTCAAAGGGTATGATCTGGCCCTATGTTCTCTTAAATGTAAAATGTCCATATTCAGAAAGGAGACACTTGATTTTGAATTGCAATGACTGCAAGTACCCTGACTCACCCACTATCCCACATTGTTACACTGCTGGTTATAGTTTTCTCCGATAAAACTAAAACAAAAGGCATAAGGAAAACTACTTACTGGCTCAGGATAGGGGGAAAAAGTAAACTTGCTTCTATATATGAAAACACAACATTGATTTTGTACAATTTAGCATGCACATTTAATTTTGAGTTTTTACACTGCAAATTATCAAAATAGCAATACTTGTCTCCTCACCACATTTCAAACAAATTATTAGGTAAATCCAAATCACCAAAATGAAATTTTTTGCCTTAAGGTATTCCACATATATATCTGCTAGGACTTTTAAACCATACTTCCTTCCAGGGTGGTGACATTTTAGGTTAGAGGCTTTACAAGGATTAGTTGTCATTTTTACTATTACACGCTGTATAATCGCCCACATAAACTCATGTCAGCTTGTCTTAACTTTAATTCAGGTTTGTCAGAGAAGGAAATCAGACTGTAACTAAATGAGGTCAAGGACTTTGAGGACCTCATCGAGTCCCACAATACCTGGATCTCTTTATGAAGTCCATCTGCTCATCATGAGTCGCACAAATGGGTGCAAGTATGGATGGCAGATTAAATAACTCTGTTTAATATTAGTCAGAAATAAGAAACAATAACTAATATTTGTAAAAAGTTACACCTGAAATATTCCACTTCGTCTTATGTTAAATGTACTTAGCAGAAAGGTCAGAGCTCCTGAATTTGCTAGATAAATAAATGTTGGTGAGGTGGATGAATCACTGGAGAATTGGTGCATGGCAGCGAATGAATAACCTGCAAATGCTTCCCAAACCCCATTATTTCCCTTTTTCCAGTAGGCCAAAGATTCATGTCCCTGCATGCCGCCAGTTCATTACAGAGAAATATCATTCCTCTCCTGGCACTCTCTGGGCGGCCTCTCAGCCCCACGAGGACCCTTTAATGTTTAATTCCCCATCATCTGCTCCAGTGAACAGCTTAATCTCTGCTTGTATGATCAATACTATATCAGTGTAAATTAAAATGACAATTTTAAAGTAATTAAGCCTGTTAATGCTCGATTCAAATGTCATTATTTGCACAAGGGATTGAGGAGAAATTACATCGTGTCCAGGGTGACAGGAAAATGTTTGAGCCTTCTCAATCCTGTTGCCGCTGTGCCACTGGAGGCTTTAGCAAAGCAGATTAACTTCTAGCTCCCACTGCCAGGATACCTATCCAATTTCAAAAGAGGATAACACAATTTGATAAATTTAATTCCAGCTACAAACTCAATTATTGTGATAATGGATGAAAACTGGGAGGAGACACTAAACAAGACCCACATAAAAAATACACTTAACTTCAGAATGAGATACAACAGTAATTGTTTTATTTGATTTGCTCTATCCCTTTTGAAAACCCTTTAAATAATTGTGATTGTTAGAAGAATGGCCAGCATTTATTAAATAGCATGAGCTCTGAGATCAAAGTGGCTGCAGTTTAAAGGATTTTGGTCACAATAGAAATGTTTGCTATCCGTCGTTGTACAGCTACATTTATTAGACAAGTAAAATTACATCATTACAGTATTGGATCTCATAAATAGATCTATAAAACTCAACTACGCTCAGATGAAATCTCAGCCCATTCTACGTGCTGGCCTTTCCAGACCCTGCTGTGACAGCCCGTAGTCATTTATTATTTCAAAGCAAGATTTTAATAATAGAAAACCTTAAACTTTATGAGACAGCCATAGTGGGTTTGGATTTCAAGTCTGACCAGCTGAAAGTGCAGCTGAGCCACTGCTACCTGAGCTCATCTCTAACTCCAGGATATAGAAATCCACAGCAATTCAGGCAAAACACTGGACAGAGCCATCAATGTTTGATATTTTGAAGCAGATAGTAAAAATGAAACACTGTATTTAACTCAAAGATACGGAACTGCAGAAAACTTCTTCTGCAAGGGAAGTTTCAGCACTCCCAAATTCCTATTGCAAAGGTACCACCAGCCCCCAGCAGTGCCTGAGAGGTCCATCAACATTCCTGTCACTGGATATTGTTTAATAAATTCAGTTTATCTGACCGTTTGCATTTCCTGAAGTTCTCTGAAATAATTATATTGAATTTTTATTAGTGCACATGAAACATTTTTGGCTTGCACTTCTTTGAATAATAAATGGCATATATTAAAGTGCCTTACAGGTCTAATAACTTGCATCAGATCCATGTAGGCCTGTCTTATTAACTTTTAGTTTAAATTACAGCAGAATTCATCAATCAGTGTTTCTAAATAGCAGACTGCACATTGCCACAGACTCTCAAGAAAAATGGACCTAAGGACAATTAAAACATGTAGTGTGTCTCAAGTATTTAATCAGAAAATCTATCAACCCACAGATTTTCTTAGATGAACTGTCTAAAGAAGAACCCTGAAAGGGTAACAAAGACTACGAAGAATATTCGACAATAATGAAGAAAATAAAAAGAAACAACTGAACTTTAAAAAGAAGCTTAAGTTTTTAAATTACGTGCATTAACTGTAGCACAAACAATTTTGAAATTAAAATTACAGCAAGCTGAGGGAACGGCATGTGGTAGGTTTGGTCACTCCTTGCACTCAGGAACCACTGCTGGGGCACAGCTCAAACCCAAGTCCCCAGTGCCATTTGCTGTTAATGAAAAACAGCTTCCTCCTGCAGGGATACCTGCAGATTCAAAACTGGGACGATGACATTCAGAGGTGGGAGGCTACAGGAATGCTACAGTGAGTTCATTATGTTTTGCTCTGATAATTATGAAAGCTTTAAATTATAAAGCTTCTGCACCAAAACAGAACCAAACTGCTATCTCAAAAAAATTGCCCAGAAAGCACGTCAAACAAGCGAGGCCACTGTTGCTCTGGGATTCCCCTGGTACCTTCAAGCCCTGCTTCACTCTTTCCCTTCTTGCGCCAGTGAGAGGCACGAAGACTTGGCTGCTGCCAGACCATATGGAAGCCTGGACCTGGTGGCAGGGAGTGCTCCAGGACTCTTCTCCAAGAAATTGAAAGAGGAAATTAAACAGGCATTTTCTGTTCGGTGGGGGGTTTTTGTGTGTGTGTGTGTGTGTGTGTTTTGCTTTTGTTGTTGTTGTTTTCTGAAACTGAATTAGGAAATATGAAGTAACACTGTTCTCACACCACAGTGAGATTATGACCACTGACAACATTATGCAGTATCTGCACCAACAGCTTCAAATATTTCTGCAAATATTTCCCTGTCATCCAGCACCAAAAATGAATCCAGATGGACATCCCACATACGGAGCAGCACATTAAGTGTTTCCCTACGTACAATAATAGCTCCATTTATCATGCACATGTTGACCCGTGTTGGCTTTACAAAGCTTATTAATTATCACTGATTTCAGTGCCTAAAGAATGGAGGAAGCCTTGGTAAAATTCACCCCAGATTCATTCACAATTGTTAAAACACACCTTTGCTGTTGAAGGTAAAAAAGTGTCCAACCTCACTTTGCTCTTCAAATTGCAAGCTTTTACAGAAATAACACTGATTAGCAGGAACAAATCCAACATTACATAGGTATTTGGTTATCCTCAACAATGTTCTGTTTGAAAGCAACTTCTCCTTTTAATATTACATCTAGTATGAGTTGATTATTTCTACAGGGCTTTTATTAGACTGTGAGAAGGTAAGGAAATCCAACTGCATTAACAGATTATTAATCTCACCTGATCTTCATACCTCCTATGCATATTTGCTTCATTTAGCATCTGCAGTAAGGAAGGGCTTCACCTGGGTGATGGAGGGTCCTTGTCCTAAGCTGGTGGCTCCATGAGAAGCTGTTGATGTCAGGTACCAGTTTTGGGCAAGCAAACCCTTTTCAATGAGGCAGCACATGGCTGAACACTACGGGTTTAGCCGCTTCAGCAGAACCATCCAAACACCTACCAAGAACAGCTCTACTTTATAAAAATTACTATGACTTTCCTACAATTTGAAAACGGGCACATGATGAACTCTCTGAGCACAGGTGACAGTCGTGCAGTTGTAGAGGATCTCAGCCCATGGAGCAAAGAGGTTCTCAGGCGCCAGGAGACATCGCGGTCCCTGCCCCAGTCCCAGCACGAGGGCCCAGATGGAGCCGGATGCTGAACAGAACCACAAACCTGCATTCCCAATCAGCCATTGTGACTCTTTGACTCTTTCTGTTCTCTGCTTCAGTGGGTTTCTGTCAGAAAATGCTAACAAGCCTTTATGCTCTTTAAGAGCTTAACAATTTTTCAGTTTGCTCACCAATAGATTTCGTGCAGAGTATTTGTTTCCCACTCGTGGGGCTATGACACAGCACTCAATCATATTTGTCTTCTCCCCTGATATATGGGCCAACCACAATACACTTGGTCAAACCTTTGCCAGCCTGTCAGTTACATATTTTTCTTACTCTTTAGGAAAGTCTAGTGACAAGTGATTGAATTAAAAGACAATCTGAGCAAAACACTGATCTTAACTTAAACAGACAAATTGAACATAACCAGCAATCCCTAAACAGCTACTGACTTCTTTTTCTTTAATATCACAACCAGGGGAAGTTTGCTATGAGCAACGTGAGTTCACCAAGGTACTGCCACAGCACTGCAGCAGCTGTGGATGCTCCTGCCCTGAAATGTCTTAACCCAGGCACTGGTATTATCAGGTGTCAGGAGGATGATGTACAAAGTTCTCCTTTTTGCCAATGAAATAAAAACATTTTTGAAGAGCAAAATACCCAAATACATAGTGGGACTGGACTGTCTTTAGTTTCCAATATAAAACAAAACCTAATACTGTTTTTCCACCTGGAAATACTCCTGAATAGGAAAGGAGTAAAGTGCTGCTGTGCTAAATACGGCTGTCAAAGACGCCCACAGCATGATGACTGCAAAGCTATGAAGAAAGGAAAGAACATCCGAAGACTGTTGCAAGATCTTTCCTTCTCTCCATCTCTATGTAGCATGTGAACCTGTGGTTTTTTTACTAATTTTCTGTTTTCTTGGCCTAGACTCTTACAGAGCTGCCCTCTTACCATTTTTTTGATTATTGAACTGGACATTTTATGATCAAACTCTAAGAATATTCATTAACCCACAGTCAAAAAATGTCCTTGAAAATAAACACAGGATCTTTGTTATTTAGCACACACAAAGAGGAGAAGAATGCTAGGGTTACAAACTGCATTTACAACACTCACACTAGTAAAAAATCTCCTTTTTTCCTCCTCCTTTTGCCCTCCCTACAGGTGATACGAAAGTACATGACACATACAGCCAGTTTTCCCAGGACATGGGGAACAGCTGTGGGCTGGTGATACCTACAGATTCTTACATGCAAGCCTTGCAGCTCCAGGAGCACTCTTATGTGCACAGGAATAGCAGACCAACAGATGCAGACTTTAAAAACAAAAATTTAAGACATAGTATGAACCGCAGGAATTTCAATCAAACTCCTACATGTGAACAAAGGCCAAACCTGGCTGATGAGATGCAGTTACAGCGGCAAGTGAACAGAACCATCAGCTCTACCAAGTAATTTATGGAGCTCCAGTTTTATTCCTCTTAATTGATCACGTCTCCTTGAATTGAACAGAATAAACACATGAGTTTAACTAGATTTGAACTGTCAGGCCCTGGTTAGTAAATCCAGGAAAGGAACACTGCAAAATGGGAGCTTCCGTGCACGGAAATGCATGAAGGTGTGAGCCCTGGCTCGGGGCACTGGGGTGCAGCGAAGGCGGCTCTGCAGGACACACTGAACTCTTCAGGGGCTTTTTTAACACTGACCAAACTTCTCTCTGTGTTCATGGAAGGAGTGCCTCCCGTGCCCATTGTGCCTTTCCCACCCTGCCATCACTGGAGCGGCTTCCAAAGGAGGTTGGTGAATGCTGACAGAACACAAACATCAACAGATCAGTTCAGAAGAACATTTTGATATCAAAGACTCAACTGGCCGCTTTGCAAGAGAAAATGACTTTTTGAATATGCAGGTGACTGCATTTTACTGTTTCCACTAACCAAAGATACCTAAACACTGTCACCCCAAGAGTTCACAATGCTGCAGCCTCCAGGCATGAGCGAGTCCCAGTTAAAGAGCTCATTACACTGTCACGTACCTATTGCTGGTCAGATGTAAAATGAAGTTAAAGCAATGAAGCAAAAATAATCCATTTAATGTTTATGCTCTGTGATCCATTTTCATGGGGTTTCTGTTGTTGTTACAGTGCTTCTGTTCATTCTTATGCTTTAGTGGTTCAACTGCAATTTATCAGCCTGCAGTGGAAAATACCTGGCACCTACTTAAAATGCATGGAGCTAGCAATAAAATTAACCTTGTGGCAATTGTTTTCCCACATGTTTGATAGACCAATGTCAGCTCATCTGTTAGAGGGAAATAAAAAAGTCAAGCCTAAATGTACAAAAAATTATGATGGAAGCCTTAAATAAAGCAAGGGTAATGCAAGTTTATTGAGTCAAAAATCAATCAATCAATGAGCGAGTGGATTAGGAGCACCTCATAAGCCCCAAAGAAATAATTTGCCCAAACACTGGGATTTAACGGTAGAGGACCAAATTCCAACACTTTTAGGAAGTAAGTAATGAAAAATCAATTCGAAAGGAAAAACAGATCAAGAACCCTGGATTCTGACATGCCGACACATTTATTGCTGAATACCATTTCTTGGCTGACCCGAAAACTTCGGAAGGTGTTTATTTACTTTCAACACCTTCCAGAGATCAATATTTTTAATTTGGATCCGAGTTATTATTTTTCACATCACAGCATCGGGGAGCGGAGTAAAGTGGCTCATATTTTAGTGCTAAAAAGATCGATATGACAGTTTCACCTTCAGTGCAGCCCCCCGCAGCCGCCCCGGTGCACATCATCACGTCCCGCAGGGGGGTGCGGTGCCGCGGCACAGGAGCAGGTCATCACCCAGCCCCAGCGCCAGACAGCCCATGATTTACCTGGTCATGAAGGGCCTGGTGCCCTTAGAAAACCAATCTTGCTTCTCCCACTTTATCAGGCCTGTCTCTTACCCAGCGTACGGGAAGGGGGAGGGAGCAGGAGGAAAAGAGAAGGGGAAGAGAGGGAGGGCAAGAGCAGAGCAAAAGACAATCAGTTTCACAAAGCGGATTACGTCCCTCATCGTAAATGCATCCATTCGTTTTTACCTTCCTTGAACCAGGGCACATCTGTAATCGATAATTAATTTTCCATAAATTTCAAAATATTGTTCTGGTGGCTGGAAGGAGCCGGGCGTGGGGAGAGCGGGAGGGAGGGTCCCTGCGGCACGAGGCGTCACGGGGGGCTCTGGTGGCTCCATCGATCGGTGCTGCGGGGCTGGGGCAGGCACAGCCCCAGCAGTGGCCCTGCCTGACAGCTCCTGCCTGCAGCCCTTGAGGACACGCTGCTGCTCCAGGAGCCACAGCAAACGGCACAGGCTGCCCGCTGTGCTGTCGCAGCTGACTCCACTTCTGCCTCAGTCTGCCTGCCCCTTTCCACTGTGATGTACCAGCTTCAAAGGCGCCTTTTACATACAGTCTTGGGGCTCCAAAGCTCCCTGTCTCAATGGCACCACCCTGCCAGGGTAAGAGCCGAGACATTACACAGACGCTAACGTCTTGCTTCAGGAAAGGGAAGACTCCTAAATTCTGAGAAGAGCAGTAACTCGGGTTCCACTGCACACAGGTCAGTAACGTGGAGGTCAGGGACAGGGCACGGGTGGCACGGGGACAGGCGTGTGGGACCTGCGGCTGGCAGGCCTCGGAAGACTCAAGCTTACCTGGGCATGCACGTGCTGCACAGGGAACTGCTGCAGGCAGACCATGCTCTGCGGACAGACCAAGGACTCTCACCGCCATGGAGCTGCAACTCAAACCCAAGGACTAACTCTGCACACCCCTGAGCGATTTTGTAACAAAATGGTGACATCTACCTCCAAGAAGTCACTGTGCTACCATAACACAGCTGTTGTCATTTAGTGCAGTAATCAGTTCCTCGAAAGCGCAACTCCCTTGAAGCCACATGGATACCAAAATGGCAAAAGCATCTACCAGTAAGAAGTATTTATGGGGAAATCTCACGCTTTCTTCCTAGTGTGTCCTAGAAAACAAGCAGCAGAGACAAGGAGGAAATGTGTCTCTGCGGATGGGCTGCTCCAAGGAACATATTCTTTTCTCAGCATAATTAATAGCTCACGCTCTTTAAAAAATTGCCTTCATGAAGTCCTATGCTTGGAAGAGTAATAAATGACAGTGATCCTCCTGGGGTGTGCTCCAGAATACTAACTGAAAAGTAAATGCAGGACTATTTCTCCAAATTATGTATCTGAGCTAAAGGTCGCATTAAAGGAGCAGCATTATGTAATGACATTAACTGAAAGCCAAGCAGCTTCTGGCTCACTATCAGCAGCACTGCAAAGTCAGGGTAAGGAGACTTCCTAGGACTCAGAGGAACACACGCAGCACCCACACACAGTCCCGCCCATGCACCTCTTCTGTGAGAGGGACTGATGCCCACTCCTAAATTCCAGTCCTGAGGGAGAACAGCACAGGAACCGCAGTGACCAACAAATGATCCAAACACATGAACTGGAGCTTTTGTGACACTGATCAGCACGAACAGACTTTGCATTTCACTGCAAAGCACCTAATTTGCCAATTAAATCTTGGCAACTCAGTAAACATTCTTGGTTTGTTGATCTCTGTCAACCAGAAACCAAGGGATTCAGGTCAAAGAATGACATTTTTAACACTTATGTTAGTATTAGGAGAGAGAAAACACTTAAACCCAGCTGAGACTAGCCCTAGCATCCTGGCACTCCTGGGTGCTCTGTGGAAGCCTGGCAGGGAACGAGTTCATGAGGTGGGATCTCTCACCTGGGAGAAAGGCTGAAGACTGAGGACAGATCCGAGGCCCCTGGAAAACATTCATCACTGGATATGTTTTGAGGGAGACACACACCAGGGATAACGCTCCCCATACTTCTCCACTCCGTCACCCTTGCTAAGGAACACATCCTTCCAGCTCAGCCAGTAGAGAGACACAGCATTTTATGCACCTGTTAATACCCACTGCACCCCTGAAGATTTACAGACACTCTGCAAGTGGTATTGTATTGGCTCATGGTTAAAGGAACAGAGTTCTGGTGCACTAGAAATTCTAAGGAATGCCTGCTAAGTGACTGCCTCTAACTTCACAACCTGGTTCAGGATTTAAGTTGGAATTTTCCAAGTATTCAAATTTTTCAGCTCAGATTTTTCTCACTCTTTCAAATGCACTGAAGTTACTTTTTTTTTGTTCCTCAAAAAATCATTTCCATACAGAAGAATACCCCCTGTCTACACAGAGAATTTACTACTCAATATGAATTTACAGCAAAGCAGCTGCTCTGCACTTTGAGAGAAAACAGCAGCCTCCAAATTATTTTCTTCATCCCTTCCTTCCGCATGCAGCTTTGAGTCCCCTGGCACACAGGCAGTGTTCTCCCACTACTGCCCAAAAGCTAAACAAAGGTACCATCAGAAATGGATCCTTGCTCCTGCTTAGAGATGAGTCCAGGGAAAACACACCCCTTGGGGGAAGGTCCAAAGTGTGAGCAGCAGATCCAGCTCTGATTCAGCCTAAGAGTCCCAGTGCAGAGACTGACACTCTCCACCCTTAGGATAGCAAGTGCAGGGGGGCTGGTGAACTGCAAAGCCACTGTCACTGATAAGAAGTGCTAACTCCAGCTTTAAAGCCATTAGCACCTCAGCAATATTTAAGCTCTGGAGCAGGCAACTGGAAATATGGTAAAGCAACATCTGAAGCAGAGGTACATAATTCCTCCTCCCCTATCCCAATCTTGAACTTCAGTTCTATATAGTATTAAGGTTTTTCTGCTGGTCTTGGAGAAAATGTTGCTTGTCAATTCTAAAAGTATAATTACCGAATCAAAAATATCGTAACACCTTCCAAATGTTACTCATGCTGTGTTCTCTCCATGCCTCCCTGCGTGTAACAGTCCACCCCCCTAGGCAAGTTCCCCTGTATCGTATCAGTCAGGGGATCCGACTCCTGCAACCTGGAGCACCTGTGCCCATGCACCTGTCTCAGGGGAGGATTTGGGTGCCAGCACCAGCAGAACACCAAACCACTGGGCAAGGTGTGCCTGGCAGCAAAAGGTGACAAGGCACTGAGGTGTTTTTCTCCTCATCTGTGTCACACACACATCTGTATCAGGACCCAAAGCTGGTGCAGACAGTTCGTGCCCTGGAACTGAGAGATTTTCAAAGTCTTACCTGGTGCCTGTCCATTAAGGGGACAGGAAGCTTTACAGTGATCTGACCTCACAGCAACTGTTGTTTAGAAGACAATTTGCATAAGAGAGGACTGTAACAGTAACATTTAAATGTGGGATTTATAACTGCAGCTGCTTTCACAAGGAAATGAATCAATGCAGAAATACTCCATCTTTCTGGTAGATGTTTCCAGGAATGCAAGGCAGCTGAGGCTGCAGCCTCCTGAGCCTGATCTTAGTAAGCCACTACTGTGATTAGCTGAGAGAGACAAATTCTTGCAAAACAAGTTAGGGGGTTTTGAGGGCTTTGTGTTTTTGTTGCGGGCTTAGGTGTTTGGGGTTTTTTGTTGGTGTTGTTGGTTTTGTTTTTTCTGTATGTGTTGGTTTGATTGTATTTTTACATTAAAGTTATGATTTACTTTGTCTTCTCCCACCCCCCAGGATCCATACATTTCCTCGTCATTAGGACTTTGCTCCTGACATTCCCACATATTACCCACCCATTCAGACCTCCTTTTCTCTGTGGTCCAAACCCCACAGACTGCCCTAATGTGAGGGGTCAAACCACTAACTATAAACTTTTATTATGAAGGCCACTCGAGTTCTGGCCCAGTCTCTGGGCAGCCCTATTTCCCCTAATTTCCAGAATAGCAAGTCATCCCTACAGACACATGCTGTTCCAGCCTTCTCCAGGGACATGGACCAGCTCACCACTGGCACACAGAGTACCTGCGCTGGCTACAGACACACTCACAATGAGCCCCAACACTGTACAAGGCAGATTTACACCTGCCACGGTTATTTATAGCATCTGATGTTCCCTCTTGGACAAGCTGATGCCCCTCCCTGTCAGTGACCTGAGCAAACCTTTGCCCTTTGACTGCCCTGGTTATGTGGAATAAACTGAATCTGCTTTTCAGATGCTGATTATTATTTATAGCACAGTTTTCCCAAGCTTATCAAAGGCAGGTGTAAGACAGACCCTGTAGTCTGAAGACAGAGAACACGGATGTCTCCGAAGCGTGGTATAGTAATGACTTCCAGCACAGAAAAACATGCCTCCTCCTGAGAGAGGGGAGCCTTTTCCAAAGCTTAGGATAAATGCTGCACAGAATCACAGCATGGGTCAGGCTGCAAGGCACCACAGTGGGTCATTCAGAGAGGTTTTGCTTCATTCAGAAAACATATGTTACATCTTTCTCTCTCTCATTTATCTGGAAAAGGTGGAATAGAATGAAACCAACCTGAAACTCTTTCACACTTTGATACTGCACAACCAAAGGAAGGGAATGGATAACAATCCTTCCTTCCCAACCACAAATGCTACCACAAACCTCTGGAGACCTGGTATTTATCCTGTTTATTAAAAAAAATTACTATGATCAGTAGCTTTCGTTTTGCTACACATTTATTTATGTTAATAAATTACTGCAAAATTAGCAAGCTGCATTCATGGTAAAGACCAGAACTGAGACACAAAGCTGTTCCTGCGGAGTGAGCCACTCAGCAAACAGCAATATTTAGAATAGTTTGGACAGAGGCAGCAGACTCTCAGCCAGACTTCACCAGCAAAAATCACTAAATTTGTCAAAATGACTAAACCCCACATTTCCATCTTTTCCTCTTTTGTTTCATATGCTTTGCATGTCAGACAAATTATCAGGAAAATACTCCTTGTGTGACATTTCATTGCTTAATGCTTTACTGGTGCAGTAAAACAAGACAACTGCTGAAATTATAGGAAAATAAATTTGTAATTTCTTCCTCATTTAGCCATTTTTGAAGCTCGTGTATAGGAAAGTCATTAATGTTATGTCCTCCTATCGATGTTCCAAGCCTTTCAAGGGATAACTAATGTTTTTTCTATACTCTTCCATGTGGCCAGTTAAATTAGACACATTATTTCTGTGCTGTTAGGGAACACTGATCAATAGACACTTGGAAAGCCCTCTAAAACGAAGTGGAAACACTTCCTCAGTGTCAGAGGGTTCCAGTTTGGGTCTGCACGCTGCGAACAGTGCTAAGTGTGACAAAGCAGGGAGTGTGTCTGAGGCATTTCTACGCTTGCATCCAAACCTCCCAACGCCTGTGGTTCTCCAGAGGTGTCGCTCGGTGCTTGCTGAGCCTCTGTCACGGGCTTCTCTCCCTGGGAGTGGCTCCACTGCCAAAATCCATAGGTCTTTGCTGGTACAGCCTGAGGTTTCAGCCCAGCTCCACCTCACTCAGAGCTGCACAGGTCCTTATTCACTGTTCTCCCTTGGAAACTGGGCTGCTTGCTGCTTTCCTCATCAACAGACATATTGTGAGCTATGCTTAGGAGTCATAACACAATTCCATCTTTTGCTCCTGTTCGTTTGTGTTTAATTGTGAAATAACAGGTGCATTCCCAGACTTCTGTAACGTACGGCCATTGAGCTACGCAGTGAAGCCCGACTGGCACAAGAAGTTCACAGCCAGGGACTGCTTGCTTTTTGGCTACAACTGCGGCATTATAACAATTTCAAACTCTAATAAACCCATTAGTTTCTATCAGTAAACACCATACATCTGATTTTTCTATAGTCATGCTGCTCTTATTCAAGAATTAATTCAATGCCTCAGACAAACACATTAGCAAGTGCCTTAAGCAGCATTTCATAATTTCTTAAGCAATTATTTTCACATTTTCCAATCTCACATCTCTTCTTGAAAGCCAGAACTGTTCCAAATCAAACATTTTGTCACACAGACCAAATTCCTCACATGCATTACTTGAAAAGAGCTGTTAATAACATCATGGCTCTGCTCGAGCAATGTGTAACCGGCCCTGCCCTTCGCCCAACCACGTACAAATGCAAACAAGATTTCTGACCGCCCCATACCTTAGGCTTCTTTTTTCCCGTAGAAAGACAAAATTTAGCAACTAGGCCACCAGATTTCTAGACCGGATCCACGTGAGGCTTTGCAAACTTCAAATTAAAGCACTTACTATATTATTTGTTTCAGATCCTCAATTATTTCAGCAGATAACACCATTCTTCATTACCATTCCTTTTGTTTTATTAAATACCCAACATCCTCCGAGGTTTTAGCAAACCTTTACACAAAATACCCTGGAGCCCTCGGCCCTTGCCAGGCACATGCTCGTGGCCTTGCTGGTCCATGGTCAGCAAGGGGCCGGCACCTGCCACGGCCACAGCCCTGGGGACAACGGCAGGGCCGCTGAGCAGCACCTCAGAGCCCAAAGAGGGGGCTGAAAGGACTCCTGTGCCTTCGAAGGGGGGTTAGGTTTGAGTGGATACACTCCACGGCCCTTCAGTCCCCCCGCACGCGTCCCCCGAGGTGCAGAGGGTACCACGCAGGGCAAGTTCCCACTCCTGGCACAGGCCTCTCACGGACGACAGGCACCGAGCAGCACTCTGCCCTCCTTTCTGCAAAGAAACTTGGCTAAATTAAAGGCCTGAAACAAGACGTGAATTCCATTCACAGCATCAGAAAATGACATTAGCCAGTTTCCCTCAAAATTGTTTACTGTTTACATGTAACAAATTTATGTACCAAGAAGAATAAATATTCAAAAAGAATAAATTTCAGTATTATGTACCATAAAAAAGGGAAAAAAGCTAAATGAAACCTGAGAACCATCATGCCAAAAGCAGGCAGCAAGCCCTAAGGTGCCGAGGACTCCACATAAAGCCTTGGAACGTATCTGCAGCATCGCTGGACTGTCAAAAGCAGAGCTGTCAAACAAACGGCAGCTGATTGAGATTTACTGTTTGAGGTACGTGGTGAGCTATCCAGTAACTCTTTCCGTAAATCTCTGGTCATATGACTTTAAGAACACACAATAATTAAATATGCACCAAGGCAGGAGCAAGCAGAAGCGCCCCACGCTCCTGCACAGACAGGAGAGCAGCTCTGCCCCACGGGAGGCTGTGCCCAGCGCCGCGGGTCACCCACGGCCGGCCGGGGACCTGCTCCCAGCGCCCTGCTGCTGCTGCTGCCACTGGAGGGGAACCAAAGTCCCCCGGCTGTCCAGCGTGAGAGCTCCCACAGAGCACGGGAGGGCACAAGGGCCACGCGGAAAGGTGTGAGGCAGTGCAGGTGGAGCCCTCCCTGTGCGGCGCTGCCCTCGCACCCTGCGGGCTGGCAGGGGGGTGCCAAGGGGGCCGCCTCAGCTGCTGCGGGGCATCTCTTGTGGCCGGGCTCCCCCGATGTCCCCCAGTGTCCCCAGAGCCCCTGGGCAGCCGCGTCCCTCACCCCCCATGCGGCCCCTCGGCTCCTGGGAAATGCTGAATGGAAATGTGGGCACAGGGGAGGCACCTCCCAAGGACCTGTCAGCACAGCATCCCTGCCTCAAAGGAGAGCTACACTTTTTAGGTTAGCCTCACCTCTCCAGGAGCAACTAGAAAAGTCTCTTTTCAACCTTTAAAAGCTTAGAAATTGTTGATCTCCTCTTGTGTTCAGACACTACAGTTAATAATTTAATTTCAAGTATTTCATCTGATTTTTAGATGCATAGGTTTCTATAAAACCAAGTTATAATTATTCCTTACAAATAATCTCACATTTTTTCCTAACCACATAGCTAGCCTGTTGCACAACTGCAGGGTGAAATTCTGAATATAAAATCCAGAACCCACAGAAAATACAATTCCATATAGACTGTAAATCCATAGCTGATACAAACAGAATAACGATTCTGCAGATAAAGACGCTGCTTTATCACCAATTTCCTTAGCACCAACACATTTGTAAACAACAGAGATTGACCCAAGGCTGCATTATTGGGCTACTGATCTGCGAAATCCCTCACTGTTTTGTAATTATTCCTCCTCTCCCAGTTACAAAGAAGTGTCAGAAAACAGATGGAAGATAAACCATGAAATTCCTCCTAGCAAAACTCTGTTGCCATGTTAAAAGATTTATTTAAAAAATGCATAGAAGAGACAAGTCAAAACCGGAGGAAGGTTCTACTTTGAAAATACCTTTCAGATCCCATTTCCCATCCAAAAGAGATTGGAAGCGATTACCTGACAGACAATTTAGTTCCCTACGAAATTAAGTGGGAGATTTCATTTCAGGTTGTTGTAAATACATATCCATGTCACAAAATGACAATACTTCTACAACCATTTTTCCAGGACTTTGTCAGAAGCTGTAGGATTATCTTCGACATTCACCAGCTCCCTTCATGAACTTGGTTTTTCAATTAGAAAAAGATAAAAGCTAATGAAGAGGTCAAACTTCGTGATGCACATCTCAAAAAGCTCCCACCCGTGTATTTCATCAAAACCCCTCAAAAAGCTGGAGGATGTAACAGGAAGAGATTCTGTGTTATAATGAACAAGATGAGGATGAACACGACGAGGCAAGAGCTGCTGAAGCAGCGAAGCCTCCAGAGTGTGGTACCAGCCCTGATCCCTGACAGGCACTGCCACCACGAGGCTCCATCCTGCTTTGCATTGCTTGTATTTCCTACAAATGGGCTTTAAACCCTCATTTTTGCGTTTTCCTTTTGCTAGTACATACACTTCTCCAGAAGCACTTCTATGCATGGTTGTAGGTCTGCTTCTCTCATTTTAGGGGCCTTTATGAGGAAGACTAATATGTTTTTCAAATAGTTTTATTCCTTTTATTCTACCCAGGAGTGGAGTTCGGAGAAAGTAAAGATTACAAAAGTATATGAGTAGTAAGCACCTGAGTGCTCCACCGCCAGCTCTCGCCCAGGATCACGATGCAGTCCTGCACCCAGGAACCCTCTTGCTGCCAGCAGCCTTACACAGCTCCCACACGCTGGAGTGCCAAAAAATACCCCAGAGAACTGGCAGAGTAAGATTTGTTTAAAATATTTATGCTAACTTATTTTTTAGGGAAAAAAACCAAAACAACAGTGAGGCAGAGGGAAGCGTTTGCTCAGGAGTTACCTGGGAGGCTGGTGATGACAGAACACTCACAGGTTTTTCATATGTGCCTTATAAAGGAGTCTGGACTTTTCTCCAATCCCAAAAGATTGTTCCTTAGATGAACCCCAAAGGAGCTAATTTGAGAAGAGAGTCTGAGTGACACTCCTGGCTCCTCCTGTGGCATCACTTTCCTTTGCAGGATAGCTCTGTACCCATCTGTCCCTCCAGGGATTACATCTCTGCCAGGCACTGCTGCTGCCACCCACTCGGACAAACTCCTACTTTTCTGAATTGGCATAATCTTCACAGGTATCATTATAAAAACAAACACTGATACAAACTAGAATTCCATGGAACGAAGAAGAAAAAAGGAGAAGGTGGAAACAGGCTCACATGAGTAGAAGAAAATTCAAATGAAGACTACAGTAAACAGAGAAGAAAATGCTGCAAAGTGTCCTGTTCAGTAGCGAGTCACAGTGACAGAGTGACACATCTGAGACTGGGATCGACATTCCAGGGCAGCAGAGCCTTCCCTGGCCTCCCAGAGCTGCCTGTGTCGCAGCCGGGGCTGCAGGGAAGGACACGCTCCATGAGTGTCTGAGTGTCCACACATGTGCCCTGACAGCCCATCAGCAGCCAGCGCCCAAACGTGCCCTGCCACCCGACGGCACCGCGTGCCCCACTGTGCCCTCACACTCTGACGGCACCGCGTGCCCCACTGTGCCCTCACACTCTGATGGCACCGCGTGCCCCACTGTGCCCTCACACTGTGACGGCACCGCGTGCCCCACTGTGCCCCGCCACCCCGACGGCACCGTGTGCCCCACTGTGCCCTCACCCCGACGGCACCGTGTGCCCCACTGTGCCCTCACTCCAACAGCACCGTGTGCCCCACTGTGCCCTGCCACCCACAGTGCAGGGTCCCAGTGCCCACCAGGCTGCCATGGGTACCCGAGCACTGCAGTCTGGTGCTCCAGCTCCATCTCCTGGGGAAATCCTGCCTTTCTGCAAAGCCTGAACACTGTGAAACTGTTAATGAAGAAGCAGGCTGAGAACTCATCAGGCATGTGAATTCCCCCAATATTCAATTCAATTACGTCTCTCTTCCTAAATCATCTTTTTTACTTAACCAAACTCGAAATTGCCAGGGCTAATAAGCTCAGGAGAATCAGTGTACACCATCCATTTCTGGGAACAGGCCGATATTTTCTAGGACCCATTAATAACTGTGACATGATTTATGTACAAGATAAATTCATTTCAATTTCCTTTTTCAATTAATGGCCAATTATTTGAACTCAGCTCAACCAAAAATATTACTCAAGTATCATTAATCTAACAAAAATTAACTTTACTATTCTCTCAGTAATGAGCAGATATAATTTCAAGGTAAAATAACACACTACTAACATGTTGTCCATGTGTATTTTTAGGACCACTGCTCCCCACTAGAGCCCCCCACCGTACTGGCTCAGGTTATTGCTATTAAGGATAATGACTTGTGCAAAGCTCTGTCTTAGATGCTGCTGCAGGCCATCAGTGCTTCATCTACCTCAGCAAGAGCCATTTTACATTAAAACAAAACCACTGATGCAGAGTGTGCAAAATCAAAATCAAAACAACCATGGGAAAAAACCAAAAAGCACAACCTTCTCCTACACACCCTGGCAGTGCCCGGACTCTCTTCATGTTCACTGTCCCCCAGGCTGGTGTCTCCTGCCCCTGCCAAGGAGCACCAAGCCCAGGACCAGCCGGTGGCCCCATCCTGCCCAGGGACAGCACTGTGCCACCTGGGGCAGGGGCACGAGCTGGGTGGGGGCACCCCGGAGTGCCAGCACGGGGCCCAAGGGATGTGCAGCCCCACAGCCCCGAGGATGTGTGATGGCTGCACACCCACACACACTGACCTGCCCCTCTGCCACCTTCAGCACCCAAAACATCTCAGCCTCCGTAGCCTGAGCGTGGATTTGGCAGGGGTGCGGACAGAAAGCCTGGCAGAAAAAGGCCTGGCGCTGCTGTATTCTCCATTTGTATCCTATCTTTGTCCACCTCCCTGGTGGTTATTGAAGGAAAGTTTCATTTCAATCGCTATCTCACCAAACCTGCCCTTTGGAAGCAGGGAGCTAGCTGTGTGAGCACAGCAGCCTCTCTCCATTCCAGCTATTGTTATCAGAAGTGCAAAATCCAAAAACGTCAGAAATGCCAGTTTCAAAAAAGCCTTTTTGTTTTAATTTCAATGAAACTGTTATGCAATGAACTAATTGCAGTGCACTGCACCCTTACTAAGAGGAGGAAGCTGGAACTTTGGCACATCACAAGTAGAGCCCAATGGATCTTTGTTCATTGCCAGGTCACCTGTGGCTGAGCAGGCAGGGAACAAACGATTCTGCTTGTTTTTTTTAAAACAAACCTATACTGGGAAGCAAAGCAACCACCGCACTGAGCTGATGCTTCTGCACATGAACTTAGGGCTGCCCCAGCCACACAGCTCCCAACACACCCCCAGCACTGGAGGCAGGAGCTGGTGATCAGCTCACTGCTGGACGTCTGGTTTGCCAGGACCCTCGGGACTGACGTGACCACTAAAAATTCTCTCTCAACCTACGGAAACCACGTGTTCAACACAGAAAGGAGGTTTAAGCTACACAGGAGGCTTCCTCTGCCTTCTCTGAACAATGAAATGGAAAAGAAAGCATTTGCTAAGCAATATAAAACCTTAATTGAGTACTCCAGAAATCAATAAATAGAGGGCACCAACTAAACTACATTTTCTCTAATTACAATAAAAATGTCACTGATTATACCGATTTTCCATATAAAAATAGTTATGGATTTGATGAAAACATCAACATATTTCTGGCTGCTATTCAGCTTCAGTATGAATCTTCTCAGTCCAAGATAAAAATGCCTTATTTAACATTAATTCAGGCTATTTCAGAAGTATCAAAATGTAAAAGTTCAACAAATCCAACTATTTTTGAGTAACTCCTCACATAGAAAAGTGTCAAGATTTATAATTTACCCCTTACATGAAACATACCAAGTACAATAAAATTAACAGAGAACATAAATAATGGGATGTTGGGAAAATCAATGCAACTGCAAATATTTGCTTTATTAAGGGTGAAGTCGATTGGGTATAGTTACAAATAAGTGAAAGTAATGTACTGAATTTCCCAGCTTTTTAGCCTTTTTACCTATTTCAGTGTTCTTATTTGTCTTCTCTCTTCACTAATTGTACGCTCTCTGATAGAAACCAAGATCTACCTCCTAGATAATATTTTCAAAGATAAAGTATCATGCTTTCAAACATGGATTGACAGGAGGCTGCCTTTCACAAAGCCTTGCCAAGCTGTTTGAGGGTCTGAAATCTCTGGCTAGCAAGGGAGCCAGTCTGTCCACATTGTGTGCCACGAGTGTTTGCAGTCAGAAGTGGGACAGCAGCAGAGCAGCAGTTCAGTTAATCTGAAATTTCTGGGAAGCCCTCCGTGGGCCTGGGGAGGCTGTCACCCGCCAGCCCCATCCACAGCTGCTGGGAGCTCTCCAGCACTGCCACCTTCCCAGAGCTGACAGGCATCAGCCCTGCAGCAGCCGCTCGCTGCCAAGAGGTTAATCTTCAGGTCATTTTTAGATCTGATAAAGCTGCGTGTCTCCGAAGGGTGACACAAGCTGCTTCATCCCCGTGCTCCTCGTGACAGCTCTGCTGCTCCCAAGGCCTGGCCTTAACCAGAGCCTTGGGTCAGGAGTCACTGCCCGAGTGTGCCTCCCTCGCCAGCCCGACCCACAAAGCTGGGACACGGACTTGCCACCCCAGCACCTTCCCTGGCTATGCACTCACTGCTCAGCCTCGGGGCTACTTCGTGCATGGGTTTAGTAAGTTTTGAGTGGAACAGAAGCCCACACAGCCTCATCCTACCGCCATTCCCAGCAGAACCAACCCAGCCCACCACAGCTCAGTTCTCTCTCGGCACAACACCTCTCCCCACAAACCCGAAACGCACAACCAGTCGCTTCCACGCCACGTTTGCTACATGTGACCACACATGACAAATCCTGATAGTAAGCTTTATGTCTGGGACGACGCAAAATAAACTATTTTGATCCTTAACACACACTGAGTTATCAGAGTTTTTAAAACTAAATCACTCCACTAGAGACACCTTCTTCTCAGAGTGAGTTGTTATTTCTCGTGTGGAACTTGTCCCCTACGCTGCTGTGAGCTGGAGACAGAGGCTTTGTACTGAGGGGACAGGCTGCTGACAGTGCTGTCTCAGACCTCCCTGCCAGCCTTACTGCAGTCAAACTGAGTAACTGTGGCCAGCAAAATCCGGCTCAGTGTTGCAGGAGCCAAGCCAAGGAAAGCCTTACAGAGGAAGTGATGCCAAAACTGCTAGAAAAGGGGATGTGAGAGCAGGAGGGCCAAAGGTTAACCAAACTGCAACTGCTTGGGCTTCTCCCTCTCTAAAGAAAATAGCATTATAAAACAATATACGTGAAAAACGTTTATATTTCAGAGACAGAGAGGTAATAATATAATAACAACAAGGCTACCATCTGCTGCCAAGTCACTGCCTTAGAAGGGATGGAAAAAAGCCCACAGAAGTTACAGAACTTTGCAATCAAACACAGCTAATGAGGCAACAGGGAGACACATGACATCGTGCAAGCCAAACCACACTGGAGATAAGACCAAAACTTTACCCTAAATGGACACACCACATGTGAAACTCCCAGTTCCCAGTGTGTAAGTTACACACACACACACTGAGCAGAGGAGCTGGAGAACTGCCAGCTCAAAGCACGTGTGTAAAACACCATTTCTATGAGTCTTTAATTCCTGACAGCACTTGCAGGAACTGTGTATGTGGATTGTCACGTTCAGTGCCAGAGAGCACACTCCAAGAAGTCAGAAGGTTAAAGAGCTTGGTATGAAGGTGATCCTCTCTCCTTTCTAGGTTTTTGGGCTTTGGTCTCAAGCCACTACTACTACAGTCTAACAGCAGAGGTATAAAACACTCCACTAGCACACAGGGGAGTGTTTTATACTTCTCCCAGTGACAGCAAGAGAAAACATCTGTGACCTGCAAGTGACTCCAAAACACACAGCTCTGTCTGCTCTACTGCCCCTCACCTACTAGTACTTTCCTAACACCTTCAGAAGACAGTTTCCACCTTACTGACTGAGGCTTGTCCTACTAAGGCTCAGTAGAGCTGATAATCTTGTTTCTCTCTTCTTTGATGAGCAAAAGAAAAAACCACTGATGTCTCTCCTCCCATTCCATGCTACCTGGGCTTCTAGCCAGGGTCATTAAAAATGAATAAATAAAAACCTTTCCCGGTTCTTATTCCCCAAACTTATATGTCTTCAAGGTTTGTGCGTGCCGGGGGGATGAGTTTTCCTTGTCTGAACTGTGCTCCAGGCACTGCCTTTGGCCACTGGGCAGCACCAGCTGCAGGGCCAGGGAGAGCCCAGAGGCACTCGGGCGCTGGGCTCCTCCAAGGAGCGTCCTGGGGGAGAAGAAAGCTGCTGCCCTGGGGAGAAGGCAGATGTCACTATGCACCTCCAAAGGGCTGTTCTTTCCTGTACAACCTGGCAGTGACCACCTGGACAATGAGCAGATGTGCTGGCACAATGCACAGCCCTGGCGAGGGCCACACAAGCCCTTCTGCTCTGCAGGAAAGGCAGCTGCACACACATGGATTTACGTACCTAAACACCACTCATGGGGTGGTGCAAAGCTGTGCTCTGGCTCTTGTCACTGTGCCCCAGCCCAGCGGGGCTGTCACCCACCCCAGGAAACCCCCGACCCCTCACCAGCTCATCGCACTCGGTGCTGGCACCACCTCACACTGCCAGACACTGCCAGGCTCTGGAATGAAAGGTGATTCTGAGCCACCAAGGTTAGTTGTTGGAGGAAAAAAGGGCTTTGACGATCATTTTAAACAAAATACTGTCAGTGCACACTGATATTCCATTCATTTTAGATGGATGCACCTCTGTGAAACCAGCACGTACACACCCCATGGAGTAAACACTCTTAGGAAAGATGTAATCATTGTCAGGATGGAAACAGCTCATAGCCCCACACAGGCCAAAACCCTCAAAATGAAGAAATTCAACCAAACTTGTGAAATAAAGAAATTTACCGTGAAGTGTTCCTGTGATTTATAGTTTTCATCCAGGTAAACTCGAGCTCTGTTGTAGTCTTTCATTGCATCACTTGATAACAGTTCTCTGGAGGAGAAAGAAGGGATTGCCCATGTAAAGGGAGGTGCATTGCTCTGTGCTGTGACGTCCCTGGCAGTGCCCAAAGGGACCCCTGGGGTGTCCCCAGCACAGCCAGCCGCCCGGACACTCCGGAGCTCCCATCGGCACTGGCACCCTCGCTGTGGACCGTGAGTGCCCAGCGCCGCTTGGGCACGGCTGGGGGGCTCTGCCCTCCCGCTTCCCCCACGGCGGGGGCGCCTCTGCCCTCCCACCGCCCCAGCCGAGGGGCGACCCTGCCGCGGGCACAGCCCGCACCGCCGCCCGCAGGGGGCGCCCGGCCCCGGCTCGCTGCCCGAGGGAAACCCTTCCCGGGGACGCTGCCCCGCGTCCCGGGGCCGGCAGTCCAAGGGAAACCCTTCCCGGGGACGCTGCCCCGCATCCCGGGGCCGGCAGCCCAAAGGAAACCCTTCTCGGGGATGCTGCCCCGCGTCCCGGGGCCGGCAGCCCAAGGGAAACCCTTCCCGGGGACGCTGCCCCGCGTCCCGGGGCCGGCAGCCCAAGGGAAACCCTTCCCGGGGATGATGCCCCGCGTCCCGGGGCCGGCAGCCCAAAGGAAACCCTTCCCGGGGATGATGCCCCGCGTCCCGGGGCCGGCAGCCCAAGGGAAACCCTTCCCGGGGATGATGCCCCGCATCCCGGGGCCGGCAGCCCAAGGGAAACCCTTCCCGGGGACGCTGCCCCGCATCCCGGGGCCGGCAGCCCAAGGGAAACCCTTCCCGGGGATGATGCCCCGCATCCCGGGGCCGGCAGCCCAAAGGAAACCCTTCCCGGGGATGCTGCCCCGCGTCCCGGGGCCGGCAGCCCAAAGGAAACCCTTCCCGGGGACGCTGCCCGGCCCCGCCGCCCACCGAGCGCCCCTGCCCTCGTCCCCTCGTGCCCTCGTCCCCTCGTCCCCGGCTCCGCGGTGCCCGCCCACGGCCACCCAGCACTTACTTCACGAACTTGTCTACGTGAGACATGGAAGCTTCGTAGTTTTTCCCTCCAAATTCTTGACAGTGTAAAGCCATGAAGTGGGGCTTGTGTGCATGGACGACCTGGAACAGAGAGAGCAGCGAGGTCTCACACAGCTGTGCCCGCAGCTCCCCCACACATCCAGCTGTGCCCCGGCATGGGGAGGGCTGGCAGCGGCCACGGGAGCAGCTACTGCCACAACTGCAACAAGCAGCAAGGGCAGCACCATTTGCGAACCACATAAAAGATTCATAGCACACAGTAATTATTTCAAGTGTCCTAAGTATTTTCTTTTCTAAACTTTGAATTAGTTTCTAGAGATTTAAAATACAAATAAACTCTTTCAACTCCCCTCAAAGAGAACCTGACATCATTAAGAGCAGCAAAACCTTTCCTTGTCTGGGAAGTGAAAGAGTTCAAACACTTCAATTAAATTGTTAAGTGGTGGTGTTTTTCCACTTTTACAAAATTTCTCAATGCTGATTAGCTGTTGTGTTTGGTATTTTCATTTATCAAGTATCTTACTTACAAAAGTATTTAAATAACATGTGCACACTATGATACACACACACATCTAATACAGGAGGCACAGAAATCCACCAGGCTACTCCAGGTGTTAGTCTTGTACACTGCAAATATCTTAGATACTAAACATTTTGCACTAGGATGCAATTACCATACCAAAAACCTGGAATGCTTCTTTCATCGTGCATCAAATCAAATATACAGTGTTTGTAAATTTGCAGCTGCTCTGGACACACATTCAGTGTTAATCTGTCCTGTGGAATTCTCTCTGCATTGTCTCTATTCACCACTTTAAACACCACACCCAAAATATTTTGTTGATATTGAGTCTCTACAACTTGTATTCCACATCTTATTGTGAATTAACAGACAAGCTGGAGAACTACTTCCATTCTAAAAGGAAACAGTCTGAAATGATCAATGATGTGCTGATGCAAGCACACGGGAAGGGAACACCTTAAAATCCAAAATAGGATTCCCTTATTTCTGACGGGTGGCCCTGGGCATCCCCAGCCAGCACAGCCCCACGCTGTCCGTGCAGCCATAAACCAGCTGCCCTGTGCAGGTCTTGGCTGCAGGCTCAGGGTCCCCCGTACATGGAGGGCACAGCCTCTCTCCTGCTTCTGCTGGGGCAGAGCTGTGTGGGAGGTGGGCATGGGAACTGGAGAGCTCTCCCCTCAACACACCCCAGGGAAGGACAGCTGAAAAAACAGGGATTGTTCTCCCTTTGTACTCAGTGCCTACCCTGCAACTCTGAAAACAGACCACAGTAAACCATTGCAGTCTTGCTTTTAATTACATAAAGCAGTGACTAATGCTGCTGTTAAAAAGTCTTTTCTTGTTCCATCCCCTGCCATGGGCAGGGACACATTCCACTAGACCAGGTTGCTCCAAGCTCCATCCTACCTGGCCCAAAACACTTTCAGGGATGGAACACCCCAGCTGGAAGCTGGGGATGTTTCTTTTAAACCACAGTGGAGAGAAACTGCCATTTCATCTGATGACAGAATGCAAAATCCCTCATTCCCGACTGCACAAATAATCTCATTGGACAACCAAGCTCAAAAGACAATGAACTAAAGATCAGCAAAATCCAAACCTCAGCAGCTTAGCATTGAGCCAGAAGCAGTCAGAAGGCCCTGCCTGCTTTGAGCTGGCACCATCTCACGGCAGCAGCAGAGCTGCCACGCTCAGGGATGTGCCATGGCAGGGAGAGCCCACGGCACTGGCAGGAGACAGCGCCAGTCCTGTCGGAGCCCGTCAGGCACCAGAGGGCAAGGCAACAGCGAGGTGCATCACCAGCTGGCGGCACATCCTTCCTCAGGGACTCCCCTGGAACACCCCCCTCCAGCAGTGCCCAGAGCAGAGCCCGGCAGTGGGAGCAGCCGGGGTGTCAGGGCCAGCAGTGGAGGGGGTGGTGGGACAGGAGCCACAGAGCCCAGGGAGGGCAGGCCTGGCAGCAGCTCATGCTCACCAACGCCAAGGGGAAGCCGGAGAACTGCTGCGTCCAGGTCCCAGGGAATTACAGAATTCCTAACCTACACGGGGTTAGCCTCGAGGAAGGACGGAACATCCTGCCTTGGGTCTTCAAGTGACTTCATACAATCACTTCCTCCTCTCTACCTCAGCTTTGCCATCACCAAAACACATCTTGGCACTGACCTGCTCACTGAAGCACTCACAGGGGAGCTGCTGTCAGTGTTACAGTATAAAGGGAAAAAGTAAATACTCTCACTTAGGTGTTTGAGGATCTTTGAGCACTTTCATTAGCTCATTAATGCTGGTCTTTGCCAATGGGGATATCAGAAATCCTGCTTTAAAACAGGCCATCATCAGCAGGGACTGAGAATGAGCCAGAGTAAGACCCAAAGGAAAGTCTAATTAAAAAAACAAAAACAAAACCAGCAAGCAAGTGACAGACCAGATGGCTAAAAAAATACCTGAACCGCAGAACTGATACCCATCTGGGACATACTTTTCATCTGATACATATTTCCCATAACTGTGAAAGCTTACATTAATACTAGTTGATTTCATAGGTTTACAAACAGCTAAGAGAAAGTGGCTGAGAAAGTGTCCCCATACAGATGCTCCCTCTTTTCTTTCCAGCGTGCTGCCCAAGGCACCACTGACAGCAACCTGTCACCACACAGAGCAGCAGAACGAACAGACTATGGAACATCCTTACTTTACCTGGTTGATTCATTTTGTTCACTGTCTGGAGAGAAATACTAACCAAACACAACTGCAGAGGGGAACTTCAGAACAGAGCTCATCTGTGGTTCCCAACACAATGCCATCCCAACTCCCCATTTGTTTTATTGCTCCAAATCAGTTTCAGATTCCACATCCTGATCTCATCTACTTGGACAGCTCTATGGAGTTACCATCACCAGAAAGCAGTTGTAACTATTTAACGTTGTAATCCATCCACTCTCACTTTTCCAGGGCAACACACCCAGTAACACCGACTGTGGGCACAACAGAAACAGCGCTTTTTGTTACTCATTTTAACTACTACAAGTCTGCTTCAGTTTAAAGCTTTTCTTACACAACTAATGAAACTAGTAAACTGGTAAGATAAAAATAAAATAAACAATTTCATGTAAAATCTAGGCATAAACTATCTCACATTCACAATCAGTGACAGGGAGCCCTGGATGGGGAGTCCTGACTTGAGAGAACACTGGAGAACAATTCCACTGCTGCTGCAGCAGCAAGAGAAAACACTTCCAGGCTCTGAACTGAGATGCAGAACATAGGGTTTTTTGTTTGCAATCAAATCCTTAAGAACCTGAAATCACAGTGGGTGTTAAAAAATAGCAAACCAAAAATGCTTATATGCCATTTTTTATGAGGAAACAGCTTTGGCTTAATAGCAGTGAGAGGCTGTCATGGCATTCCTTGCAGGTTAAGTCACTAAAACATACCTGAATATTAGTTATGTCTTCTCATATAATAAAAACCATCCAACTAAGAGCAAATTGGTTCTGCTTCATTACCTTTTACTAGTTTTCTACTCTTATGGAAGAACAAATAGTACATAGTAATGAGTAATGAATACTTCAGAGCAGAAAACTCTCAGTTACCAGAGGTTAAAGATCATACACAAGACCACATAAACACGTAATTTGCATCCACAGCAGCACAGTGTTTTTACCAAGTTGGGCATTATTTTCAATTTCTGAATACATAAAAATAGCATAAAGGAAGCCACAATCAGGAGTTATTTTGGGGAATGTGGGTAACTGAGAAAGATATTCCAACATCGCTGAGTATGAATATAAAACTGGTGAAAAGCACAAACCTGACACTTTTCCATTGCTATAGGGTTTTGCCTGTGTGGAGAGGGGATGGGGATGGGAGCCTGGCAGTGCCACAGGGCAGAGAGGGTCAGGGTCTGCTGGAGCTGGGGCAGGAGCTGCTGGCCAGGCCCCCCCGAGAGGGCAGTGCAGGCACAGAAGTGATGCCACCAGGCTCAGAGCCCACCTGAGCAAGGCACAAGAGGAGCCTGAGCCTTCATCACCCATATACAGAACTGCTCAAAAAAATTAACAACGTATGAGCTTTAGGTTCCTTGTGAACTGTGAAATACCCACAAGTCAATTTAGCATGTGTGATCCAAAGCACTCCAAGTCTTTTCAATTTCTGTAAGTCTGAAGAAGAAAAAAAAGGCATATCCCAGGGTCCCTCTCTAATTAAACAAACAGCATTAAGTCCACTAAAATAATTAAGCAACAAGCTGTGAGTGGCTGGGTGGGGTTTTGTTGTGTTTTGGGGTTTTTTTGTTTGGTTGGTTTGGGTTTTTTTTGTTTGTTTTCTTCTTCCTTCTTTCTCTCCAAAGGGTAACACACCAAGTTCCCACACAGCAATACCAAGATGACCTTTAGCTTTTAGGTAAACTTTTCACTTCTGTGTAACTACAAGTAAAGGCTCAAAATATTCTTGAACACATGAGGCAACCCAGTCAATTGCACTAGAGGAAAGAGCCTTCTGCCTCCAGGTTTTCATCTAAAGTGATCGTCTGCCATAAACAGTACACAAAAGATTGTTACTAAAATTAGCAAAGGTTTGCAATAGCTCCAGTTCCTGAACTCTTCCTGCCCAAAACATGAGGCCCAGTGCAGCTGAAGAAAGGCCAAGAGATGGGGAGGGAGGAGGTGAAAAGGAAGAAAGCAAATAAGTCAGTAAGAGTCCTTTCTCTGTGCTCCTACACCCTCCCTTGCCAGGAGCTTCCTCCGCGCTCCTGGAGCTGTGTCCCCGTGTGCCACACGCTCAGCACACGCCCCGGTCACAGGGGAAAACACCCCCAGAAAGGATCCTGGCAGGAGAAGTGCCCGCTCTGCTCACCTCTGCCTGATAGTTAGGTGATGTTTAGCAAGACAGCTGCTTGTTGTTCGTTCTCCTTTGAGCTGCTGCCCTTAAGTGTCTTTCTTTATCCACAGGTAATGAGAACACAAAACCTATGGCTTGTACCGTAAGAAAAAGTGTCACAGAGCCCCAAAATGAATGCCACGTACTGACCCTCAGGATCAAATGGAAACAGAAAAGCAGCAAGGAGGAAAAGCTCTGCTATAAATCTAGCATTGGGACACAGGCAAGTGCGAGGTCCAGGCCACCCTTCCTCCCTGGAGCCTGCGGTCAGCGGTGCCTCATGGCCACCGGCTCCTCCAGCACTCCCAGACTTGCCTGGGAAAAGCCCCCTGGCACCTCCCTGGGAGCAGCCCAAGAGCAATAGCTCCGCTCTGGTGACACCCCACCTGCAGTGCTGTGCACAGTTCCAGTGATCCCATCACAGGGACATGAAACTGCTGGACCAAATTCAGAGGAGGCCACGAAGTTGATAAGGGGACTGGAGCACTTGCCCTATGGAGACAGGCTGAGGAAGCTGGGAATGTTCAGCACAGAGAAGAGAAGGCTGTGTGGAGACCTCACAGCACTTCCCACTATCTGAAGGGGCCTCCAGGGAAGCCAAAAAAGGATTTGTCATCAGGAGCTGTAGTGATGGGATAAGACATAATGGGTACAAACTGAAAGAGGGGAAACTTAGTCTAGATGTTAAGAAGAAATGCTTTTCTGCAAGGGTGGTGAGACTGGCACAGGTTGCAGATGGCCCAACCCTGGCAGTGTCCAAGGCCAGATTAGGTAAGGCCTTGAGCAACCTGGTGTAGCGGGAGGTGATCCTGCCCATGGCAGGTGGAGTTGGGATGAGATAATCTTTAAGGTCCTTTCCAACCCCTAACATTCTATGATTCTATAAAATATCCATGACTGAGTCCAGCTAAACTTCTGTTTCATTTTGGTTTACTCTTCCTTGGGAGAAAAGCTGCAACTAACAGTGAACCAGTAGAAAATTACCCTGTATTTAACACTTAAATCAATTTTAAACTACCCAGTCAGCTGTCACCCGAATGCAGGCTCTACTTTTATAGGACTGCAGGTGGAAGAATCCAAGAAAACCAGATCAGATAGGACAACACCTCTCAGCTGCATTCACTGTGCTGTCAAGAGCAGTGACCAGGCAGCTTGTGGCTCTCTAGGCTGGGAGCTGCTGCTAAAACCAGCTCTAAAAGGATCTTTGGAGTAATTTTTTTCCTGTTTGTATTTCTTGGATAAACTATTTAACAGCATTAGATCTTCCATATTTTTCATGTTAATAATGTAGGTTATTTGTACATCAGTGTCAGAAGTTTAAAAAATTTAGTATGTGACATTTTAATGTTATTTTAGCATATGTGCTACCACACCCTCAGGAATACATATGGAATATAAGTCAATGATAATACATAAGTGACTTGTATTTACCTGTCACAGCATTTAAAATCCCTTATTTTAATTTACTGGAACTTGCAAACAAGCCCCCAAAATGATCTGTAACTGATACACACTCTGACCTCAATGCAGAGACGTTTTAGGTTTAATTTCTAGAAACATTTTAAACTAAGAGTAGCAACGGTGCTTCCTTTTCCGTGGAGAACACTTTGACTGCTTACACAAGGACCTCATCCTCTGAAGTTATGCAAACTGCCCTGACACAACTACATATGCAAATTAAATTCCTCAGAAGAATGGAAAAAGCTGTGGTCTGCGGTTGATCTGCTTTCAAGTTTACGAAGAAACACCAAGAGTCATTTTTCAGTGATGATGCCGAAGCCCAGTTCGCAGAGGTTTCATGCACAGAGCGTGTGGAATTAAACACAACAATCCCCCTGAAGCTGTACGTTCACTGGGTCACCCTGCAGCCTCAGCCAGGATGGTGCTGGGCAACTTTTGGTACAACCATGCTTGTCTCTTCCCTTTTTATCAAGCTCCGTTCCACTTGGAGAGTGCAGTGTGAGCAGCCAGCACGGGCAGGGACCCAGAGGGGACGCAGGATAAGGCCCACAGGGCACGGCTGGCACTGACCATGCACAGCACTGCCAGCCTTGTCCTGGTCTGCTCTTCCTTTCCTCTTCTCAAATACAGCTCTCAGACTGCAGAGGCACGGAGGAGGAGAGGGGACGTCACAGACCCCCACAGCTGAGGGACAGGCTCAGATCTGCCTCAGTGACACTTTCCCTGCTCAGACCCTGCCCTCGACCGGCCTCATGGAGAGTTAATGGATCACCTCCTTCCTGTTTGTAAGTCTCTACACACAATGTCCACTGGACCAAGGACAGACCAGTCCAGTCACATGTCAGTGGTCCCTGCCCTAAGACAGCAGCAGCTCATTCTACTCCCCTCCTCTTCCTGTTTTCCACAAACTATTCAGAACTGTTTCCCTAGTGCTCATCCCACTTCAGTAAACAAGTGACCAGGGAAGGAGTCTCCTCGATAAAGATACATAAATAAGTCAAGTGATGCTGAAAAATATGCACCCATCTGAAAAAAATACAAAATAAAAAGAGTTCTATCTGTTTATTTTTATTTCCTACACAGGAAGAGTTTTTCCTGAAGCTGCCGAGGTTGGAATCAGAGCTGGCTGAGATGCCGGGGCAGTGTAAGCACCACGTACATAGAGCATTGATCAACTAAGGTGAAGGAAGAAAAATAAACAGATGAACTGGACTTCCCAACAGACTTACTCATTACATTTAATTACTCAAATGTCTCTTTTACTCAGGAGACTTGAAAGACCTATGCCAAACTATTTTATAAAATGTTAACACTTCTTTTTAGGCAGAAGATTATGAATGAGAACAAATGGTGTTTATATACTGAATTTTTATAATGATTACTTAGAAATCCAGAAAGAGACATTTTTCAGGGCTATTTTTTACTATAAAATAATTATTGATTTCACTTCACAAAGCAAAAGATCCTGACATTACAAATTATGCCAATAAGCAAGCATGCACAAAACTGCATGAGAAAATAAGCTTTACCTTACCTGATAAAATTCCCGAAGCCAATTCTTCTGTAAATTTTCTGGCTGAAAAACAAAAGACAAAAATTAGTTAGGAATAAGAGTAATGTATTTTTATAACAATATCCCAATACTTATTGCTTTCTCCAGTGCAATCAAGTGGGGAGTTTTTTCACAATTAAAGCAAAAAGTATAAACATGAGGATGCTCCTGCCCTATGCCAATAGACAGATCTCTCCCTTTCATTTCCAAGTCCCCTCTGATTCTCACCAAGAAGGTGCACTTTGTATATGACTGCACAGCATTTGTCCTCACACAGGTTTATCAGGCAATTAAATCAGCAGACTTGACTCGTGTTGAAATATGTCCTGTTACACAGGCACATTCATCACCTGGGGGTCAGAAGGTTCACTGACCTGCCCACACCCAGCTCCTGCCACCTGAGCTTCAAGGGACATGGAGATACTTCTACCAGATTGGGTCAGAAGATGGTGCTTCCGCAGGATGCTCGAGCCCATCAGAGCTCCTGCCAAGGACAAACTGGGAGAAGCACTTCCAGATTTCTACAGAAGTTATGAAAACCAAAGCAGCAAAACCACAGTAAGTACAAAGTTCTGCCTTTTTAGCAATAGAGCCCAACCTTAGACATGATCACAGGGGGAGAGAATTGATTTGTTGAGCTTTATTTTCAACAACAAGACTTCTGGATAAGTTTTGCATACCAGTGGGGAAAAAAGCCTCACATCAGACTTTCCTCTCACAGCACTGGTCAGAACATGCAATATCTGTGGGAGTCAGCAGAACATATCAAACTGAAAGCCAGAGAGATGCCTCAACATCATCCCTTGCAAATAGCTCCAACACTACCTGCCCAGAGGCAAACACACAGGCATGAAACCTCTGTTTCGCTCTATTCTCCCATCGAGCGTGTTATTTTCATATATAGCTGGATACACAACTTTGAACTTACTACTTTATCCTGACTGCTTGTTGCATGGTTTGCCCAGAGGTGCTGTAACCATTTGTAAGGCTGAAACATTCACCTCAACCTGCGAGCCTTGCTATTCTGCAAGAGCTTGTGAAAGCTGAGGGGAAAAGGCACCACGTTTGTCCCATGAAATCCATCACCATCCCTTTGTTATTCACCCTTTGACAATTCTGGAATTGCAACAACACATCATCAGTAGGGTAAAACTAACCTGTCTCACGACATTATTGGTTCTCCTTAGGAACAACTATTTTTCCCAGTGATGCACATTCTCCATATTCCCTTTGGAAGCCCTTGCTCCAGGTGTGGAGCTTGAACCTTGGCCCAAGCTCAGGGAGAGCTTAAATTAATACACAAAGAAGAAAACATCCCCTTCTCCCCAGCGTGCCTCTTCCCCGGGCTGGCACAGCTCACTTGCCAGCACAGATAAACCACTGTGCTGGGCATCCTGTGCCAGGGCCAGACAAGCCTTTTGGAGATGGAGTTTTCCCCAATAACACACCTAAACCTCCCCTGGTGCAACTTGAGGCCATTTCCTCTTGTCCTGTCCCTTGTTACCTAGAAAAGCCTGACCCACACCTGGCTCCACCCTCATTTCAGAAAGCTATAGAGAGCAAGAAGGTCCCTCACACCTCATTACATCAGACCCTTGCACAACAGAAACTATCAAGAGAACATCCCTGCATCCATCCCCATCTCCCACTGGAGGAGAGACAAATTAATATGGAATACCCGGAGTTCCCTACTAAATTCCAATCTCAAACCTATGTGAAAGAAACGCACAACAGCTACATTTGAAGGCAGACTAGGAGTGGGTTTTCAGTGTGAGCAGGACTCGGCCACAAGTGACAATTAAATAAATGCTGCCAGTGGCACTTGTGCTGCCACATTTCACTGCTAGAGTCTCCTGGATTTGTGAAAAGGTGGGAGCAGCCTGCAAATAGGTTCACATAGGGAGAACAGCAGCTTGGAGTTGGGGTTTTGTTTATTTTCAAAAAGTCTTTATTTTCTTATTTTTAACCCCAGGAGTGAGTACCTGGAAGCCCTGGAATCCCACACCAGATGTCCCCCATGGAGCCTCTGTGCACTGTCCCCAAGCGCATCAAGAACTTCAGCTCTGGAAGAATGGTCACTGTCCCACCAAGGGCCTGGAAAACCCACACCTCACTCCTCTGAGACCCATCAAACTAATTAACAACAAGGGCAAAGGCTCAGAGGGAATGGATTTACAGAAATAATTCCAGAACCAAGTCAGGTACAACAAGATGAAGCAAGTCACCAAAAGCTGTAGGACCCTCTTGTTTTCCTCCTTTCCTCCTCTTCTAAGCTGCACAACAAAAACAGCCAAGTGGCACAGTCAGGAGAGCAAACTGGGATGAGGGATGTTGGGGACAGGAGTGGGATGTTGAAGAGGGGCCCTGGGCCAGCTGCAAGGTCAGGCCCCATGCCCCCTGAGGCTGAGGAGCACTGCCCTGTGTCCTGCCCTGTCCTGCCCCAGAGGCAGCAGCGTGAGACACAGAGCTGGACACAGGCTGCAGCTGCACGCCCAGCTCCAAGGGGCCAGATTTAAACAAGTTCATTCCAGGAAGGGCTGTTAACTGTGCCATCGCAGGTGAGAAGTGAGGGGTCCCCTGAACATCACAGCTCAGAATGGAGATTCCCTGACACAGGGACAGCAGGTGGCAAAAGCCCAATGAAATAACACCAAGAGGTGCCGAACAAGGCTGCTGGGTGCAGGTTCAATCCTCCTGGGATCCCACAGACACAGGAAGGTTTGAAGAGGTGATGACAAATACAAATTGGAGCAGGAGAAGCAGCTCTGGAAGATGCCCATTAAGTCCCTGGGCAGGCAGTTCCAAGAGAGAAGGTGCTACGGAGGTCTCTGGGGCTGCCAACACAGCCTCTGTGGCTGCTGTGACTCCCCCGGCTGCCACAGCTCAAGCTGTCACCTCGGTGCTCTGCAGAGCTGCCCAGCTCCCCACTGCCATGCCCTCCTCCAACACTCCCTCCTACGGCACAACCACGTCCTTTCTTTGCAGTACAATTCTGTAACCAAGCCCTCTGTCTCAGACTCCTCCCCAGTCACCTCATATAAATGAAACAATTTGAAGTTTTGAAGGACTGGAGATAACAATCAAGTAGAAAGATAATTTATCGTCCTCTGATTTTTCTGTCTAAAAATAGGCACATTATATTTCATGTCTTCCACAGACTTTGGCCTTCTTCCCATCCTTTCTCTCCAGACTCTGTCCTTCATTAACTTCGCTCATTCTTTTTGTAACGTAATGGAAATTAATCTTTTCCCTGTCCTCTTCAATGCTAAATCCTTTCATATCCATTCACCGATGAACTGACACCTCCCTGCTCGCTAATGCCAATCCTACCTTATCAGCCTTCTTTCTGGCTTCCCCCACCTCCAGCCCTGTGCCAGCTGGGTGCTCTGTGTCCTTCTCCCCTTTCCACAGGGCAGCCTCAGCTCATGCCCTCGGCGGATCTGCCAAAGAGCAACAGCTCAAGGAATGGCAGGACAGACAAAAGAAAGCAAAATACTTGGGACAGATATTAACACCTTGTTTGGAATATCACAGAATCACAGAATGGTTTGGGCTGGAAGGGACCTTGAAGCTCATCCCATTCCACCCCCTGCCATGGGCAGGGATACCTTCTACTAAGCCAGGTTGCTCCAAGCCCCATCCTGCCTGGCCTTGGACACTCCCAGGGATCCAGGGGCAGCCACAGCTTCTCTGGGCACCCTGTGCCAGGGCCTGCCCACCCTCCCAGCCACCAATTCCTTCTCAATATCTCATCAAACCCTGCCATTTCCCCTTGTCCTGTCCCTCTAGGCCATCGTCCAAAGTCCCTATCTCCCCTGAAGCCCCTTTAGGCACTGGAAGGGGCTCTAAGGTCTCCCCAGAGCCTCCTCTGCTCCAGGGCCCTCTCCAAAGCACCCAGAGCTCTTCTTTCCTGCCATCCTCCCTTGCCCTCACGACTTAGGGCCCCGAGTCGTTCTGCCCTGCACTCGTACTCCTGCCTGGAAATACTAAGCTTGGTCAGCATGGATTCCTTGGGGTTATTTACCCTCTTTAAACTCGGGTTGCTCCTCAAATGTGCACCAAATTCTGCCATTTCCTGGGCTGAGCTCAGCAAACATCCCAGTGCCCAGGGGAGCACAGCTTTGGTTGCAGACACACATTTTGACTGAACAGAGCCACAAATAGAAACCCTTCCCACAAAGAAACCCTTCACCCCTAAACAAGCGCGACTTCTAGACGGCAGCACCACGTGGGATCCGTGTTAAAATAACAGGACATGTGTCCTGCGCACGCTGCTCCTTCAATTAAAGCCAGTTTTGACTTTTTCTTGGAATTCCAAATTCCACTAAAACCATCTCTTTTCATGACAAGCTTCCACTTGAAATCTATTTATGTCACACTGGTCACTGTATTGGTCAGGTTTATAAGAAAAAATCAGGCAGCTCGTGAACACATGGACACCACATGAGCTCGTAATAGCCCGAAAACAAGCAGCTTTTCAAATCCAACATACAAGTAGTCTCTTCTACTCAGTGTTTCCATTTCCCACAAAATTACACCCAACAGCCAAAAGAAAAGCTTTAAGCCTGTTGCAAAAATATATTCAGACGGGGAAGAAGTCTTTTCAAAAAGGAGAAAGAAAATACATTTAGACAGGGTAAGGAGCATTTCATTCAAAGGAAAAAAGGGGAAAGAACTAAAAGAAACCAAATTAACAGCCTGGAAAATTTCTTTTTAGTTTCATTCAGAGGGAAATGGAAGAAAGTCGATGAATTATAGAAAGCAGGTTCTATTTTGTGAAGGTTATTTTTAGCTAAGAATAGGCTCATTTTTTAAGCTAAAAGGAAAAAATTCTTGACTCACTTTGTGAAAACTCACTGAGCTCCAAAACGAACCAGAGGAGAACTGGCAAGCTGGGCTCTGCACACCAACAGAACACAAGGCACAACCAACCCACACTTCTGTGTGCCTGACTTAAATAAATAGCTCCAAGAGCCCCACGTGGGCTGAGGGATCCCTGGAACCCTGAGCTCCAAGGTCTCCTGGCATTCCACAGCACCGCGCTGGCCCTGCTGCAGTTACAGACTCTTCCTGTGCAGTCCCAGGCAGGACCCCAGTGCCTTTTCATCTCCTCCTTCACGCTACATTCAGAGAAAAATATGAAATACAGGCTATTTTCCTCTCCCTTTATTGTACTTGGTTATCCAGCTATTTAATGAGAAGAAAAACCTTTGATAAGTAACAAGCTTACTCAAAAACTGCTTTCAGGTCCATCAACATGACAGACCACTGCAACTATTTCAACAGATTTATATTAAGATTTCTTGATCAAGATTTTTTATCTCCTATATTGCCTTCAAAGTTTACTGGCATCCTCTAGACACCTGTATTCAAAGACTTACTGGATTTAAATCTTTTCTTATTTTCAAATAGACTTGTGAGCCCCTCTGTTGCTGAAGCTCTATCAAACTACACCGACAGTGCTGATGAACCCCCCCATCAGATGGGTATTATTAGTGTGGTGTTTTGTAACAACTTTACACTCACAGCTGACAAACAAAAACAAGACAACCTGCATGTTCTGTTCACATTATTAGTTCACCACATTTCAAAGCCAATGTATACAAAACAATGAGGAACACTAGAATTACACACGATTTTAAGAAAACACATCTAAGGAAAAGTACAGATTCTTCAAGATCCCAACTTAAATGCTGTGGGTTTATTACATACATTTGCACAAGCAACTTCCAAATGCAAATTTAGCATCCCTTGGTTCAGCGTGTCTGAAAGCACACAGCTTCCCAAGGAGCAGCAGAAAAAGAAGAGAGTGCCACCCTGCTTCTGTCACAGCCCACAGTGACAGTCCCCAAGTTCTCGTGCAAGGCAGAAGTGACACCAGAGTGACTCATTAACAGACTGAAGAACAGGGCTGGGCACACGGTGCTGTCACTGTGAAGCTCACGGCTGTTTTACTCAGGGCTGAGCAGAGCAGAGGCGCTGGGATGCTGCCCCAGGAGAAACGGAGCAGCACAGGCAGGGGCAGCGCTGGGGGAAAGAGGCACCTGAGAGGAGGAGGAGGAGGGGAGGAGGAAGGGCCTGTGACAGGCGACACTGGATGGATGGAAGCGGTGAAGAGTCTGTGCCTGAGGCACAGGAACTGACCCACAGCCCCCACGGTGAGGGTGACAGCTCGGGGACAGGGGGTGGCACAGACAGACCCAGGACACGCTGCCCCAGGGACACAGCCGTGCCAGGACTGGGGACCCCCGGCCACCCAAGGCACTGGGAAACTCCTTCCTGATCCCTGAGGGGAGTGTGATGGAAAATACCCAGCACATACCCCCACACTGCTCCAGTCCCTCACTTTTCATGGGTGTCTTGACTGAGAAAGACTGGTAATTAGCCAACACAGCCTTAATGATTGACACAACTCTATTTTTATAAAATACAAGCTGCTTGATAGTCTGTAAGCCAGCTGCATCCACAGAGGTCAACCTTCTTTCCTCTGCTATATCATTTATGTCAAATAATATCATAAATGGGCAACAGTGTTCCCTAAGTCCCCCTAGTCGTGGGTTGTAAACAAGGCAAACAAAAAAAGACGGAAAGGCAAACATTTCCTCTTTTCTTTCATAATGCCACATTATGGGTAAGTAGAGAGGATTGAGAGCCAAGTAAAGCAGCTGATTTGGGAAAGGCGCACATGTATGTACAGCAGCACACACAGACACACACAGGGAGACCCAACAGCCCCCTGCAGTGCCTGAAGGGGCTCCAGGAGAGCTGGAGAGGGACTGGGGACAAGGCATGGAGGGACAGGACACAGGGAATG
>JAWWMP010000167.1:35388385-35417837 GCA_035047865.1 Dendrocincla tyrannina | reverse complement strand
CTGCTGGGCTCACACAGCCCAGCTCTGGACCAGGGCACCAGCCAGGGGCACTGCTGGGCTCACACAGCCCAGCTCTGAGCCAGGGCACCAGCCAGGGGCACTGCTGGGCTCACACAGCCCAGCTCTGGACCAGGGCACCAGCCAGGGGCACTGCTGGGCTCACACAGCCCAGCTCTGGACCAGGGCACTGCCCAAGTCATTTCATGGCCATAGCTCTGAGCCAAGTGGAGAGTCAGTGAGAAGGGGTTTCAGTCCAGGACCATGTTTGTTTGGGATATTTCTGTGGCTTTTGTCCCACTGCCAAAGGTGACCACGCAGAGTTGGAAGCCCAGCCCAAAGAATTTCCTGGAGACAGACCCAGAGAGAACCAGAGGCAGCAGCTCTTCCAGCACAGAGCAGTGGCTCAGCAGGGCATGGGGACCGTGGCCATGCACCATCCTGGGAGCCCTCATGAACCCCAAGGAGCAAATGGTGTGTCCTGTACACCACCTGGAAGGCTCGGAATTGTCCTGGAAAGGGCTTTGCTTTTGCCAGTGTTTGTCACCACAAATTCCAATGATTCCAGCAGTGGGAAGCCAAATGCACTTACTGGCCATCCAAACTCACAGAATCATGGAATCCCAGACTGGTTTGCGTGGGAAGGGACCAGTGCCACCCCTGCCATGAGCAAGGACATCTTCCACCAGCCCAGTTTGCTCCAAGCCCTGTCCAGCCTGGCCTTGGACACTCCCAGGGATCCAGGGGCAGTCCCAGATTCTCTGGGCACCCTGTGCCAGGGCCTGCCCACCCTCCCAGCCACCAATTCCTTCCCAATATCCAGTGTAACCCACCCTCTGTCAGTGTAAAGCCATTAGTGCTTATTCAAATCCCTAGAAAAGGATATTCTAGAGATGGTTCCAACTGAGGCTGAGCAGCAGGAACATGGGATGCTCAGGACTTTGGGTTGAACAGGGACAAGGAGGGTTTAAAATGAGCAGGTTTTACCCCTCCCTCCAACACTGCAATCTGTGTTCTCTAAAGATAACTCAATATGTGTTCTATAAAGATAATGTCATTTCTGTAACAAAATAAAACCCAAGGTGTCTGTTGTTAGGCAGTAAAGCCTATAAAATTTATCCCTGGTAATCAGCAGCTTTAAAGGTGGATAATTAGAGCTTCAGCAGCTCAGCAGTAAATTATCTCCACCCCAGACCTGCTTTATTAATGCATTTTGTTATTTATGCATAAAAATGCAGGAGGGCCATAAATGAACCCTGGCTGAGACTTCTGCTGGCACAGTTTAGCTTGGGGTAATAAGTCAATATTTGGAATTATTAGGGATGTTCTGGAATAGGATCCTCAAGTGTTTCTGTGTTAGGAGTCAGATTTGCTCATAAAATGAAGGAATTCCGGACATTTCCTGTTTGGCATTGCTCTGATTTGTAACTGGGGAGATAAGGGGGGATGTGGCTCTTGCCCTGAGTGTTTTTGGACTGTGCAGCCGAGCCGTGGGGGAGCAGCAGCTGCCTGGCATCGCTGCGGGCACGGGCAGGCAGCGGTGCTGCTCTCAGCTGGCCAGTTAATGACCCTCCCCTGCCGTTCTCTCCCCGTGCTGCTGTTTCTCGAGGGGTTCCTTGATGGCATTACGAAGAGCTGGACCAGATGGAGTTTGCCAGGGTAGTTCTGCATCTTCCTACACAAATTATGCCAACACAAGAATATTTATTGTAGCGTTTTAAAGATAGATGGGATTTTTGGTGCTGCTCCAAGACAAAGGCGCTATTTATTCTGAAGTCTGGGGCAAATTTTCCCGTGGAAAAATGTAATCTCTGTTTCCCTGTTGGAAGTTCAAAAGTTTCCACAAAATCCTGAGGGGAAGGGGTAGATCTGACCTTCTCCCTGGCTCCCTCCCAGCCCCAGCACCAAAATATCCACGGTGTACAGCATTCCTAGGAAAGTCTTCTCCTCGCTGGGATCCTGGCACAAAAACAAGGCTTTTCAAAGGATTGGTATTGGATGATACTCCTGTCTCAAGATTTTACCTTCTTAATCCTGGGGAGGAGGGGCCATTTGGGCTGTCCTAACCCCCACCTTTCCATCTCAAAGGCTGAGCTTAACTAGCTTTGAGTTCCAAGTGGGGTTTGTGCTGGGAACAAAGCCTGTGACCAAGAGAGTATAAAAGGCACCCTGAAAAGGGCATTTCTCCTGCTGAGGCTTTTGAAGGGGAACCCCCGAACTCAGGGCATGGTGGGCACAGGGAGGGCACCTCAGGGAAGGTGATGTTGGGAGGAGATGGCCCTGAATCCCCAAAGGGAGCCTGAACTTTGAATTTTCCAGTCTCTGCCCACTCTAAAAGGAGAACAAGTCCATTTAAACCCACTCTGCTTCATCAAACCTTTCCTGTTCGAGTGTTAATTACTCTATTTAATTATACTTCACATACTTAATTATTTTTAGTGAGTTTACTCTGCTTTGTAATTAGATGGAGTGATTAGAATATTTTATGTTCCTCCAGATTTTCCTGTAGCAAATAGTTACCAGCGATGATGTGCAAGGTCCTGCAATAGTGGAAAGTGCCCTGCCCGTGGCAGGGGTGGAACTGGAGGAGCTTTAGGGTCCCTTCCCACCCAAACCATTCCAGGATTCCATGACTTTATGAAGATGGAAAACCTCTGTAGGATGTGATGTCCTCATCTCGTGTGGCTGCAGGAATGTGGGGCTTTGAAGATGTTCACTGTTGGCTCCTCAGCTGGGTTAGAATTTTAGAGTTAGAGCTGAGACAATTCTTTTGATGGAATTGATGTTTCTGTTGCACAAACAGGATTGTAAAATGGAATTTTCCTTTCTGCTATGAATTGTTTCCACAAAAAATGTGGAAGGAGCATCTCCCAGATCCTCACTGAGATGGCCCAGAGTGAATCAGTGGTGTGGGGGTAACCAGGGCATTGCCAAAAGCATGAAAACTCCCCTTCCAACTGCTCTGAGACATCTCCCCAAGGCTCTTTAGCTCCTCTTTGGCTTCACCTTGGAACATTTGCTTCTTCCACGTCCTTATTGAAATTCCTCAGTGCCACTCTTGGTGTGCCTCGCAGGTCTCAGCGTTTTCCACGTGGGAGAAGGAGCTGCACAAAATCGTGTTTGACCCCCGGTACCTCCTGCTGAACTCGGAGGAGAGGAAGCAGGTGAGTGTGCCCCTGGCCTGGCTCCTGATTGGCCTCCAACATCTCCCAGATTAACCAGGGTATCAGAGGAATTACCTCGGGAGGGGAGAAATGGTGTAAAATTAACACTAATTGGGGGAGACTGTGGTTTGGGCTCAGCTCACTGGGAGGTGATGCTCAGGCACAGGATGGGATTGCTGGGCTGTCCTGGGCAGGGCCAGGTGTTGGGCTTGGATGGTCCTTCTGGGTCCCTCCCAGCTCAGGATATTCCATGGTTTTAAGTGCTGTTTCTTTGGAAAAGCAAGTGGTACAGGGAGATTTGAACCCAGAAACAAGCTCTGGTTTCTTGATGTGTAGGAACAACCCCTGAGCCTGGGAAACGGGGCTGAGAGAGGGAAACAGCCAGTGGTAACATCCCTACCCTGAATTATTTAGATATAGAAGAGAAACTGCTTCATTTTTATTATTTAAAGCATTTTCTAGGAGTTTGGCAGGATTTACTGCTGGATTTTACCATAGGTGGACAGAGCCCTGTGCTGTGCTGGTGCCTGTTAGAGGGGTTGGGTTTTCCTGGTGTTCCAAAGGGACGTGGGTGTTTTGCTTCCTTGGTAATTTGAGTGTTAATTATCACAAGGGATCCAAAAGTCTGCAGATTAGTCTAAAAACTTCAGGAGAGATGCAGGGATGTTGCAGAGAAGGTGAGAGCTTCTGTCCCTTAAAAATCTTGTCAACCTGGAGAAGGAAGAGTTTTTAATATGGAATTGTCCATTTTTGAAATGAACACGATGAAAAATGGACTTTTTCCTATTCCATATTGTGCCCTGGTTCTCCAGAGAGCTTCCTGCAGGTATTTACTGAGGGACTGGGCACATCCATCTCCATTTACTCCCTTGCCAATATTCTCTTTCCTAAGGAAAAACAGTGAAATAAAATAATGAGGAAATAGAGGAATAAAAATGTAAGAGAAATTGCTGGAGTGGAAAATGCTGAGCAGAGAGTTGGGATTTATTTCAGGGAATCAGCAGGGACAACACCCAGACCTTGATGAGTCAATCAGGACACGTTTCTTCTTCCATTGTATCAGCCTTGGGAATGAGATATAAAAATGCACCATGAATAAATGTACCAGAACGTGTCCCTTGAGTGTCCCTGGGGGTTTTGGGTACCTCCAGAGCTCCAGGAAGGGCTGTGCAGAGCAGCAGGTGTCACTCCTGGGGGTGTGGAGCTGTCCTCAGGTGGAGGGGGGCTCTGGGAGCAGCAGGAACGGAGCAGCAGGAGGGGGATCCGTGGTTGTGTCCTGGAAAACAAGGCTGGAAAAACCAGGAAGTTTGGGAACATGAGCCAGGTGAATTTACAATTTCCAGAGGTTTATAATAGTAGTGCCATTAATTATAATGTATTTTCCCCCGAGAATTTACTCAGGAAGGAAGTTAGACATGATTCAATTCCTGATTTAATGGAAATGCTTCTGAAAGAGCAGCTCAGATGAGCAGAAGATGGTGTGTAGGTTTGTGGGAATATTCCCCTTTCAAGGGTGGTGACTGTGGCCTCCAGAGAGAGTTGGGGGCTTTGGGAATGATGGAAACTCAGTTAGACAGGAAAGTGGCTCAGAAGGAAAGGGAGGAGGGAGGGAGAGAGGAGGAAAAGGGATGAAGGAAGGAAAGGAAAGCAAAGCCAGTGTCACCTGCTTTATTTATTTCATTTTTTTCCATCTTACACTCAATTGCACTTAGATTTCTATGGTCTTTATTTATTTTTTTTTAATTCTTTCGTGGCCATTTTTAAATATTTACTTTTCCAGTGCTATTTCTTCCCTTTTCCACCCTCATCCCAAATCCCAGTTGCAGTTTGGTTCTTCAGCTTTCCTGGGATGTAGATTTGCACCTGAGCATCCTTGTGGCTGGTGAGGGAGCTCTGTGGTAGTTCCATGGATTCCATAATTAACGTGGTGAGAAGGACAGTGAACATGGAAAACGTGGGGAACTTTGAGCAGCAGCTCCTTTTATTGGACAGCTTAGTGTGTTACAGCATTTGGAGTGTGAAACCAGCCAGGTTTGGGGGATTAAAAATGGGATTAAGGCAGCTGGCAGGATGTAGTGACATAGTGAGCTCCTTAAGTCCTTTCCAAGACACCAAAACCCTGACGTGCATCCTGCCCCCTGTTTTGCTGCCAGATACTGTTAGAGGAAGGCTGTTGTCATTCCAAGGACATTAAAGCTTTTGGGAGCCTGAGGATCATGTGTGAATTCACGGTGTTTGAAAGATCTTCAGGGGTTTTTGGATAGCAGAATATTGCTGTTTGGCATTGTGGCCATTTTCAGGAATTCCAGCCTGGAAAGATGCAAGATCCAAACTAAAGCACTACAGGTGGTTGGGCAGGGGCACCAGGCTGATGCTGGAGGCAGGAAATGCGGGGGAATTGGGACTCAGGCAGCACTTGATGTTGGGATGGAGAGGTTCTCTCTCCAAACTGTGCCTTCTCCTGGCCCCTCCCTCTGTGGGAAAGCACAGCCTGTGCTGCAGGAGCCTCGGGCAGCTGGAACTGCAGTCCCTGAGTTGGGTCCTGAGTGCCTGAGTTTGGGGCAGTCCAAGACACTGGGCAGGCTTTGGTAATAACTCTGTGTCTGTTCCCATGTCCTGGCAAGATCTTCGAGCAGTTTGTCAAGACCCGCATCAGAGAAGAGTACAAAGAGAAGAAGAACAAGCTGTTGCTGGCCAAAGAAGAATTTAAAAAGCTTCTCGAGGAATCCAAGTTGTCTCCAAGGTGGGCATTGTCTTAGGAAGGCTGGACGAGATAAACTTTCCCTTTAGGCTCAGCCAGAGTGCTGGAACACTGAGCCTGCTCTTCACGGCGAGCTGTTCCAGTGCTGTGCTGACGTCCCTTCCCCAATACTTTACTGTGTTTTCTTAATTAGTGTGAGGTGTCCCTGCCCATGGCTGGGGGTTGCCACGAGAGGATCCTTAAGGTTCCTCCCGACCCAGACCATTCTGTGATTCTGCAATTATCTGATTAGTTAAAATAAACCATCCAATGTATCATTTATTTTTGACATTGTTTTCCAAGTGAGGGTTCCAAACCTGCACAACAGTAAATGCAGTGCTCAGGGCAGGGCTTCTCATTTGTGAATTAGATGGAAATAAGGGTTTATGGATTATAAACATGTAGTTGGAAGTAAGAAATAACAGTTTTCTCTACTGAAATATGCAGGTAATAAATTATACAGCACGACCTGCCAAGACCCGTAGATACAAACGGCACATGGGGCTCAATGGAGATAATAATAATTATTATTATAAGAAGGATTTTGCAACAAAACTGGGAATATTCTGGGCTAATGTAGCACCTAAAAACTGCTTCCAGCCATGATGTTTCCAAGGAAAAAACTGCCCAGGCTGACAGGACAGGGGACATTTAAGCTGGGACTGGTTCTGATGCAGCAGGGAGGAAGTTCATCTCCCTGCAATGGTGCCTGGCTTGATTTAGGAGCACAATGGGATAAATAAATCACCAATCTTTGTGATTTCCAAACACTGAATTGGAAATGCAGCCTAAAAGGAGATGAAGGGAGAAAACGCTGCTAGGAGAGTGTACACCTTGGAAATGGAAAATATCCAGGAGTTTAGATAAAAAATGCCTTGCCATTGGCTTGTGAATGGTGTGGTGGTGATTGAACAGTGTCCAGAGTGCCAGTTGGCCCTCCAGGTTCCCACTAAAAATGGACCTCAGCCACTGCAGGGAGGGCCACGTGTCCAAAGCCCGGGTGGCTCTGGCATTGTCCTGCTTTCCTTCCCCATCCCAGTCCTGTCAGATACTGCCAGAACACCCCTCCTTTCTGGTGTCTCTTTGGAACACGGAGATGCAGGTCCAGGAGCCCGAGGGTGGCGTGGCCAAGTCCCAGCTCTGAAATGTCTCTGTTTCCTGCAGGACGACGTTTAAGGAATTTGCAGAGAAATACGGCCGAGACCAGCGGTTCCGCCTCGTCCAGAAGAAGAAGGACCAAGAGCATTTCTTCAATCAGTTCATACTGATTCTTAAAAAGAGGGACAAAGAAAACAGGATAAGGCTACGGAAAATGAGATAAGAACTCCAGAAACTGTCACTAAAGACACGAGCCCAGGCTGTGACTGCAGGGAGGAAGTCAAAGGAAGGAGAAGGAGTTCAGGGTTCAACAGAGTTCAAGGAATGGGTTTCCCGGGGAACAACCTGCTCTGAAGGGAGTTTGGTGCCCATCTCTTGGATTTGTGAAGGCTGTTCTGCAGGAATCGGAAGGATATTTTGTTCTCAAAGAATTAATGTTTCATATTGAAGCTCTCTTTTGTACAACATCCAGAGTTTGATGCATTTCTAATTGCCATGATATGTCAATCCCTTAATTGTTTTAATTATGCAAATTACTTGTAATATACACAAATTATGAATCCAGTGCAGGTTTATAATTAAGCAGAAGCAGATGCCATCCATAACCATCTCAAGGTACTTTTGTCATTTAGGGGAATTATTTTGAGCAATCTTTGGGCAACTTTCTGCATTCCCGTGTGTGGAGGTCTGGTGGTCACAGGAATCCATTACCCGCTGCTCATCCGTCTCTGTCCAGTCCTCTGAGTAGTAGTAATCAGATATTAATTGTTAATCTTGGTGCAGAGTGTGAAAATCTTGGCATATTTCCCATAGGAAAACTCTCAGAGCTTCCCACCCCCCGTGAGTGGCGCTCCGGGCGGGCGAGAGCGACACTTCTCCCTCAGCGCCCCCCAAACCACGTCCTTTTGTAAAGCCATCCCAGTCTGGGTTCTGTTGCTGTCTGTGAAAAGTCTGCATGAGATTTTTCTCATCATATTTGTATAAATAAATATTTAACTTTTTTAATTAAGAAATATTTTAAGCCAATTTTTGGGGGGGGGTTAAGTTTCGAAACTCTTTGAAGAGTTTCTTTGCCGGAGTTCAAGGAGTGTTTGGACAAAGCTCTCAGGGACATATGGTGGGGTTCTTGGGCTCCGCAGGGCCAGAAACGGCACAGGATGATCCCTGGGGGTCCCTTCCACCTCCGGATATTCCATGTTTCCATGAAATAATGGGTAAAATAACACAGGTCTCATGGTGTTCACTGGCGAGATGGAAAACCGGAGGGGGCTCCTCCCACTCATGATTTGTGTGCAAATTCCACAGAGATCCCTCAGAGTTCTGAGGATATTGGGAGCAGAAGGGTCACTGGGGCTCCACGGGTGGGATTCATGGCTGGAGTGACCCAGCACAGCCCCCCTGCACACCAGGGTATCTCTGCCTTCGTGCTGCCTCAAAGACACTGTCTGTGCTCATTATTCCCTTCTCAGTTGACCTCATTTTTGCCTTCTTACTCCTCAGATCCAAAGATTTCTGGCTGCTTGGAGGGAGGGGGATGTTTTCTCCAACTAACAGTAATTATTCTTTAGGTGTGTGCTGGGCATTTTTATAATGATGGAGATAAAAGGTATTTTCTAATGCCTTGGAAAAATGAACCCTGACTGATTCAAAGAGTGACAGGCCAAGGGGGAACAGCATCCCACTGCCAGAGGGCAGGGATGGATGGGATATTGGGAAGGAATTGGTGGCTGGGAGGGTGGGCAGGCCCTGGCACAGGGTGGGCAGAGAAGCTGTGGCTGCCCCTGGATCCCTGGCAGTGTCCAAGGTAAAGGTTGGACGGGGCTTGGAGCACCCTGGGCTGGTGGGAGGTGTCCCTGCCCGTGGCAGGGGGTGGAATGGGATGAGATTTAACGTCCCTTCCAGCCCAAACCATTCTGTGATTCTATGATATTCCAGTCAAAGTATTAAAATCTGTCCCAAGCCTATTCTTTCTTTAGCTAATCCAGCGTCACAGAACACAAAAAAGAAAGACTTCTCTCAGCACTAATGAAGCTCAGCTTTCAATTATAATGTTCCCACACTACAATTAATTTAAGAGACACATTTTTAGCAGAGTTAAGATAACTCGTAATTTTCTTAAGGATCACATTACACTGATGGAGCAACAAGCCTTCCAGACTTCCAGAATAATAGAATAGATCTGATAGCAATACTACCAGGCTTACACAGATCTAACACAGATCCAGACACACCCTTAAAACATGAAGTTAAACCATTTCTAACCACCATGTTTCCTGCAGGTAAGCAGCACCCAGACACTGTTTATCCCCTGGCAGCCGGGTGGCTCAGCTCGGGCTGTCCCTGGGCACACACCACACCAGGAGCACGGTCCCGTCGGGCTGATCCCCCTCCACAGCCCACATGCAGGATAAACCCAGCCAGGCACCACCACAGGGTGGTAAATGCTGCTGAATAATGACTTACAAGTAACTGCAAAGACTGGAATAAGAGAGGCCTGGAATCTTAACTCTCCTGACCCCAGTGAGCTCCCCATGTGCTTCAAATTTAATTTCTATTACTGATATCTTATTGAAAGCTTAAAGGCTCCTGGATATTTGAATAACCAGCATGTTAAGAGCATTAACAAGAGTTAATCCAACACCACACAAACTATAATTGTTAGCAAATAGCAGGGATTAACCATATTAATACACTCAAGTTTTCCATTGCTTTGTATTCTGATTTTGGAATGACACGGGGAAAACTGAATAAAGGGTAACTCAAACATGTCTGCTCTTGCACACAGAGAAAACAGAGCTCTGGCAACGTTCACAACCACCACTGTGGTCTGTACTGTGTATTTGCAGAACTTCTTTCTACATTTGTTTGAAATTCAAACTTTTAAAAACTCCCCCAGGTTGAACATGGGGGTATCTACAACTGTTCTTTTAGATCTCTGTGATATGGAAACATGCCCAGGGGAGCAGCAGCATCCTGACTCCTGTGTCCCAGGCAGGTGGTGGGCACTGACCATTGAGTCATGAGCAATGGATGGCTCATCACTGTGGACACTGGATCTGCCCGCTGCAAGTGACCTCTGCCACCCTCTGAGGAGCCCAGCAACCTGAGGCCCACCTGGCAGGTAAGGCAAGCAAGAGAACTTACATATGGACTAGCAGAAAGGAAAGGAAAACCCCTGTCTGTCACTGACAAAAGCCTGACTAGTAATTTGTTTCTTTGAGCCAAGTCAAAGTCAGACTTGTTGAGAGCTGTACACCAGTATATTCCAGCTGTGCACCTACCCTGGTGCTGTGGCTGCCACCACATCATTTCAATTTTCACGTGTCTGAGCTCCAGCAGGGACACAGCTAAAAATTCAGCAAACTTTTAGTTGCAGAGCCTCTATGAGTCAACAGAGACCCCACAATGACGGCAGCCACTAAAGCCAATGATCCAAACAGTTCTTCCTGGAGGCTGGGTTTTATGGAGGCTTGAAAATATCCCACATGTTTTATGAATCCTGTGGGCTGTGACAGCTGCAGGCCTTTTCACAGCCATGCTGTGCTGGCATCATGAAGCAGAACAACCCCCAGACTCCCAGGGCCTTCTCCACAAGAAATAAAGAATGATGGGAGGGCCCCAGGTCAGTCATTCCATACAGACACACCACACCTACCCTGATACACCTACACCTCTGGGACACCTGAGCCCAACAGCTCAGGGAGTAACTGCACAGCAGGAGGTCAGCTCAAATATTGCCTTTAATTAATAAGATACATGTTCCACGGAAAAATAATAATAATGTAAAATCATGCAAGAACTCACATTTGTAGACAGCAATTTCTGTGACCTAAAGCTCAAGAACTAAATGAGCCACACACACTGGTGTCCAGCAGTGTCTGTCAATTCCCCTGAGCAATAAATGCTCTTTCCTCAAGAAGATATATCCACAATTTATGAGCCACATGCTGTGTAACAGGGCACTGCTCTGCCAGGGATGGAATTCCAAACCTTTCCCAGAATCACTGCAGAGTCAGTCCCAGGAGAAACATGCCAGCAGTGTGCGAGCTGTCAGCAAGGGAGCTCCAACACACACTGTTCCACCAGAAGAAAGAGCTTTCATGCCAAAATACCACAGTCCCAAGACTGGCTGTGAGTTTACCGCCAAGCAGACCCTGGGGATGCCAAAATACAGTCACACTAATAAATACGCAGTGATGTAACGCAAGTATTTGACAGCAGAGGAGACACATGAGAGTTGTTGACTTCCTATTTCAGAAATAAAGTGCTGAAGGGGATATTTAGAAATTAATTTCAATTTGATCTAGAGAGCAGGTTTCTGTAATAAATGCATCTCTGATCAATGGCCCAACAGTCCACAAAGTTTAGTCTCAGCTTTATTCTGAGCTACCACATGGAAATGCCCACCTTGTTTTGGTGATGGTGAGAGCGAGCCCAGCAGAGGTGGTTTAGAACTGACAGTGTTCTCCTGCAGGGTAACACCATCCGCCCACAAGGCTCCTGCACACGCGCACACACACAGCACTCCCACAAACAGCCAAACGCTTGGCTGGGACAAAGCATCTCGTGATGGGAAGGAGCTCCAGTATGAGCAACCCAGGATCATCAGGAGCGATCTGAGACAAACGCCACAGGCACAGCCCCAAACCCACCTGGTGCAGGTTGGTGAGCCATGCACAGCACCCAGCACCCGAGGGCTCCACGGCACAGTTCCCACCACTGGAGCCCAAGGGAAAGCGCCTGGTGATACTGGGGCTCAGGAGGCACCCAAGAGGTGAGCATTAAATGCTGCCTCACAGGCCACTATTTCTCACAGAGGGGAGATGAGTCTCTGCCAAATCCTGCCCTGGCAGAAGACTGATGCCAGACAGCTCTGAGTGCCCAAGGGAGGGCTGGACATGCGGGCAGCACCAGGGCAGCAGCTCTAGAGAGCAGCAGGGACCAGAAAAACCGTGTGGGCCCATTTGCTTAGCTTAGGTGAAGGGACCTGAAGAGTCCTCTCCTGATAGGTGACATCGGAACAACCTCTTCCACTGTTGTGCCACAACCAGGTCTCCTTGAGCAAAAGCCAAGGTTTGGAATTTGCCCTATACAGGAAGAATGGGAGGAAAACACCCAACCAACAAACCAACTGAACACAGGAAGCATCAGCTGTCCTGTATGTATTATTACTGACATCCTGGTTGTTCAAGAGCCCAATGCTTTTCCCTCCTGCACATCCAGGATACCCCAGGACAAGGTTTAGGTGCTGGAATTGCACTTTAAATACAATTGCTTTAGAAGGAAAAATTTACACAGAAGGTCTCTAGATGATGCTTTATGGTGAAAATAAGTTATATAAGGAGAAATAAATCTTCAAAGCCACTCAAAAGAAACAATTTAGCAAAACAAAGTCCTAAAAGGAAAACAGTTTTGTTCAATGAATAAAACATCACTGATGCAGTTTCAAGGAAGTCAAAGCAGCAGAACAGATATGTGCAACTGGAAATAACATCCTCAGTATTCCCTTAAGTTTCCACAAAAGGCCATCAGGCATCTGGCAAAGTGGAAAGCTTAGAAAGATATAAATTGGCAGAGACACGTGCACGGCCCTTTACAAAGTGTTTCATCCAGCCAGCTCCAGCAGAAGCAAACTCTCAAATGAAATACATAAATACTTCCCTGCTGCTTTTAAAACAGATGTACATTTAAATCTGGCATTGATATTCATTTGGAAACCTAAATATCAAGCGATAGTGAAACAGTGATTTTAGATGCCTAGAATGCTGATTCCTTTAGATCTTTGAGGATATAAATCTTAGGGACTGTGTTTGGGCCCCACTTACAGAAATGAGCCTCTTGCTATACAGATCCATTCACAGTTGTAAGGTCCTTGGGCTTCTTCACATAAAAACTGGATGCACAGTCAGTTTCTGGTCTCAGTCAAGATACACCATCAAATAACACACCACAGCTCAGTCCTTACGTTACAGTGGAAAAACAAGCAAAAAAAATCCAAGCACAGTATGTTTTCAAAGTGAATGTTTCCCTGCTTCCCCACCCCTCAGAGGAAAAAAACACACTTTATGGTATAAAACAGAATTTTAGCAGCTTTCATGAAAGAAAATAAAGAATGAACACAAGAGCTAAAACCAAAAATATATTCCAACTCTAGTTTTGTGCAATATTATGTTAATTTATGAGGTTACCGCAGTGTCAAAAAGGCAGCACTGAGACCTATTCTGGAATTCCAGCAACCCTTCCCCGCACTGAGCACCGACAGACAGGACCTCAGCACTCCTGTGGAGGACCCCTGTCCAAAACTGCACAGGAGCAGGGCAGGCAGAACCCCTGAAAACACCCCTCCTACCTGTGCCCAGCTGTAAGGAAAAGGGACAACTACAAGGAGCAGTTCTCAATGCCCAGTCCTTTAGTTAAAGGGTATTTGTGGAGAGCTGTCCATGCAAACATTCCTCCTGCTGTGGGAAAGAGGCAGAAGCGACACTCACTGCTATCACTGCAGTGATCCTTCCCTTCCCACTTCCTCTCTGCGTTTCAGCCCCCACAGAAGGTAAGGCAGGAGGCAGGCAATGTGTGAAGCCCACCAGCTCCTCTGCCCTCTGGGCAGAGCACTGGCCTGGCGTGCCCAGTCCGTGCCCATGCAGGGCAGGGTCAGCTCCTCACCAAGACGTGTCCCAGGTCTGCCCTGCTCCCAGGCCTCCACAACCCCTCCACAGCACCACACTGGATGAGGACCAAGGGCTGCAAATGCAGCAGTCAACAGGTTTCTTATTACCTGCCACAGGTGTCACACGTGATCTGAACTGGGGGCTGGGGTGGCAGGAACTGGGGGCTCTCTGCCCACCCTGCTCCCAGCAGGTACCCACTGCAGGCACTTGGGGACGTGTCCAGGGGTTAGAGCATCCCCAGGGATGCAGGCCCACAGCCCCCACCTCCTTCATCACGCAGTCCTTGGCTTGAGGGATGTGCTACCTGAGGGGGATTAGGGAATCCTGATCTTCCTTCGGCAAGGAGAGCTTCCATTTACTCTGAAGGAGGAAAAGCAAGGACAACCCACATTGCTGGCAGCCAGAGCTATGGAGAAACACATCCCCTGGTCTCCATACAGTGTGAACCTGCGCACCATCAGGAATTCTACCTTCATAAGGGCTTTAAAGAATAAAAGAAAAAATAAAGGGAAGAAATTGATTTAAAAGGTGACTCTCACACACAAAGTCACACCCCCTGGTCTCTTACCCAATTCTCAGCATTTCAGGAGGTGCTGAAGAGCAGGCACTGCGGATTGCCGGCAGACTGCTGCCAGGCACGTGGGGAACAAACATCGCCTTCTGCAACACAGGGCTGGTGCTTTGGGGGCAGAACACCCCGAGGGATCGCCCACACTGACTGCTCCGCAGGCAGGACGCTCCAGCCTGTCCAGCAATGTGTGCGCTCAGGAAACTGGGACAACAGAAACAAAACCAACACCCTTAACACAACCTGGGAGAGTCCAGATGAAGCAGCACGGAACTGTGCGTTTCTCCGGTTTTAAAGACACCATTGCGGTTTACTGGGACAGGACAAAACGTTACTCAGGAAAGCTGGAACATTTTGTACAGAAATACATTATTGGAGTATTGTCCTTTTTAAACCCGCTCCCCACATCAGGCAGTGATGTGGCAGTGATGTAAGTGGAGGCGTCTGGAAACTCCACTGCTGTTGCAACACCACTTCTGACAAGCACGAGAAGACACAGATGCTCTCGGGGCACGGGGAGGGGGAGAACTGCCCCCACAGCACCACTGCCCACGCGTGCCCTGGCTCCCACTGGGGATGTGCTGTGTCCCACCGAGGCTGCCACCACACACCGCTGCCTAATGGCTCCTAAATGGAGCACCCACAGACTGAAGTGATCACGCTTGATGTTTTTCTCCAGAGCCTTTAAAGGAGCTGCAGGAGTTCAGAAACCCCCAACTCAGACCCAACATCGTCAGTGAAGCAGCTGTTCCATGGTCCTGCCACATGGACCAGAATGACTGTAGGAAACAGTGAAAGGATGCTTTTTGAGGAAATCATCAAAAACAGGCTTTCACCTTATCAGTCAGACACGGGACCACTGCCATGGAAAGGTCACAGAGCTGTGGGAGGAAGCACACAGCAGTGTGTGGGAGGGCAGGGACAGGATGGCCAGTGTCCCCCAGACATCACCCACTGGGGGCTCCAGCCACACACACCCACGGGGGCACACAGGGCTACTGGAGGGATGGAAACACTTGCAAACCTTCCTGAGCTCCTGCCCTGCAGGTAAACCAACTACCTGCACACCTAAAGGGAGCTGCTGTCCCCATGCAGGTAGGGCATGTGGCCAGGTGTCACCCTGGGACCCCACAGTGACAACTGGGGCTCCTCAGGGCATGGCTCTGGGGCCTGTCCCCTTGTCCACAGAGGGACAGGCTCGGCCCTTTGTGGCTCTGTCCCCACAGACAGCCTATTAATAGAGCCCTAACAAGGGAGAGGAAAACAGAACCCGTTCCCCAGGGAACACATCTGCTGCTGCCGAGCTCATCCCGCTGCCACTGCCCTGCTGTGTGGAGAAGCCTGACTTTCCCTCCCCAGCAGAGCTGCACAACCTCACAGTGAGGTGACCTGAGGGTTCTGGACAGGCACCAAAACGTGGCTCTGAAACTGTCCTGTTCCCACCGCCCAAGAGAAGCTCCAGGTCATGCCCAGAAGAGCAAAGGAGGTGGTAACAGGGGAGAAAAAAGAAAAAAATTCCTATGGGATAAACTGTCCAGGCTTTTCGTTTTGCCTTTTTTGCCATTAAGTTCAAAGTAAAAGGTAACTCTCCTGTGGGTGCTTTTCCACAGGAAATCCTGCCCCTCGTTCACTCTTATCCCTAAAGGGAACCGCTTCCTTTGGCTTGAAAGGCAACTGCCTGCAGTCCTGTGGCACAGTGAATACTGTTCAACACTAAATATAGATCCTGAAGGAAGGAAACGTCAGGCAGCCGAGAGCGGCGAGGAGCCTCAGAGCGCAGTGTCGGGTGGTGTCCGACTCTGCAGGACAGCCAGCACTCACATCACAGCCTCGCTCCACTCTGAGAAAAAACAACCGCTGCTGAAAATAAATTCTAAAAACCCCCCAAAGAAACAAAAGCATGTACAGATCAGAAAGACACCCTGCCAGCACCCCAGCCCACAGGATACTGACTGTTCTTCCTCATGTTAATGGTTACATACACTTGATGCATTTTATGTTTTTAAGCACACAGATTGTGGCCCACTCTGTAAAGCCCCAATCTTTACTTTGGGAGGTCCCCCCACCACGCAGAACCCCGTAGGGCAGCAGCTGGTGCCCCCTTCTCTGCCAACCCCTCACGCTCCCAGCCCCACAGTTCCTCAGCCCAGGCACTCCCAGCTTTCCCTGGGAAAGTGAAACCTTGCTCTTAACAACCACACACAACCTCAGCAGTTTGTGTGTCCAAACCCACCGGTGAACCCACGACACAAACAGTGACATCTAATTCCAGTCCTGTCCTCGAACCCTCGTGCTGTGCCACACCACAGGCTTTGGCCAAGGGACCAGCACACGGCAGCATGACCCAAACGGGGAGCACTTTGGTTATTCCCTCTCAAACTCCTGGCTGGGAAAGGAGGATGCTGGAGCGTGCCAGTGCACCAGCTGCTGTGCTTCCCAGCAGGAACTGTGCCCTGGGTGATGCTCCAGCTCTCACTGCAGGCACCACCCCCACTGCTACTCCCAGACCTTAGAGACCTCCCCTCTTACACAAATTTCCTCCAGCCCATCCCTGCAGGCACCTCCTGAGCTCCCACACCTCCAGCCATTTGTGCCAAGGTCCCTCAACAAGAAAAACACAGCGAACAGAGCACATTTCTTACGTACAACAAATGGCTACTTAAACTGAAGATCCAGTCCAAAGCCTTTGCTTTGGCCCAAAGAAGTGCAATAAAGGTTATCCAAGTACAACCAGAGGTCAAAAATGCCAGGTTAATTTGCTCCCTGGTCCTGCAGTATGTGGACAGATGAGCCCCCTGTTCTCAGGAATACAGGACAGGTCTGTGTGTGGGGCAGCACTCCCAGCACAGCCTCCTCTCACCCCAAACCTGCCGCTCTGGCCTGTACTCCAAATGCCATGCTCCCCTCACCTCCTCCTGTCTTTATAGACAGCTATTTTATTTTTCCTTCTTTTTATGTTAAGTGTTGATGCATATTTGTCCAATTTCCATTTGTTTCCCATCAAGCTCTTCAGAACCTGTTACACTCAGCAGGACTGGGTATATTCCATAAGGATCCGTTTTCCCTCAGCATCACTGTGAATACACAGTTCAGAGTGCTGTGACCACCCCCAGAGGGGAGCACCAAAGCTCTCATGGCTCTCGGGGTATTGATAGTCCCAGCTCAACCTGAATAAAGGTTTACTTGTAATGTTATTAACCAATTTTTAAAAGAAAATTACTAAGCTGACTCTGCTTTTGCAGGTGGGGGCACATGAATCAATGAATTAAGTTATTTTACAACCAGCATGACCAGTGGTTAGTGGTGCAGAAGGTAGTTAATATCTAAAACCTCCCGGCTGCAATGGGGCTACCAAGAACCAAAGTGGTATTTCAAAGAGCAAAGCTGCCTCAGCAAACTTTGGCAGAGCTGCTGCTGCGCTTCCATCGCTTCCCGTCTGCATTTCCTGCACAGTTTTCCAGGCTTACGTGACAAGCTTTTTGTTTGAAACTCACTGAAAACAGGGACAGATAATAGTAAAGGGTAATAACATGTTATTTTTGCAATTTTCAATGTAACTGCAAACCAAAAATGGTCACTGAGCATCCCTGTCCTACCACCATGAGCTCATGCTCATGTTTGGCAGAATTAGGGCCCAAATTACCTTTTTGTAGATTTTCCCCAAATACCAGGGAAGGATCACATCAGGCAGCAAGTGAACAGTGCAGAAATGAGAGCACATTTTCACAATACACCTGCTGAGGATAACCGAGTGCCTGCAAAGCAGGAGTTCATCCAGGGAACTGAGGTTCCTGCCACGCAACCCTCCCCAGGGCCCTGGCAAACCCCTCACAGGCATTTATTGGGTACAGCCTGTGTCCTCAGCTCCCACAGCTCATTGACTGTCTTAGCACTCAAAGACCTTGCTTTGTGTTTGTGATTCAGCCTTTTAAATTATTTTTTTAAGAAATTTCCAGAGGCCAGGTGAGTACCTTAGCTATTATTCCTATGAAAAATGTAATTTCTTGCCGGTGGGTACAGAAAAACTCAAAAACATGATGCAAGCATTCCCTAATGTGTAACAGCCAGAAGGTGCATGAATAGGCCCCTAAATCTCCTAATTTCAGGTTGCAGCAGTTACAGTACCAGGCTGGGGGCTGGCAGCTTCCCCGGTGCTGCCCCGACTACCCCACAACAAGGACAGAAACTCCTCAAACTCCAGCCCCACGTGAGAAAAAACCCAAAACCCTGTTCACAGCATGAGCAGTGATCTGACCGACTAATGAGCTCCAAGAGGCTCAGGGGCATTACTGCTGCCAAGCTACTTTTCAAGGTGTCTTTTTTTGTAAAAAACCAAAACCAACTTATTTGCCACACTGTATAAAACATCTTTTGGACCTGTGCTTGCTATTCAGCAGCACTAATTTCACACAAGTGAATCACAAAGTGTTAAAGCCGGGCAGTGAGCTGGGTAAGAAATAAACTGCAGAAGTCACATCAATAATGGCAGACATGTGAAGCACCACCGTGGTTGGGACAACAAAGAGCTTTGCTGCTCGGGCAGAAGGTGAGTTTTACCACCCAACTTAATGCCCTGGGCACCTTTCCTCCAGGGCTCCTGGATCTGCTTCCAGTCTGAGTCCACTCCTCCATCCACCTCCAGTGTGACTCAGATTCTCACGTCACATTTCCCAGGTAAATTCTTGGCAGCTTCACTCCCCTTTGCATCGCCCATCGGAGGTTTCATCCACCACCTCAGCTCCCCGGTCCCTGTGAAATCCCAAATGACAGTGAGCAGAGTGCCCAGCATGCCAGGCACTATGCCCAGCACAGGCACTACAGCCTATGCACCATGTAATTCTTTAACTGGAAACATACATATGTATAAAATACATATGCAAATATGTGTTTATATAATATTAACTCCGAAGAAGGTAAGATTACAGGGAATGCAGCAGGCTAGAAGCCAGCATGGAAGGCTGTTGTTTCAGTATACAGGACGTTCAACTCCTCTCAAATTTTTAGTGTCCCCCCCAAAAGTTTAGTAGATTTTTACAAGGCTGTATTCTGGGATACAGCAAAAACATCTCCCGGCAAATCCAGTGTGTGAGCAATCAAGAGGGGAAGCTTTGGCCAAAAACAAACAAACAAAGTAAGCAACCAGGAGCCAGCCTGCCACTATTGACACAAAACATCTTGGGAAGGCTGAGGAAGCCAGAGGGGTTTACATGAAGTCAGTTTATCCCTAAAATAATGGAATGTGAACAGAATGTGGTATAAATGAAGAGGCAAGACAAGGGGTGAAGTGATCTGTGACAGACTGAAGTGACGTGTGCGAGTACAGCCTGGACAGACTTGACACAGAAGATGGGAAAAGCCTTCTACAGTCACCAGGTAGAAACCAATAACCTGAGCAAGTCAGGCAGCAGGACTGACCACAGGCCTGGGCAGGGGATTAGCATGGTCATGACTGAACCTGAACTCCAGGAGCCAGAAAAACACCATTTGCGCTGCGGTGGGCAGAACCACTCCCGTGGGACTCCTAAAGGGATTCTCAAGCCTAGAGGGAAAGTGCCACTGGCAGAAAGCTTCCCAGATACAGAGAGAGGAACAAAAATGACCAGGCTTAGCAATATACAAATCCACAGGTAAAGGGACAAAAAATACACATGCAAAACACTTTGAAGTTTTCTCTCAACTCACTAAATAGCACTTTGCCTTCTACACTCATCTACAGAACTACTCACAAGACATGGCCAGGGATAGAGACTTCCTGTTTACAAGTTACATCTCTGGAAGATTCTTCCTTACTGTAAACCATTTGCCACTCAGATAAGAGACTTGCAGCAAGAGATACTGCATACATTTCCCCAGAACTACCTAACGCTTCCCAACCTACTGTACATACACAGTCTGGCACACTGGACTGGAATAAGCACATGCTTAAAAATAAAAATGCAAGTCAAGTACTGCAAGAACACATACTCTGGGTCCTGCTTCTCCACTGTCTTTTGGAGAAAATCACTCCTTTTTGTAACACAACATTCACCACCCACTGCTGCTGACAAGACAGACTTTGAGGGGAACAGAGGGAAGACATCTTCAGTTGAAAAGTTTATTTTCCATCTTCAAAAGCCTCCTGTACCAGAAGCAATCGTGTGTCCACTGCAAGGCTGGACCCGGGAGGGGAGGTGACTCCATGCTGGCAGCTCACAGCCCCAGGGCAGCCTGGAGCTGATGCAGTCACACTGCCACTGCCACAGGGTCAGACAACCCTACTCATGTACACGACATTAACAACACCAAGCACAGAAAACAATTTCCACAAACATTTTGTGGACACATTTGTTCAGGTAGGCTTGACCCAACAGTAAAACCCAAACGCCGAGCACTGTGAGGTCCCAGCGGAAACCTCCCTGCAGCCAGCCAGCAACAACACTGCTGCAGCCAAAATCCACTCTGTGTCCACGGCTCCAGAAATCCAAAGCCACCATGGAAAAAGTTGTATATTTAAACCTAACTATTCAGAGATATCCTGTTTGCAGTGAGGTAACACCTCTATTTTTCTCTGTCACAAGGAAGTGCACTTCACCTAGCATCAACATTCCTCTCCGAGCTGGAATGGCTCTTTTCCTGTTTAGGAAAATGGGCTTCAGGCTCCAATTAGGCTCTGACAAAATCTACGGACCACTTTATTGAGTTTTTTTCCCCTGAAAATTTTTTCATATATTTTAAACATTCCAAATGAGTTATGGTTTACACTGGGAAAAGCCACGTTGAGTTCCCTCTGACCACCTCAGCGAGATGAAATTGAGATAGACTCACTGGGTACCAGAGCACAAGGATGCACTGCAGGACACGCTGCAGATCTGGGAACACACTCACAAGGACAGCTCTATGTGTTTTTAAATGTTTCTCTTGGAGGGCTCTAGAAACACATATTTATGCTGTAATAATATTCATTTTATAAGAAAAGCAAGAGTTAAACTCCTTAAATTCAGGATGAGAATTAAGAATATCAACAGAGTTGCCATTCCCTGGAAACCGCACCACGTCCCTTAAGCTGGAGCTGATGCCTCCTGACATGGAGAGGGTCTACAGAGGGAGAAGAACAGAGACTGCACCTCAGGAACCACCATCCTCAAGCAGCCCCTGCGGGGACACGGCCACTGAACAGGGCTCCGAGGCTGGGGATGCACTCCCCGGACTCGGCTCCTGCATACTCAAGGACAACTCTTATTTTTTCTTTCTAGAGGGAAAACATTCCTGCAAATTAGCATGACCAATTCAAAATTACAGAGCCATCACAAAGAACAGTGGGAAGGCAGATGTGTAAAACAAATACACCATTGCACTGCAACATCAGGCATTTTAAACTCACTCCAGTGAATCTCTTCCAACAGCCACAGGCTCAGAGAGCCTTTACAGCAACCCCACTGCAACAAAGCAGGTCTGGACTGACTACTCACCAATCTCTCTCTCTCATCCCCCTGATCCCAAGGCACAGAGTTCAGAAATAAGGAGCCCAGGAATGATACAAATAGCAGGATTCAGTGATGGAGACCATGGACACAGGGCAGTCCACACTGCTAGACTGCGACATCATGTCTTACTGCCATGCACAAAAGGAGACAGGATAGCCAAGGGAAACAGGCTATTCCTCTGCCTTCCCTCCTCCAGGAGTTCCCCTAGAGGTGGTCATGGTGCTGCCCTGCTTGCAGTACAGACACAGCAGGAAAATGTTTGTTTTCACATTTCCCAAGAGTGCTGCATCTGCTGGACTTGCCTCCAAGGTGGCAGACCCCAGAGATCACAAGTGTTCTTCTAGATAACACAAGATACTCACCATCTCTTGCAATGTCAGACTTCACTCACCCAGAAATGTGGCAACATGGGGTTATACTGAGGTTTTTCACTGTGCCACACTTTTCTACACTGACAGCCCGTTCTCTGCCTCATGGCACCAACACAATCTATAGTTCATTCCAGAGGAAAAGTGTTATGGAAACTGTCAAATCCTACAGCAAATAATTCACCATCACAGTAGTTTAGTTTACACAATAGCAACTATTTGTATCTTTGAAACAGACTTCAGTTTTCAGAGTGAGTTCAGCATCAAAAACTTGGTCTCTCACCAATTCCAGCCCTGCTGGAATCGCCCAGCAGTTGACATTTCCCAACAGCCCCAGAGCCACCCAGCCTGGCAGCCCCATCCTGGGTCCCGTGTCCTGTGTGGAGCAGAGCCCAGCCACGCTCAACCTCCTCCCAAAAGTCACACAGAGGGACAAGGAGGAGCCTTAACAGGCAACCTGAATGCTGACCCAAACTTCAAATCCTCAGGAAAAACGGAATTTCCTCCCCTAAAAACGTAAGAGCTGTACTTGACTGCCAGAATACCTTTTTTACCCAAAAAGCCAAATACAAGTAAGGGCACCACATTTGGTATTGTAAAAACCAACTGACCAAGTGAAAATTCTTTATCCACCCTGTTCTTACAGCCTTCTTATGTGCTCAGCTGGCTTTTGCTTCCCTTAAGTTTTCACACAAATATTTTCCATAGTTACCCAAAATTTATTCCTAATTGTAGTTATGGGTTAATAAAACTAACTGTAATTATTTATTAATGCATTCATTGTTAGTACCAGTAATATATCAGCTAATTCTGTATCTCTATTTGAAACTAAAAAGTTTTGGTACACTGGGACTGGCTTCATCCATCCCGACACATTGTCCAGCTCCAGAGGTCACCACAGTCACACCAAAGCAGAAGTCTCAAGCTTCCTCCCAAATCTCACAGCTAAACATCAGGTTCTTTACACTGCCTTTTCTGGGGATCAGGAGCTCAATTTTCACCAGACATGCCACCACGGGTGTACTTGTCACGGGTGTGACAAGTACATCATGAAGGTGCTGACACTGGAGCCCAGTGTCAGCTCACCTGCTTTGTCACTTATTTTGAGAGCACAGCGCTTGAAGTGACAGAGTACAGCTTAATACAACCAAAATAGATCTACTTGTTTTCAACTATAACTGGCCTGTCAGAGATCCTTAAAGACACACCAAATGGCTGAAAAAGATTAAAACTCCAGAATTTTCCTTACACCCTCCCTTTTCCAGTCTTAGGTAACAAAAGAACACGATGATGGTGATCATGTCAGAGCATATACAGACTAAAGCACAAAGACAGTAAATGACGATGCCCGTCTGCAGCTCAGGAGGGCTCTGGGAGCTGCAGCCCCCCTTGGTTTTGAGTCTCCTCCTCTGAGCGATGCGTGAAGCTGCTGTGTGCTGCTGCAGAGCCACAGCCCCTAACCAGTAATTAGGGCACGGGACAAGGAATCCCACCAGGCTCAGGGAAATGAGGATAGTGTTATGGAACAATTAATTTCCTCTCAGAGCAGTAACTTGGTTATTTCCAGCCTCTTCATTAAGACACGCAGCACCCCAGAGCCCGGCTGGCCCTGGTTTGTCCCAGAGCCGCAGCACAGGCTGGACGAGCTGCCGGCACATCAGGGCACGGCCAGGCCGTGCTCCAGCCAGGCACGGGGTCTGCAGCCACGGCAGGGACTTCAGGGGACCCATTTTAACCAGGACAGCAACAGCTGGGTGTCTTTAGACACACTCTTCGTGCAGCTCTACAGTCAGACAACAATTCAGGATGGAAACAACAGATTCCACATGCTCAACTTGGTTCTCTGCTTCAGCTATGACTTCTAAGCTATTAATCTATTTACAGCCCAGTGACAGGAGTGTGTACAGGCAGGTACTCAAGCCCCAGACAGAGCCATAGCACACACAAATTAACCATGAATTCTTAGCTACAGACTGACAGAAACAGTGCTCAGGGCAGCCACTGCATCACACCAAGCTGGATTTCTCTCCCAGGCTGCAGATTCACTCCCTCCAAATGAATGTCATATCTATATATATATGGAGGGGTGTATATGCACGTACCTCTGGATCCCTCTCCTCTGAGGAACTAAAGGCCTTGACGTGTGACTGGCACTGGCCAAGATTTGGGTGACCCTTCGTGCTGTAACAGCAAGATGACACACGGTGCTGCTGGAGTTATTCACGCAGTGGGGAGACCATGCAGTTTACAGGGAATAGCAGGGGAAACCAGTGCGTACTAAAACAAGCACTGCCAACAATAAGGTGAAGGTTTCACAGACCTCTAAAGGGCGAGAAAGTTGATAGGGTCAAAAGTTTATGAAATACGTTTTACTTCCAAATACCTGTCATTCTAGGTTAGATTTTTATATGGTAAAAGTATGAGCAGGAAGAGTCTAAGAGCATCATTCCACATTTCCAAAAGGAATATTTTCATCTTTTAATTAAAAGAAAGATACTTCGTTAGTATTTTTAAAAAGAGTTTCCTAGAAAACTTGTGTAACTATGGATTATGTGGGGTTTTTGTTTGGTTGGGGTTTTTTTAATGCTTCATTCACAGTTCCAACACAACCAGGGGCAAAACCACTTCACTTAGTAGCCTTAAAACTCAAGGTCAAGGTTACCGAGGAAATACTCTCTAATTCCAGCAGAGGTGATCCTGGAAGCAGCCCTAGTTTCCCGAACAGAAGGACATTGTTAAAAGCAAGAGCCTGCTATTCAGAGCTCTTCAGTGGGGCTGTTAAATACACCAGCTAGTATCAGAAAGGAGCAGCGAGGAAGAAAAGCATCATTGTTCCCACACTGACCAAATCTTGAATCTACTGTAAATATGATAGCAAACACTTAACAGCCCAGCAGCCTTTGTGTCTTCTGGAGATATGCAAATGTCTCATTACGGTTTTACTTCCCTTTCAGAAGGCTCTCACATCCAAAAACATTCCTTCTATCAATTTCTTGTTGACAAAACAGGAATAAAAACCAGATTATTTCCCCTTACTGTTGATAGGACTGAGCCTACAGAAGCTTCTCTGAAAGGAATCACCAGGCAAGATGCACTCCAGGCTTAAAACAGGTATTCAGCCCACAAGATCAAACCAGAGCTACTTTGAACACTGCATCTTCAAAAACAACAGATTCTTTCCAAAGCCACAGCTCCCAAAACACGTTACTTGCTAATTACTTTATAAAAGTGCAAAGAGACAGCATTTTTAACTGAAGACTGTAATATCTTGGAAGCATGACTTAATGCGTTAAATACAACATTGCCACCACAGAAAACAAAGCAAATATAACAAGCAAATAATAAAAAGATCAAGAACTTGGGCTCCAAATCCATTTGGGTGCTTTTGAAGCATTTCAACCTGTCCTTCACACTGCATTGCCCAATATACATTATTTTCCACACAGAAATAAAACACTTCATGCAAACCTCAACAGTGCCCAAGGCGAAGCTGGAACAGGCATTGAACTCACAGGTCAGGCCTTGGACTGTTTTTTGGGCATTTGCCATTCCCAAGCAAGCAGCTTTGTCAGGGTGTAGATGAGCAGAGTGGCACCAACAGGAGAGCAGAGCGGGGGATCCCAGCACGCTTCACACAGGACAGGGAAATGCGAGCCATGAAAGATCCCCAGATCTGGCTTATGTTTTTCCTTAAAGAGCACTCATCCCCAAACATTCCCCTCATTTCCTTTAGATCTCATGAAATGCTTCAGTTTTCTACAAGTCCCTAAACCCACGCTCAGCTGGCACCAGGCAGCCCATGCTGCCCTGCAGCAGCTCCTGGCCCTGGGCACTGGGCACGACCTGCTCGGTCCCGCTGCCCATCACTGCCCCTTCCCCTGGGCTGGGGGGTCCCGCTGGCCCCGCTCTGCCCGTGTGCAGTGTGAGGGTGCAGAGGAGCAGCCGGGGAGCCCCTCGGTGATTTCTGCCCGTTCCCAGCACCTGCACTGCCTCCCCCACACACTCCAGCTCTGCCTCACTTGCTCAGATGGCTTTGGCTCACAGGCCAAAAGTCACCAGTACAGCTTTTCAGCTGGGCGGTGGGGAGGAGAGACAGGTTGGGGGTCATAAGCCAAGGAGACCTTGCCCCAAAATCCCCCCAGTTCGCCCAGTGTCTTCCTCTAGAGCAAGTCCCATTTCTGTCACAGTACCAGAAACCAGATCAGAACAAAAAAGGTCCTCAATGGTGCATTAATCAACAAAAAACATGTGTCTGAAGGAAAATACCTGCCTGGCCTTCCTAACTGTGAAAGCACTCTGCAGCTGTGATGTTTTGGGCTGGTTTGTCCAGGCACTCCCCAGGTGACCAGCCCCACACCAAACGGAGCCACCCAGACCCACCTCACTGCTGCTGACAGGGTGAGGCTGACCTCGGAGAGCTGACTCCCTGAGCCGGGACGTGCAGCCAGCCCAGCCCAGGACACCATGGCACACAGAGCTGCCCTGATGGGTAGAGCAGCAGACATCCTGCAGAGAGCCCTCCCTGCAGCAGCACAACCTCAGCTGGGCTGCCAGCCCAGCACCTGGGTGCCCCTGGATGAGCCCAGGAACCTCCTGGAGAAAGCCATTCCCTCGCTCCCTGCCCAGCCTTCCATCCCAGCCCGCAGTGCTGGGCACCTCTGTATGCCCTAGTTAGCTCCCTGGTACATGGAACAGCATCTCCCATGCTCAGCTTTGGCAGAAGAGCAAAAGACAAACATAAGAGTGACAGATCTGGGGTTTATTACTACATTAAGACCCCAAAATTAAGGTTAAAATGTCTTTTCCTCATCTATGTTAACAGCAGAGAACAGACCTGTGATGTCAACACCCGGCAGGCAGCTCATGCCCAAACAGTTTCTGATCCTGCTATACATAAACCTAAACTCCACCACAGCTAAAGCTGAACACAAAGCCTGACATCCTGCACATGGATGCACTTGAGGAGAACTGCCCAAAGGTGCTCCAGCCCCAATGGAAAGTTTCAGTTTCACCCTCCTTTGATTTCCTGTTCTCACTTTCCATGCCACATTTAAATCACAGAAGGGCTTAGGTTGGAAAAGCCCTCTTGGACCATCAAGTCCAACCATTCCCCCCAGCACTGCCAAGGCCACCACTAACCCATGTTCCCAAGTGCCACATCCACATGGCTTTTCAGTGCTTCTTGGTGTCTTTTGTCCAGATTTGCTAGCTCTGGAACACAATTTATTACAGCAGAATACAACTAAACACTAAGAGCATCAGAAGCATGCTTTCTAAACTTACTTGCTGGGACCCAGCTTTAGCTTCTTACTGTGCCAGACACAGGCTCTGTAGGTACTACTGAGCATCAATTCTAAAAGCAATCCCTTGGAACAACAAGAATAGCCCTTGTGTTACAAAGGATGGTTCACCTTGAAAACATCCCAAAGTGTAACTGTTTGCACGTCAATAAACAATCACAACACGTGCAGCTGAGAGGTCACTTTAAAAAAGGAGAAGCAGCCCATCCTTTACACGTGGTGGGTCCCAGTCCTGGGCCAGGTTCCTCTCTGGGACACCCACTGCCAGGGACAGGCACCCCGTGCACGGAGCACCAACCACGCAGAAGCCATGGCAAGGCTGGGATCCAGCATACTCAAATCACGGGCAGGCAACTCCTGGGAAGATTTTGGTGATGCTGCTTTGGCCTCTCCACCTTCCCAGCTGCTGCAGCTCAGTTCGGGAAGCTAAAAATACTTTACTTTCTACAAATCCCTTTTCCATATAAGGCTGAGCTGTGGTTACCACAGAGATGGCACCACACGATCCCCATGGAGAGGGAGGTCGCTCGACGTCACCATGACTGGATGGGGCCCTGAAATAACCTTTTGATGGAGACAAGAGCACGGCTGGGGCCAGGCTCACCTTCACAGTCTGGAGCTGCTCCAAGAGGGGTCAGAGACCACCACCCAGGACTATCAGACCAGCTGCCTGAAGCACCAGGGAAGGCAGCAGACTCCCTCTTTCTACAGTAAACACCCACAGAAACCACTGCTTTATATTCTAAAGTGATCCATAAAGCATCATTTGAGTGCCAATTCATTCAGACGTGATCTTGCTTATAAAAGATTAATCCTCATCGACAGACAACTATTCAGGACCTATTTTATTTCCTATCTTACTGTTAAGCACAGTGATTCTTCAAAGCAGGTAACAGTGCAGGTACATAGACCTCCCGGCAGTGCTTCCAGGTTCCCAACAAATCCAACAGGCTCTAAGGTTCCTCACAATATAAAGCTGAGCCTGCTTTGAATTCTTCAAAGTCCAAGAAGAAAATGTCATTGGTGCATTTCTGAAAGATTTGTCCTATTTTGGTAAAACAGACTGAAAATTACAGCCCTTTTGCTCTACTGGTATCTGAACAGGAGAAAAAATACTAAGAGAAAAAGGATGGTACAGTGTAAAAATGAGGACACCTACAAAAGAAGACACCTAAAGAATGGGGGGAAAAAAATAAAAAAGTAACCCTACATAGAAGTCTTGCCAGAAAGTGATAATGATGTTTCTTCCACAGCCTCGCAGGAAGTTTGATATTCCAGGCACCAGTAAGAGATATTAAGACACCAGGCAACAGGGTGCTTTTGAAATAATAAACAATGAGATTTCACAAGTATATCCTCAGTACAAAAAGCAAGTGAATACAAAGTCAAACCCCTTTCCCCAAATCTATGACCCCCAGCAGCTGAGTGCTGGATCTCTCAGGTCACATCGCTCTGCATGTCCTCACACAGCCAAGTGACAGGTGCAACCAGGTGACAGAGACACCCTCCATTAAAGCCCTGAATTTTAGAGAAGGAAGAACAGGATCTGCATTACTGGACCTTGTTTCAAAAGACTCATTGATTTCAAGAGATTTTAATCAGTCCAGTTTCAGGGAGGTAAATCAGTAACAATAGTGACAATCATTTCAATTAATTCCTCCAGCATAAAAAGCTCATTTTGCCTCATTTACTCACTTTTCTTCATCCAGAGGGAAAAGGGGGGAGAATATATACATGCAATCATGTGATGAATTCCTGAGAAGTCTACAGATACATGAATGGATATTCTATGCATAGGAAAATGAATACAAGTCTTCCCCTTGCACTTAAACAGTCAGTGTTGGCAAACATTGGAACACGCCCAGAGGAGGGCACTAAGTCGTGGAGCCCCTCTGCTCTGGAGACAGGCTGGGGGTTCATCTGGAGAAGAGAAGGCTTCAGGGAGACCTTAGAGCCCTTCCAGCGCCTAAAGGGGCTCCAGGAGAGCTGGAGAGGGACTTTGGGCAAGGGGGAATGGCTTCCCACTGCCAGAGGGCAGGGCTGGATGGGATATTGGGAAGGAATTGGTGGCTGGGAGGGTGGGCAG
>JAWWMP010000167.1:35371922-35388285 GCA_035047865.1 Dendrocincla tyrannina | reverse complement strand
TGTGGCTGCCCCTGGATCCCTGGGAGTGTCCAAGGCCAGGTTGGACGGGGCTTGGAGCACCCTGGGCTGGTGGGAGGGGGTGGCACTGAATGGGCTTTAAGGACCCTTCAACCTTAACCATTCTGTGATTCTATGAAACACTCAATACAAGGGTGCAAATCGGACTGATGATTCAGAGCTGGGTCACACCTGCCTCCCAAACCTGCCCACTGTGCACGGGGGAACAGTTAACACACTTAACACAGGGCACACTTGTATCATTTCTTTGCTTGGCTTCCCAGTGGTTCCCACACTGCCCATAGCAAGAGTGTCACTGGTCCCACAAGGTAGAGCTAAGGTTGTCTTCAACCCAGCACCCAGAACCACTCATTAAATACCCTCTTAATGGAAATCTTCAAATTAATCTCACACATGATACCAAATAACACAAATTTTAATGTAATGCTGCATAGATTTTAACAGGCTTCTGGGTTTCTGTAGACTCTACAAATCCAGCAGCTCTGTTTCTGTTGGGTTCTCATCCTTGAATAATTTAAACAGGCAGTCTCTGTCTCTTTCTCCTTTCTCTTTTTTTATTTTTAAAGAATTTCTCATTGCTGTCAGTACATATGAAGCTTCCATGACACCTTTCACAGAGTTCAAAAGGAACAACGAGATCACAGCTGGGCTATGATAAATTTCATCTGCATTCCCATACATTGGGTGCAGAACTTATAAATTAAATATTTCTATTCTCAGCAGATTAGACTGTTGAGAGAAAACAGATGCCAGGAGAGCTTGAAGCATCATCATTGCCAAGAGCTCCTGCAATGCCTGGGAATTAATTAAGTGAGATAAGAATGAAGATGATGGTATAAAGCGATCCACAGGCTATGCTGCAGATGAAGGAGAGAAACACTGAAGAGCTTTGCAAAGCCTGTCTGCTGGCATACCTGAAATTGAGCTTAACCCCAAAAGACATGAATAAAACATGCTGGCCAGACATCTGAGAGACAGGCACACCGCGAGTGCTGGGAATGGCTCGTAGGACGAGTCATATCTGCTTGTTCCCTTGTAGGCACAGCAGAGGCTCCTCGGCAGGATCTTTGCCATGGTTGTGTGCCTGTACGGAGCCTCGGGAATGGCTCTCGTTCCATCTCCTCCCTTACTGCCATGGAAGTCTGATCTTCGGATGAAGCCTGGGGAGACCCCAGACACACCACTGGACCCATTCTGGCTGTGCTGCTTTGGTTGTCCTACCTGGAAAATATGTAGTGCCAAGGGAAAAGGAAAGAACGGACTTGCAAGAATGGACACAGCCCTAATCCGTGTTTGCAAAGCTATAAAAAGCAGGGAAAAGAAGAAGGAAGGTTGGAAGGGAAAAAAGCAGGAATCGGGTTACCTCCAAAACGGCAGGATGAAGACAAACTCTGTCTGAATTTCAACACTTTGACATAAAAGAACATTTGCAGCAGATGTAAAAAAACCCCCAAAACAGTAGTTTTTATCCTGCCAGGTATCCCCTGCACTGAAAACACTTCAATTACATTACACAAGCCCAAACAACGTTCTACTGTGTTAGTAAACACTGCAGCCTATCACCCAAAATCCAGCCTCCTGGTTTGTCTTTGCATCTCTTTTACCTAAGAGGCACACACACACTCCCATACAAAACGTGTGATGCAGGGACTGCTCAAAAGCTGCCTCACTCCCTTATTTTTATTATTACAACCTTGACCTGAAGACACAGTGCCCTCAACCTATATACACCCCTGCACAACGCTTGATGAAGGCAAACAAACCACAATAAAAACATTGCACTACAGGGTAAAACTTCGTGCAGAGTTTTCAAAAAGTTGTCCAAGGAGACGGTTTAGGAAACAAACAAAAAATGCCGCAGTCCTTGCAGGCAGCTGTTATCTGCAGTCACAGCAGCCCTGCCCAAGGAGCAGCTGAAATCCACGCCGCTTGCACCGTCACAGCACGCTCGGAGAGAGGCTCCCAAGGAGCGTGGGAACCCAACGCAGAGTCTGAAGCACACATGGCCAGTCCTTTACAGCCACTGATGCAGTGAGATTATTTTCACAGACTACTTTTCCAGTAATCACTACAGTTTGAGAAGAAAAAGTCCCGTTTCAGTATCTGAAAAAAAGCATATTAATCCCTAACACATAAAAGCCTTCTCAAAACCTTAAAGGATTTGCTAAGCACAGTTGTTAATACTTTGCATGTCTGCTTTGATTATATTGGACAGAGTTTCCATATGGAAACTTACACTAAATTTCATCAAGAGCTTTACTTTGTTTAAAACATCAATCCAGCTAATGTAATAAATATTTGCAGATATAGGAAAACATCACCTTTGTGGGGTTATCCTTATATAGAAGGGTGAGAGAATTCACACACAGCTTCACTCCAATGCTTCCTATTTCCTTCCTTAATAACATACATCTTGTCCTCCAACCCAGCCCCGAGCTGCTTCTCTCTGAAAACAGCTATTTTGGTTTCACCACTTTTATCTGTGGAAGCTCGAGGGTTCACTGAAGTTACTCAGATAGATAAAGATTTTACCTTATGAAATCTCCCATAAAAACAAACAAATTAACATTTGACAAACTAGGGTTGAACATCACAGTCTCATGCTAATCAGCCAAGTTAAAAAATAAATAAAAAAATCCTGTCATCTTTCCACTCTTGTCTTCCCTTGTACCCTGTTACAGAGTTTCTGTGGTATTTCATGCAAACCCACTAAATTCTGCAAGAAATAGAAGCAGCCATGTTCGGGCCAAAGCTTGGGTGCTCTGAGGAATCAGTCAGGTAAGCACCGGGAGCCACACCTGGAGACCCCCCACCATTACACAGCCACTCGCAGGTTCGTCCCCGTGGCTCAGACCAGGGTTCCTTCAATCCACTGGGGCAAATCCACCCAGAAACATGGGGAAAATGGACATCTCTTGCCTCTCTCCCAACCTTTGGATACAGCCATGTGTACAATTATGAGATTCAGCGGTTTTAAACCACTGAAGACTAGGTCAAACATGATAAAAACCTACGAATTGAGAAGTGAAGTGCACTTTAAGCTTTTTGCTTGTTAAATAAAAGGATGTAACACAGTTCACCTCCCTCACAGATAAGAAGGATGGATGTCAGTATGAGAGAGACATATTGCTGCAGTATACCAAGTAATAAAAATCATTCTGAAAGAAGATAGCACAGTGAATTACCTTTGGGGTTTGTACCTTTAGCTATCTGCCAGGTTTAAAAATGAGTGGAGTATTAAGCTTGGTTTAAATAATGTCTTAAAACCAATCTCTTCTATTACAAAAAGGTCTGCTCCAGACATGCGAGTTCTAAATGTTGTTGAACTACCAAAATTAGCTGTTACTTGGTACAAATCCAGCAAGTGGCTTGTTCTCATTTCCCTGTTATCTCCAGTGCTCCATGACGGAGCACGACTATCGTCACCCAAACGAGCTCTCCTGCAGAAGCTCCAGCTCACAGGGACGAGCCACTCACAGAGCCACAAAGGTCAGCACAGTATGGCTGCTGTCAGAAACGAAGTCACTCCTCCATAACTGCTGGGAATGGCTATGCCGAGTTTAAAAAAAGAACAGCAACTTGAGAAAGAAAACCAAAAGAAACTCCAGTTCACAGATGGCACGCAGAGCTTCTCATGGCTAGAGATTTCAGGGGGCCTTGCCAAGAGAGAATGGCAGACATATTTCAAAAATATTCAATGAAACTAAACAAAGTAGAAGAGAAATAGCACATTTTCTCCTTTTTTTTAAGGCCAAGTGTGATGCTGCCACTGTTTGCAAAGAACACTCAAAGAAGTAACCAAGATGCAGTGATAAATTCCAGCGACAGTCTGAAGCACCGTTCAAGGAAAGCAGGCCAGTTGTGCCCCCTGCTTTGGTTTGCACTCTGCAGTTTCTCAGAGCAGTATCAGGCAGTCTGGAGGGAGGCTGCTTCAGAGAACCGTGCACCTCAATGTTATCAGCACGCCTGCTGAGCCACTTCTCAAACAGCACAGCACTCAGTGCCTCTGGCCAGAGCCCTCCCTCAGCCACTTCCAGAGCCCCAGGAGGAACATGGGCTGGAGAACAAGTTCTTGCCATCCTTATCTCACACATGCAAACCCAGCCATGTGCTGGTCTCCCCTTCAGACCACGCTGGCCTCTGAGCAGCCCCCCGGCCCCGCAGCAGGGCAGGTGACAGGAGGTGTTCCACTGGACCCGGGCACCCACCAGCACGGGAACAACAGCGGGGTCGGCACATTAATGAACGTGCCAAACAAACCACGTGCACAACACGGTCACTCCACCGATGGTGCAGCAACCCCTGAAGTAATCACACTTCTATCCCCAGTTACATTATTTAAGAAAAACCCATCACCTTGTTAGAAAGAGCTCTCTAAATCCAATGCACACATTCCCAGCACCAGGTACCTACAGCTCTGCTCACCCAGCACACAGCACTTACCCACTTGGCAGGGGCCCAGGCATTTAAATGAGCTTGGTTAACGCCATGTCCTTTGGCATTTGCTTTACATATTTTCCACAAGGTACAACATTTGCTGTACTGCAGGTTCAGTATCAGGCACTGAATTTTAGGAAGGTTTTATGAACAGTTTGTTTCCCCATGCAGAGACCTTGCCTCCTCAGTACACATTATCATTTACACTGCATTTGTACTGCAAATTGTACTTGTCATGGGGCTGTCCAGGCACCACAAGCTTAAATAATTACAAATACTAACTTAGCTCTGTTCAGTTTGTGCCCCTGTTTTAAGATCTAACCAGCCAATATTTATGCAACACGGCTTCAGACATTAGAATTTCCATTTTACCCATCTTTGAAGCACGGGCAATGATAAAAGGAGGAGAAGAGGTTAGACAGACAGAAGAGAGAGCCCTGCTCCAAGAAAACTCACTGCCATGGAGTCTGGGTCACCCTCCCCAACACAGAGGAAGATTAAAAGGATCAAAGAGCTTCACCACAGCTAGTAACACACATGAAACACAGTTCACCAAGGCGGTATTTACTGCGACCTGTTCACAGCACGTGGTTCAGGGACCAGAGGGAAAATGTTACAGACTCACAGCACCTGGCCAAAGGCAGCACCACAAGAACAAAGCAGACACACTTCCCCCTCAGCCATCCGGCTCACCCTCCACCTCCAGGGAAAATGAAGCAGGATCCCACCTTCCCAGGAACAGGCAGGGGCCATTGCTCTATGAAAAGGCAAACCACTCCAGAGCAGGCTGAGCTGTGAGCAGAGCTTTGATCCAAAGGTCTCAGTACCACAAACACAGTACTCAGACCAGCACTTTCAAAAGAGCAGATACAGAATCGAGCACCTTGGCAGGAAAGCAGCTTTTACCCTCTCTTTGCAGAAGTCTGAACAACATCTATTCCCGAAATGAATTAGAGAATGCCACCTGAATTGATGGTTGCTTAAACTATTTGGAAAAACCACAGACTTGTCTCCCATAGTAAGCCACAGCTAGTGCTTAGAGAGATATGGAAAAGTCACCCTTAGTAAATCTCCCAATTCCAAACGTGGTTTTGGCAAATTTACCTATTATATTTTCACATTATGGCTTGTTTATGCTCTACAGAAGATATGCTTGCACAACCGCACATTATTTTATGGGACATAGGATTACACTGACAAGGATATACACCAGGTTGGGCACACGAATGGAAGGGATACACTGCCCTAAACAGCACAGGAAGGCCATGAATGCCCCTCATCTACGAGCACTGACACCCTACACCTGCCATTCTTTACCTTAAAATACATACTAAGGAAAAAATACCCATTTTAAGCAAGAAAAAGCATGAAAAATGAAACTGAACACATGGAATAGTCTAGCAAGTTGTCTCTGTGAATGTTACATTTCAGAAACATTATTGGAAATTCCTACATTAACAACTTCAGAAGTTTTCCTACTTCTTTGTTGACTTGTCTAATGAAAACAATTGGTTCATGGATTTAATTAAGAGGTTTTGGAAGAAGTGCTGTGAAGACAAAGTAAGAGTTTCAGTTCTGCTGAGATCTTTGGATAACATCCTCACATTTTTCAACTAATTAAAATACCACTGAACTTTCTGAAAATGCAGGGCAGCTGGAGCAACCTCCCTCTAGGATGCATGAAGTGTCAGTATCTGCACAGTTCTAGCAAACACCGTTTAAAGTGCCATCTAATACATTCTCTAGTTCACAGGAAAAGCACTGAGGAGCTCTAAGGAACACAGTGATGTGACCCGAGCATTTCCAGACTCTTCAGCAAAGCCAGCTTTCCACCAAGGCTGAGGGAGATCCACTATTGGATTATTCTTGTATTTGGAAGAAAAAACAGTAACAACATTCCTGCCAACTATGAGGCTACTTAACATTCACTTTTAACTGTGGGGATTTGGGACGTTTGGGTTTTATTTGGTTTTGAGGTTTAGCTTTTTTCTTTTTAAAAAACTGTCTCTTATTCAGGAAATTCATTTGTGTGACATCCTAGGGAGGTGGCTGCAGTTCTGGACAGGAACCCTGTCCATCCTCCTCTGCTACAGTCCTTGCCCCTGCTTCTGGGTCTCATTGCAGAGCTGAACCTAAAAGTCACAAACTGTTCAGAACTGAGCGCTCACATGCATTTATGGCGTGTAGCACAACAGGGTCCCCCCATCGCTCCATCCCCAGGGCATGGCCCTTCACAGGCTTTCAGGACAAACCCCATCCAGCACCTCAAGCAGCAGATGAAACAGAGCCTCTTCCAATAAAGAATTCACACAGCTGCAAAACTGCTTTCTGTTTGCAGAAAGGGGACAGGGAGATGGAGAGACCGAACTGTCGGTATCTGTGGGCTCCAGAGGCCCCCCAGCCCCTCCCTGCTCCATGACCCAGAGCATCCTTGATACCTGCCCCGCTGCCTGTGCTGTTCCCTGCTCTGGTGGAGTGACTCGGTCCCAGTGCCTGTGCCCTGGAGGCTGCGCCCCCTCCCCAGGGCACCCACTCCCAGCCCCTCAGCAGCAGCGAGAAAGGAGCCGGCCAGCGCCAGGGCACGGCAGTCAGACCCGAGAGCGGGTCCGGCGTGCTCAGCAGAGGGAAGGGTCTGAACCTGCCCTGCTGCTGCAGGCAACAGCACCAGGCGAGCCCGGCCCTGCCAGGGAGCTGAGCCAAGCCTGTCCCCTGGGTCTGTGGCTCCGCCACGGCCCCCAGACACGAGGCCCAGGAGGCTCCACAGCGCTGGCAGCAGCCCCAGCTGTGCCACGCCAATGGCTGCAAACACGAACGGCAGGGCCCCGAGCTGCACCTCACCAGGGCACTGAACAAACACATGAACAGAAGAGGAACGCCCTGTTGGGGTTTTTTGTTTGTTTGTTTGTCTTCTGCACTGTGACAACATCTCTTCCCAGTTTTCAGCACAGTTCTTTGGACCAATCATGCTTCGAGTGACAAAGAGCAACACCACAAACACAGCAGCAGATAGAACACAAACACACAAGTGAAGCAGCCACTCTGCTATTGAATCACCTCCCATTACGTGTCCCTGCTGCTGCTGCTCCATTTGGGGTAAATACCACATCCATCAGCTGCTGGCAAACCCTACAGATCCACGGCCCTTCCTGTCCCAGGGACTCAGAATGGTCTTCTGGCTCCTTCCCACTTCTGAAGTAACTGAGAACAGCGTATTTATTTGCTACTGAAACGTCAACAGAAAAGCAAACAAACAAAACCCCTGAGAGCTGTAAGCCTGACTTGGAGACTCCAATTCCCACGCACTAACAGGGCACAAGGAAGCTTCCACAAGGTTTAGAGACTTTATAAGCTGACAGACAATATGCATGTTTTTCCTCAAGTTTTCAGGAAAGCATGCACATGTTCCAGTTCCTGGACCACAGTCACTCTGCAAAGCATCTGGAAATGGTCTATGTCCATAACAGAAAAGCAGATAAAAAGGGAACGAGGATTTGCCACAAGAAGTCGAACAGAGAAGTAGGCAGTCAGCCTCAGCAAGTGCTGGAAAGCAATGGGCAACGGCATCAGCAATAAAAAAAACCAACCAAGGAAAAAATGTATAATGTCTGGCTGTAGAGTCACAAAGTCTGGCTGAGGTTCAGAGGGAGCTCTGGAGGTCCAGCCCTGTGTCCAAGTGAGGTTGCCCAGTCAGCTGCTCAGGACCACATCCAGAGAGCTTCCAAGTCCCTCCAGGGACGGAGGTTCTAGAGCTTCCACAACCTCTCTAGTGCTTCCTTACAGACCTTGCTTGTGCTGCTCTCAATGGAGCATAAAGCAAGGCTCTTATCTGTTTAATATGAACTTTCATTATAAAACACTGAATGTTCACAGAAGTCCATTATTTTTAAGCAACACAAGCAAGTCTTGACCAACATCCACCTACTTATCAAGGGTGTCTCCCTTCACCTGACTGAGAGCTCTGTCTATAAGAACAAATAGATGCACACAACATTAATATAATTGAGGAAAAAGTGGGAAAGGAACTACAGATCTTTGTTGAGATAAGTAAAAGGTGCATAGTGTCATAAATCACAAATGCTTTAATATTTAGTAAGGACAGCTTAAAGGAAAAGTCCTTGCTTCCTTTTTGCTAAAACTCTGTCCCACAAGACAAATGAGAACTGGCTTCAGAGCCCTGTGAGCAGCTGAGCTGGGATCAGGCCTGTCCTCCCAGCCCAGAAGAACAGCATTGCCAGTTCATGAAAACAAACTTGCTTTAGAAGATGCTTTTTGGGTCACATCCAGTTCTCTGAAGTGAGTGGGTTTGTCCTATCATACTGTTCCACCCAGTTCTTGACTCCTTCACGTGCCTGGCAGCATTTTAAGTTAAAAATAATTTTTTTAAAAAAAAACCAAACAACAAAAAAACCAAAACAAAACCAAACATACAAAAACAAAAAAAAAAAATCAAAAACAAACAAACCCAAATAGTTCTTCCATTTCTGTCTTCAATACAAAGCACAACAGGAATTCTAGACCAACACTTTCACTTTGAACAGCTGGTTTTAAAAACCATTTGGAATGGTGAGGTCAGGGACACAAACAGCCAAAGCTTTTGCCAAAGGGAATGTTCTTTGTGCAAATCCACTGCAGTGCTGGACCCAACGCCAGCTGCCTGCCCAAGAGTGCACGGAAAGGCCTTCACTGCTCAGACAGCCCAAGAAAAGCACAAATTCTGCCCCCAGATAAGCAGGAATTCTGAAGTAATTAAAACAGAGCCAGTGCTGGCTGATGGTACTTAACAAATACAGAATTCCCTCAAGTGATTTTTGTACAATTTCTTTTCATGTTTGCCTGACACACAAATACTGCCATGGAGTTCAGCATACCGTTCTGAGCTGTTCCTATGGGAAAACTAGTTTTGCTTTTCCCACTGGGATTGGTAAAACCTCTAAAATTAGAGAGTTTGCCACACCGGGAAAAACAGAACATTTCAAAACAAGTTTCCATAGCATCACTTAAAAAGCTTAATGAAAGAATTCAGAATTAGGCCCTGCTCCCAAAACCAGTGTGTCACTCACTGCTCACCCATGAGAGTGCCAGAAGTGTCACCCGCCCGGCACCAGCTGCTCCAAGAAGCCCAGCCATTAACATGCAGTGCCTTGATGACACATTCAAGGACAATAAAAAGAAATAAATCTCTTTTCAAGAACGCAGTGGAAACTGGAAAACGAGGAGCCAACATGTAGAGGCAGCTCTACCTCATGCAAAGTAAAACAAACAGGTTTTGGATAGGGCATGTTCCCATGGTACCCAACGCCGCTCCTGCGCCGCGCGAGCGAAGCCTCGTACCCCGAGCTGAACGTTCTAGAGAAGGTGACGTTATCCACATCCTGTAAACAGCCCTGCGAGCCTCACCAGAGCACAGACCCACACACAGCATGCTTCCCTGCCTTTACTTACTCCCCAAACTAAGGAGAGACTTGTAAAGCCTGCCTGAAGAGCTGGTTTTGCCATTCTTTTGAGCTCACACCAGCCAAGGAGCCTCTTGCTGAGCAGGAGGTTCACAGAGCTCGGATTAACTGAGCCTTTGTTTAGCCAGGAGCTTCTCCATAACCAAACACGGTGCATGCCCATACAGGCTGTGCTGCAGTCTGTACATGGTGCTCCTCTGCTTTCCTCGAGCTAAAGGGGAAAGAATGAGCCCTCGCCCTGGCTCTCACCCACAACCAGCACAGCCCCTTCCCGCAACAGCTCCTCCCTCACACAGCCTGCTCCCATTGCAGAGCTGCACTCCCAGCTCGCCTGCCATCACAGCTGCCCACCACACCAGCTTCAGAGCCTCCACAGAACCCTTCCAAAACCCTCCCATTTTTGGCAGGAGAAGCAGAACACCACATTTGCAGCCTGTCCCAAGCATGGGAATGCCTCCAGTGGCAGCTGGAAGGGCAGTTGTCTGGGCAATCTGCTGCCACTTGCTCGGGGTCAAGCAGTATGTCTGTGGCTGAATGCAAACTGAGCCCCAATTTCTAGTCCAGCGTTCCCACCATTAACCACCATTCCTGCTGGAACACACCTTATGCCCCAAAGCTGTTATTTTTTATTCCAGGCTGTTTTGAAGGGTGGATGGTCCTGATGCTGTACAACACAGGCAGGCAGTCCCTCTCTGAACTGTGGTTACTGGTGTCTGCACAGCAATCTGCACCCATGAGTTCTGCAATCCAACACTATGGGTTCCAAATTTGAGCCTAATTTAATACAACATATTTTGTATTGCAAAGAAAAAACCCTAAACAGCTGGTTCCAGCACCATTCAGTGCACTGCCCGAAAGGAGCGGTGCATGGCTTCTCCATACATGCACTGGCAAACCAGTCCAAACCAACCTTTTTCCATTCTGGCCCTCAAAGACTGAGCAAACATGGGGTATGACCAAACGCAAGGCTTCCAGCACTCTGGAGCTGTCAGTGCTAGTAAGCAGCACACCAACCCAGCCTGTGGACAGCAGAGAGCTGGCCGGCCGGCTCTGGCCTCAGGCACGGACACGGGATGTGGGCAAACACAAAACCACGTGCTTGTCTTAGAAACAAGAGCACATGTGTGCATGAGAGAGATGGGGGTTTCTCCTCCTTCAGCAGCACCTTATCCAAAACCTCTGGCTGAGCGGGATGGCTGGTCTCTGCCCAGCCCAGGCGGGCACGGCAGGGAGCCCTGCACCCTCCCGTGCCACCCATCACCACCTTTCAGCTCCTGGGCTTTTCTGTCCCTGCTACAATGGCACCTGACATTAAAGTCTCGATACCTGGAGTTTCTGATTGTGAGCTCCATTAGAAAAGAAACAGAGGTTCTTTATAGGAAAAGGGGGAGATGAAAAAGGCAGGTGGACAGCGGGATTTGGCAAAGAATATAAGGGAGAGAGCTTTCCACCAACTTGGGAAACAGTACAAGGAAAGACCAGAAGCTGTTTCAATGAGGACAAACCAACACCTGAGGGGAAAGTCCTTCCAGTCACAAGGCACAAGTGAAAGGAAAGCTCTCCGTGTTGGAGCTTGGCACTTGTAACCACACCCCTGGGCTGCGGGTCCCACCTCGAATTACAGCCCGGAGGTCTCGGGGCTACAGGCTGGAAAACACCCAGTGGCAGTCACACCCCCTGGTTGCTCTGAACCAGCCTGTGAGGTACCTGCCCTGCTGTCACGGGGTTTAATTGCTTTCCTTAGCTCTAATGTTCTGCTTTCAAGGATATTATCTGCTACCGCTGACTGACTCATGAAGACAAGTGCTTAACAACTTGAAGACATTAGTGAAAACCATCAATTATAGCTGACTTCAAATATCATATAGGAGCTACGATCACTTTTGTTTGCTGTCAATAAATGCTTTAATTTCAATCTTTGCCAATAACAGGGAAAGTGTTAAAAATGAAAGTGACTAAATAGAACACATTTAAAAATGATGCACAAATAATGACAGTAGTGCTAAGACTGTCAAATAACTACTGCACACTATTGAAAGAAGAGCAGCAAAAGTAACATTTTACTTTTAATACTCACTCTTGCCCAGAATGATAATTATTTTGCTTAATGAGACCTTTTCCACAATATGAAATAACACATTTCCCTGGAAGTTTCATCAGGGGAATATGCCACTTCAGTAATAAAGATGCCAAAAGGATGCTAAATGACTCTGACAGGCCATTCAAGGCAGACCCAAAGCAAAAAGGCAAAAGACCAAAGGCACAGAGTCCTGTTTTTCTGTGACCACTCCCTGTTCTTCACCAAGAGGATGAAAGATGGTTAAAGTATTAACCTACACTGACATAGCTGTATTTTGAGAACTTCCACACACTAAAAGCATGTAGCTGGCTTGCAGTCACACCTGCCTGCCTTTTTGCTTTTTTTTTTCTCCAAGAGTTTGGAGCAGAGGACAAGGCAAAGCTACAACCAGAGCAGCTGGTCTTCTGCAGGGGTGGAGGAGACACTTCTCAGGTTCGTCTTCCAAGGTAGTTCAGTCATTTGATTTCCTCTTCCCCCGCAGATGACAAGGCATGGTATGTTGGTCTTCCCTGGGGCAGAGGAAACTGTTGAGTTTAACCTGGTGGCGTCTCCTCTGCAACAGAGGACAAGGTGTGTTCAGGGCAGCCACATTCACCTTCCTGATGGTGTCTGAGGCACACACAACTCCAAATGAAAAGGCTTTTAAGCCTTTTTAAGTGACATTCTCACTTTAAATCATAAATGAGGAGCAAGGGGAAAGCTTTTGGGAGGAGCTGAGTACACACAGTACCAGAAAGGGAAAGAAAATGTCTGGTAAAAGAGGAAATACATCTGCGGGATGTAGAAGATATAAACAGTATGATGAAACAAATAACAGAAAAAGAGAGAAAAGGTAAGTAAAAGCCAGATGAGCCTTTTATGAAAATCATGAAATCTAAGGGCTTGACTAGCATTCTGTGTCTTTGAAGTCAAATTCTGTGCTAAGAAAACTGAAGATGAAAACTTGGAAACAGGAATAAAGCTTTCAAAATATGGCCTACTACTCATCCAAGCTAATAAATTATCAGATTCTCTTCCTGTGGTATCCTACTCACATTGCATAATTTCATATTCAAATATGAAATAAAATAGGAAATAAATCCTTTTAAATCATCACACTGATACACTGGCAATTGTGGAAACCCAGCAAGCTGCAAAATGCCAACTCTACCTGTTAGAAAACCACATTAACAGAAAGCTGTAATAATAATGCGCTTTGCCACTATTACTTCCTCATGTTCCATGTGCTCTTGCTGTCAGTGATAACTCCTAATCAACAGGAGAAAGGTGGGCTACAAAATAATCCTTTGAGCATCCTTAAATAAAGCTAAATGCTGCACCAGCTCCTAATGCTCAGAAATTTGTAAAACTATCTGCTAAGAAGAAAAAACGATGTTTTTTTTGTTAAAGAAAAGTAGATTTTTTTTTTTAAGCATACAGCCCCATCTTGGAAGAAACCCCCACACTCTGTGCTGCCTGTACTGTTGCTGCTCCAGTCATCTTCAGCAAATCAGAAGGAAGGTTTAAATTTTACAAGTATGTGGAGGCACAATAACATGTCACTAGTTTATTCCGCAGCTGCTTTGGGTCTTGCTCCCCATTTATACTTAAAAAAGGACTTTGCTCTGCAGCTCGTGCTCAGTTGTCACTCTGACTGCACCTTGGGGGCTGCAGGTGAAGGGCTGGTGGTGACCAGGACACACACAACCTCCACAGAGAAAGCACCCCTGGGACCACAGCACAGTGCTCTGAGTCGGGGCACTGGTTACCAGCAACCCCACCAGCACACACTGGCATGCATCCTTAGCCCACACTGAGGGTGCCAAGAGCTGGATTACTTGGAAGCTGACACCCAGGGAGCTATAAATTAGGATGAGCACTTAGATCCTCTCTAAGCAGGCTGTGCAGGGCTGACGCTGGCCTTCTCAAACTGCACAACTGAGAGTGCATCCCTTGCTGTGCATGTTTCCCAGGTGTTTGTCCCAGGGAAAAAAAACCCCCAGCATTAAGCCATTTAAAGAACTGAAGAGAACTAAGGAGATACAGTAGATTGTAAAAATCCTGGGACATTAAAGTCATTAAACCCCTACACAGCAAAAGCCAGACAGATGGATGCTGTGCCCACCACAGAACTCGGCTCACCCCAAGGTACACGTGAAATTTTGGCAGTGCGGATAAAGGAAGCAAAGGAAGCGAGGAAACAGGGAGGGAGAGAAAGAGGGAGAGGCTGGGATCATACGTTTGGGTAGTGGAACAGATCCTTAAAGATCATCTAGCTGAATTCCTCTGCCCAAGGCAGGGGCATCAGAGGAGGCTGAAAAGAGAAAGAGTGACCCAGGAGTAGCCTAAACTACATCTGTTGTTACTGTGCATACTGTGACAAAAATAGAAAGTGTTTCTATAGCAAGAAAAGCATTAAATGCTTAAGTAAACATGAATGTACAAAAAACCATACACATTCATATTCATGAGATGCACACGTCTGTGAAACTTGGAAGAGTATCTGTAGACCTAGTACTGCATTATGTCTTGAATGAAGCAACAGAATGAAACTAACCCAGTGTAATCTTTCTTCACTGTTTATGTTTATTCATGAGCTCCCAGGTCACCACTGCAACAGGTAATTAGTGAATGTGGATGGCTGGCAGGAGCAGACCCATGTGTTATCAAAACCTGCTTCTGGCAATTACAGAGTAAAAAAAGCAATTTTCCCCACTTTGTAAAAGTACAGACAGATCAGCAACACCAGTGATTTAGGAAAGACTGTCCCACCCAGGCAAACATGCCTACCACAGGTGTTTTATGTTCTTCTATAAAATGCTGATCTCAACTAAAGAGTACTTGCACACACAAGCAAACAGTGCTCATACAAAACACACCTGAAATGCAAATCATGCTGCTGCCTCACAGCCCTGCTCAGGCTGCTTTGAACACACAGAGACAGGTCAGCAGAGAGCCAGAGAGGGTTCCCTGGGTGGAAGGGGGGCAGGAATCCCACCACTCAGGGCCCCCCTGTCCAGACCCAGCCTGGTGACAGCAGCCCCCTGTGCGGGTACCTGCCCTGGAGTTCCAGGTGGGAACGCCTCCAGAGGGCTCTGGCCGGCAGTGGATGGGCTCCCAGAACACCAGCCGTCGGGATGGTGTCAGTGCAGGATACACAGCCCAGCCACCCCGACCGCTCAGCCTCCCTGCACTGCCTTGGGACAGCTCACACCCCTACACTGGCTCCAGGTCACGCAATATCGGACTAAAAGTGTAGTGTTTAATTAAAACAGGTATCACTAACTGAAACTTGGAATTGGAAATGGAAAACACGGCTTAAAGGAACAGCCCAGCTCAGGTGCAGCCTATCAAAGCAGGAATCCTTGTTCAGGACTGAAATCACTCCAGGTCATGTCAGAGAAACACACTCCTCGACTGCACAGGAAGGGCCCAGTAAGGAGAAGGAGCCACTGACAGCTCCGACACACAACTCAAGAGCCAAGTCCCCAGGCTCAGCTAATGTCACCTTTCCTGTGCCTGAACTGCACCAACAGAGCTCCAGAAGCCCCTGCCAGTCCCAACTCCAACAGCCACACACCAGGAGCATAATCACACACCTTCAGACCAGCCTTCCAATTCCCTACCCCGCAAGGGAATTGATCCCAATGAACCTGGTTTCCTTGCTGTGGAAAACTAAATGTATCGTGGCAAGGCAGGGGTGGCTACAAACGAAACATGTTCCCTCCAGAGCAGCAAATGATGCACAGCGAGCACACGCCAGGAACGCCCAGAGCCTGGAATAACCAGGGAACTGCTGGCACTGACACCCCGGGATCCCTGCAGTGACAGTGCTGCGAAGTGCCCGCTCTGAGCCGCGGCGTCCCCGGGGCACACGGAGGTGTCACCCCTCGGCTCCAGCCACGGCACAGCACACGGCAGGGACCACCTGCCAAAGCCCCTGAACCCACGGGGCATCACTCGCACACAGACCCTGCGCGCGCCCAGGGCCACAGCCACGACAACTACTGTGCAATGAACACTTTCACAGCCTTCATTTCATGTGAACGGACACACTGAACTGTACAACTAATTGTGGTGATAACTGTAAAAGTTTGCTGAACTTGGAGAAAACATGATCTGAATCCTTCGACCACAGCTGTTTCAATCAAAGTGTGAACTTCAGGGCAGCCTTTAAAGCAACGTAAAGGCAAAGCAGACTTTGAAGAACACACCAAAACCCCAAATCCCTCGGTTATGTATCTCAGCGCCGCGTCCGTCGGGCCGGCTCGGAGCACCGCCCGTCCCCACACCCGGGCAGAGCCGCGCTCCCCCGCCCGTTGTGCGCGCTGCCCGCCCCTCGCACCGCTGCCAGGGCTCCGCTCGGGCTGCGGGTCGGGGCGGCGCCGCCCGGCCC
>JAWWMP010000167.1:35335572-35371544 GCA_035047865.1 Dendrocincla tyrannina | reverse complement strand
CAGGGGGATGTTGGAAGGGGGATGCTGGAAGGGGGGATGCTGGCACGGGGGGATGCTGTCACGGGGGGATGCTGGCACAGGGGGATGTTGGAAGGGGGATGCTGGAAGGGGGGATGCTGGCACGGGGGGATGCTGTCACGGGGGGATGCTGGCAGGGGCTCGCCAGGGGTTACAGCGGGGCAACCTGTTGGGCACGGGGCTGTAAGTGACGCTGAGCTGATGGGTCAGTCTTTTATAGTCTCCTCTGTGGCAAACTTTCTCAGGTAGGAATGCAACTGGAATGGCAAAAGCTCTGCTGGCCCACCTTCTCAGAAGGTGCAAATTAAATATACAATTAAATGAAAGCCAAATTGAAATGGTGGAATTCTGCCTCATCCCTGGGATATTGCTGGCCTCCAGCCATGTGTGGCACACAGACAGATGCAGTGCAGAGACACAGAACACTCCTCTGGACAATTTCTTCTAAGCTTTTGTGCAAGAGTTGCACTGTTGACACGGTGATCTTACCTGGATGCAGCCACCCGCTGTCAAAGCTGGGCTGTTCCAGCACACGATCCTGGTATTACCTTAGCATGTTCCCACATGGGAAAAAAAGAAAATAAAAGTGGGGAGGAACATTCGCCGCTGTGTTTTTGGCACAGTCTTACAGCTTTCGGCCAACAGCGATTACATCAAAGCCAGGGTATGCTGGAGGAAGCTGTGTCAGATTACACCCAGCTGGAAAGGGATCCCAAGCCGTATGGCATCCAGGTGAAAAGTCTGGCAGTGCTCAAGAACAGGAAACTAGAGTGGGAAGTTGCTGCAGACCACAAGAAGTTCCCTGTAAAGAACCCGGGCAGGAATTGCTGCTGTGATGTGGAGGAAGTTTGACAGGGCAAGAGCGTCACAGCAGTGTCCAGCCAGTGCCTGGGCTGGTGGCTGTGAATCCCACATCTTCGGGAAGGAAAGCAGCAGGTAAAACATTAGAAAACAGGAACACAAAGTACCTCAGCATCTATAAAGCATTTTCAAAAGATTTCCCAAGAGCCGACTCACCCAGTGAGGGATTATCATGGAAGCTGTTTCCAAGGAATGCCGAACACTGAGCGAAGTGTGGTGATACCTGGGACCGGTGGCTGCGTGTGGGGCAGCACAGGCTGGGCAGAACGTCCCACATCCCCTCGAAGGAGTGAAGGGGACGGGACCAGCCGGGTGTGGCTGCACAGCCTGGGCAGCTCCGAGGGGGACCCGGAGGGGGCCCGGGGGACTCGGGCTGCTCCTCTCCAGGGAGTGGATCCTGACCACAGCCAGTGTCCTGCTGTCCCCTCCACAGCCAGAATTCATTCATCCTGTCAAGGGGGAGCATCCAATCCATAATAGATATTCCCAATTTTAAAAAGCAAGGAATGATTGAAGCCATATTTTATGCTGCTGCAGGAGCCTGGAAAAACACAATAGAAGATGCAGGGAAGGAAGGGGTAGAGGGGACATGAGCTGGTTTCCAAACGCAAATTGTGCAGTGCTGATATTTTGGTACTTGGGAGAAAAAAAGGGGCAAATCTGTGTCTGAGGATAAAAGTTTGCCAGTGGCAATGGGGAAAAAGCAATAAGTAAAAGCATGGTGAGGGCTGAGTTACACGTTCTGACATGAATGTTAAACCTCAGTGTGTGCTGTAGAGCTGGTGCTTTCCTCCACATATTGCAAACGATAACTTGCAAGTGGGGATGTTACAGTGTAATGGTGAGGAATGAGGAATTAGTATGAAAGTCGTGCTTTGCATCCATCCAGAGCTGGAAGGCTGATGGGATCTGACCCGTGTGTTACTATAGGGAAAGTACCACTGCTTGCTAAGGTTGCCTCATGTTTCCTGTCACAGCTCCAGGTTTTCCTGCACTTAAAACCCAGACAGTGTAGTCTGACTATTTCCAGTCCTGGTGCCTGTCTTGAATGCTAAGATTGAGCAAGAAGCTCAAGAATCAGGTTAGTTTTTACTAAGTAGCTTTGTGACTATGAGGGGAAAGCGGTCTGGAGGCTGAATTTTTCAAATCAGCCTGAGGGGCAGGTAAGTGCCTGACATCACCATCCCCGTGGATTTCCATTGCACAGCCTGGAAAACAATGTCACCACTTGCACACGTGCCACAGAAAGTTGTCTTGCAGGTTTGAGCTATTGGGTTTCTGACCCAAGTTCCAGTATTTTCACGGCTTTTCTTACCGGAATAAAGCAGGGGTGTGGCAGTGCCGGGCCAGCGCTCGGAGCTGGGGCTCCTGTCTCTGTGGGAAGGGCTCCCTGTCTGTGGCGAAGGGATGACGGAGGGAGCACTCAAATACTGGTTATGCAATCCCTGTATAATCATATTTGATTTACTTTCATCACTGTCTTTATGGCTTTACTAATTGGCTTATGCTTTTATTAGAAAGACCTTTATGAGGAGCTTTTAATACTGGCAGGAAAAAACAACAAAAACCCCCAACCTATATCAGAATAAACCCCTCAAATGCAATGCTGTGTTTTACTGCCTGAAAGCTCTTTTCTGACCTCAAGGGACGACCTCTCTTCTCTGAGAGAGGGATCTTAGTGGGTTTTGTGAAATATCCCAGCAGTTGGTTAAATGGGCCATTTTGTACTTTGCAGGCTGCAAAACACAGATAAGGGAAATGATCACAGAGTTTTCACTGCTGCTTTTTTGGTTCACACTTTGGGAGAGAGGAAGAGCCACACTAGTGGCTGCTCTCTACCTTGATTTTGTTCTGGAGCCACAGAAACCAGAGCAGAAAATCTCAAATCTGGTGTTTCATGTGTATCTCAGACCACAGGTTGCCGATGTCAGGTGTGAGTTTCAGAGTCAGTCCTGCAGCTCTCAGAGCTGGGGCAGATCCTTCAGGTGTGTTTAAGTCATTTGAAATTCTTCTGAGCCGTTTCTGAACTGGACGCAGCCCCAGTTGTATTTCTCAACAGAAAATTATCGCTGTCCATATGAGATATTTTCTGCATAAAGATTAAAATTCCTAGTCTGTAGCTGCTGTGATTACTGTCCAGGAGAGCTGGCTGAGAAGTGTAGGACCTGCAGCGTCTGAAATCCATGCAGGTGAGCACTGACCATCCCTGTACCTCCTTTACAGGCCAGGCTTTCCAGCTGGGAGTACCAGCTTCCCACTACCTTCTCTTGTACTGCTGGATTTTGGCTTGCAGACTTGGGCTCTCAGGAAAGAAGCCTCCAGAATTTAAAATCTAAGTTTCAAAATCCTGAAGCCAGTCATAAATGCTCTCAAAATTCCTTGTGGGTATAAATGCTTACCTGGGTCCATAACATGAGTGGTCTTGTGGGAAGCCCATTTTGAGCCACAAACAGCTCAACAGGAAAGAGCTGTGCAGTAACCTAAGCACAGATGTTCCTACCAGTTTTTCAGACCTCGGATGCTTGCATTTGAATATGAAAATACTGTGAGCAGCCCAGGGGCTCCCCAAGGGGCTGGAGACAGCAGGGCAGAGCCCAGGGTCTGCAGGCTTTGGTTTGATATGGGGCCTAAATGTCTTTCAGCATTGCAAAGGATCGGCCCCATGAGCCAAAGAGATTTTCCCTGAGCATGAAACTCCCATCTCAGTGTGCCCCACTTGCAGTGCCATTTGTATTTAAAGCCTTTTGCCGTGATTCTGGGCAGCTGCAGCTGCTCAGTTTATCACTGAAATGAGAGGTGATACACACCTGAGCACACAGGTGTTGGCTGTTCTGTCTCTGGAGGATGGCACAGGCCAGCAGCTCTGCTCACACTGTCAGCTGTGAGGGAGATGGTAAGGACAAACGTAACTTCTGACAGACATGGACTATTTGCTATAATAGTTATAAATACCATTTCTTTTATTTAAAATTCTCTTTTAAAATGCTGTCACTTGATTGGGGGTCTTTGACCTGTGACACAGATGAGAAGATCCTTTGTATTTCCCAGAGTGGACGTCCCTTACCCCAACAAGCACTGTGGCTGTCCATGCTATGCTCTGAAAACAGCCCTTTGAAATAAATAAATTAAATGTACTTACTGAATTTGTTATTCAAAAATAATTTCCGGGTGCACCACGATGCTTCCCAGTGCGCCTGAAACTGGATGTTGCTGTTCTCCTGTGTTTAAAGACAGGGTGAGTTACGGCAAGGACAATGTGCATTTTGGGGGTGGTAAACCACTGGAACGTGTTGTCCAGAGGGATTCTGGCTGCCTCACCCCTGTAAATGTTGAAGGCCAGGTTGGATGGGGCTTGGAGCAGTCTGGCCTGGTGAAGATGTCTCTGCCCACGGCAGGGGGTGGAAATTTGATGGTCTCTGTGGTCCCTCATGACCATTCTGGGATTCCATGATTCTATGACTTACACAGTGGGTAGGATGGGATTTACTTTATGCCAAGCAAACAGGAGTGAGTCAGAGCAGAAAGGACATCACAGGGTGGTATCTTCAGTGAGACTATTTCTTCCAGCTGCTCCAGGGTGCAGAGGTGAGATGCTGCTGCTGCTCCTTGTCTCGAGCAGCTGAGCAGACACTCGTGCAGCTCCCACAGCGAGGGGAGGCCAGGGAACAGCGCTCGTCCCACTGCGGGTGACACCGGGTCACCCGGGGAAAGGGCAAGAGGTGAAGTTGGCACCTTCACTGCCCTGGGCAGCTGTGTCACTGTTTGTCACCATGCAGTGACAAAGGCCGCAGGTAAAGGGATCTTAAAGAACAGGACGGGTAGACATGGGAATAAAACTGAGGGCTCATAAATCCCCTCGTGTAACAGCAGGCAGCTGTGCCACTGCTGCAGCACCCCCGTGGTACCTCGGGAGTCCAGTGCCCTGTATAAAGTATCACTGGATGCTCTGTGAGAACCAGAATGTGAGCCCTGGGAAGGTGATGCCCAGACACAAGCTGTGTCCAGTGCTCACCTTGTCACCCAGCCCAGAGCACTGAGTGCCACGTCCAGTCCTTCCTTGAACACGTCCAGGGATTGGGGCTCCAAACCTCCCTGGGCAGCCCTTTCCAGTGCCTGACCACCATTTCAGTGAAAATTTGATATACAACAGGGAGAGTTAATACCATCTTCCCCGTTCTTCCCTTCTGAGTGTGTCAGGAGAATGCAGGTACAGCCACATGCTGCCTTGTCCCCTCATACCTGGGGTGTGTGGTATTTGCACAGTAACTGTGACACACATTAGTCACTCTCAGGTCCAGGCAGTTGGAGAGAAGTTGCCAAAAGCCAGTTGCCAGTTAAGGCTGGGAATGGTTTTACTCTTGTGCCACACAGTTCCTCACCGATGGAACTGCACCCCGTGTCCCTGTGAGGCATTTCTCGTGCCCAGCCCCGCCGTGCCAGGGCTGCTGTCACTGGACACAGGTGGGCCAAGGCACATGGATGCTCTGAAGACTTTGCAAGCAGCTCATGTGAGTGAGGGGATGGAATGAATAAGTGCTTTTCCATCTTTCCAAATGTATTTCCAGCCAAGCACTTGCTGGATGAGCACTGGGAGGTTGCTGGCACAGGGGGTTGCCCACAGTGGGATCTGGAGCCAAACTGTGGGATGCAGGCAGTGACATGTCTGTTCCTGCACCTCCTGGAGCCTCATGTAAGGCCTCTCGCACTGCTGACTAACTGTGTCTTTCAGGGGAGCTCAGCTCTGCCATTATCCTGCTGTTCCCTGCCAGGCATCCCCCCGGTGCTCTCATGGCAGTCTCAGGGCTGTCATCAGTTTCTGCTGGGTCCTCAAGCTCTGGTTGCCTTTGAAGAGTTGTCACACATATTTCCAAATGAAACTTACCTGAATTTCTGTAACAATCCAAGTGAAACTGAACCTACAAATGTTTAAGATGGTTCTTTCAGTGTTTGTCACTTGCCAAATGAAGATTAGCAGTGAGTTTTGTCAGTATAAACTTCAGCTAAACAAAGTGCTGTTGTAGAAGCCAAACAACCGCCCTCACCCCAAACTGTGTTTGCAACTCCTGTTCTTAACCTTTTTGCTGAATAAAAGGGCGTTTTTGTACATTCTTCCATGTCTTTGAGTTTCTCATATTTATTCTCTTCCTGCAGTTCTTTCCCTCATGAGGATTTAGCCCCAGATAGATCCCTCTGGTCTGCTAAAGAACATCCAAATATTTACTTTTTACAGCTCATAAACAGTCACACCTTGCAAACACTTCTTCCGAAATCCTAAAGCACTGTATAGACTTTGTGTTTGGGGTGTTTCATCTATGAATGAGGTGTAGCTGCTCCTGGAGAAGGGCACAGTGACTGCTCATCACGTGGCCTCAGCACTTTACAAGCAGTGCCAGGTGGGAGGACGGTGCGCAGGAAATCACTCGTGCCATTCCCAGCACTGTTCACCATCAGGAGCAGGAAGCCGTGTGCCAAACAGCAGGAATTGGGAAAGGCTGGGCCCGGAGGATTGGAAAGCTGCAACCCCATTTATCATCCAGCAGAAATATGGCTTGAGTGGTGATTTTTTCCAATGGAGCCATAAGTGCAGTGCTGCTACGGGGGGTTTCGGTTCCCCTAGGTGTTCCAAGCTCAGCCTTCCCCTTGGCACAGGAGGGGCAGCGGTGTGTGCGAGGAGTGTCACCAGGAGCCGTCGGGCTGTGCTGCCATCTCAGCGGGGCTTCGTGTCAGCACGGGGTCTCAGGGAATGACTGTGACCCTCTCCGGACTGCCCGGGGTTTGTGTCGGGTGTCCCCAGGCTGAACCTCCCCAGACTCGAGAAAACTCGTGGGTTTGCGTCTCGACAGGCTGGGGACAAGCTGGGTCTGTTTGCTGAAGTGAAGTCTCTGTTGCAACAAGTTGTTTGTACGCAAAGGTGTGAAATGGAATGTTTTATAAATCTATGGAGCAGATTGAAGAAAGCAGGATATAAACAGCAAACCACTGGTCACCCTCCTGCGTAACAGTCTCCCAGTAACCTCCTGTGAACTGCACCATTTCCTCCAGCTCTTGTGGAGAGTAAACAGAAAAGTTGAGAACTTTCAGCCGATTCTACCAAAAAAGCAGACAAAGAAGGGCTTTAGGGGATGTTAAGAAGTTCTCAGCTCTGCTCTGTGGTATCAATTCCTCATTTTCGTATAGAACAGTAAGAAAAACCCACAAAGACCAGAGTGTCATGGGATTAGTGTGGAAAAAAGCCATGGGAGAAAGCAGAGCTTGTTGAATGTGAATATATCCACACCACAGGTGTTGCAGGATCTATATGCTGGTTTCAAAATTTGGATTTATTACATTGCAAATTTACACCTGATAGAACAGTCGATTCCCTAAAGTCAAAGAAAAAATGTGAAAAACCATTGTGGGGCTGTGAGCTGCATGGTGGAGCATACGGGAATTAAGGACTTAAGCTGAGCAATTTGTTAATGAAAACATTTTAAACCCTCTTCCCAGAAGGCTGGCGATTTTCATGGTAAGAAGAATTACCCATCCTCTGGCCATTTTAAATTATTGCATTGTTTCTGTCTGTCTGCGGAGGACTCTCAGGATTCTTTACCTTTGGGCACAGCTCTCGCCAGGTGTGGCCACTTTGTGATGCCACCGCACTCTGAACTGGGGCAACTGGAGCAACTGGGGCAGGAGGGTTTGGGGCCAAGGGAGGCTCCCACCGCCCCAGAGGGTTTGGGGCCAAGGGAAGCTCCCATTGTCACAGAGGATTTGCGGCCAAGGGAAGCTCCCATTGCCCCGGAGGGTTTGGGGCCAAGGGAAGCTCCCATTGCCCCGGAGGGTTTGGGGCCAAGGGAAGCTCCCACTGCCCCGGAGGGTTTGGGGCCAAGGGAAGCTCCCACTGACCCGGAGGGTCTGGCCGGTCCCACGAGTGGGGACATGGGGCTCAGGGCCCTGTGGGCGCTGCTCAGGGGCACTGGGACACCGTTTGGTGCTGCTGGTGTCGGATCTGTGGGACTGTCCCAGCCCCTTCCCAAGGCTTTCACATGGTAATGATAAGGGAGTTGCAGCTTTTCCAGTTTCATGAGCAAATCATTCGCACATGCATCTCACACACAGAGGCAACTCATTTATAATTTAAGCCACTTAAATTTTCTCAGAATTTGATTTCTTTTAAACAAGAGCTCTGATGTAATTTGGGTGTGTGTCTGTGTGATTAGACCTATCCTGCTGTCTCTGTAGGGCTTCTAACCCCGCATAATGAATCCTGTTCTTTTTCTGTGCCCAGACTTTTCTAGAAATTTGGTTTTCTTAAAATCTGTTAAGCAAACCTCAGACACTGGGTGGTAAAGCACAGTGGTGGGACATCGAGGTGAGGACCCGGTGGCAGGCCACGGGTTCTCCTTGTGTCTGGGAACTGGCTGGAGTGGGGCCGGGCACTGGGATGGGCTCCCCCAGAGCCCCCCAGAGAGCCACGGGGTCTGGGCCCCTCACAGCAGTGGGCTGGGAAAGCACAAGCTACTCCTCATGGGTCTCCTTCCTTCCATCCCTTCGTGAACTGCTCCTATATAACATATACAAAAATCTGAATGTCCTGGTGTAGTTAAAAACGGGCATTGTATTTGCTCCATACCCTGTAGGTTACAGAGCCACTGCCACCTCCACCCGTTTTACTCCATCCTGGGGCTGGGGCAGAGAAGGCCTTGAGAAAGAGAACTTTTTAACTGAATTACACAAGGAGTAACAGTGTCAATATCATTGCTGCAGAAAGGCTATTACCTAATCACCTAATGTTAAAAAAATAGATTAACATGGTGTCTGTTCTCCCAGGACCATAGATATTTTTACGGCATTTGGCATTATAATAAAAATTCCCTAGACTTCAGCTTAATCTAGAAAACTCATTAAATAGATTCAATACACTATGGAATTCTATATAGAAATATCAAATTTCAAATGTGTACCATATTTCTCTGCCTTCTTTGCCCAATCATTTTCATTTTGTAGTATATTTCTCAGTGTAGAGAAGACAGAAAGAAGACCCAGAACTGATACAGGCTTAAAAGATCAATGACCTGTGTGCTTTACTATGTGGGAAGATGGGAAAAAAAGGGTCATAATTTATAAATTATTTCACTGTGAAAGAAGATGTTAAAATGCTGCACCCAGAGGAAAATGCCCATAACATGTGTGATTTCTGCACCAGAAAGCAAATGAAATGACAGCAGTCAATCCCTCATGAACTGCAGTAAAGCATCATTGGGGAGCCAGTCCTGAAATGACAATGGCCACACATCTTTAAATGATACTTTGCTTCCCCTGGTCTTGAAACTACTTATGGGAACTTCCTTTTCAGCAGTCTAGCTTAAGGGCACTGTGTCTAGCAGGATTCAGTTTACCAGAGGTGTGTGTGTTATCAGGAATGTTTTCAGGCTATACCTCAAAGCACTGGGATTACTGAAATGTCCTAAGTGTAGTGAGTTCAGGTTCTGGATGGGTTTTGGGCAGAATCCTCGTTTTCAAGCAACATATGGAAGCAATAGCTTCAAAAATGCATTAGAACAAACTCTCCTGCTGCAGATAAACAACAGGGCACTGTGTGGAGTGCCTTGCAGCTCTGTCGCTCCCTTGGACACCACTTGTGTTTAAAATAAGCTGTTTGGTTTCTGTACCACTAGTGAAAGTAAGGAACGCTCTCATTTCAGCGGAGATGGCTCCCCACGCTGAGCAGGGAAGGAGGGAGGGAGGTCAGCTGAGAGGCACTGGCGAAGCCAGACAGGAGCAAGAGGGAGCTGAAGGCTGAGGCTCCTCCTTCCAAACTGAGTAATGGAAAAACGATGTAAGAATTCCAGCATCTGAATAAATATGCGCCCTGTGACCTTAATCCCCTAGGAACTGAAAACATCCAGAGTCAGATAAAAATAGTAAACCCTTTGCATTGGTGAGGCAGAACAGCACTGCTTGCAGCTAATTAGCTAAATCCTGTTAATAGTGGGGCGGGGGGGCCGCTAGGCAGCCACAGGGCAGCAGGTCTTTGGGAGACAGCCGAGGGGACCAGGCAGCTGGGGATGGAGCTGGGGATGAAGCCGAGGATGGAGCTGAGGATGGAGTTGAGGATGGAGTCGAGGAGAGACGTGTGTGGTGTGTGTGGGGCTCACATGTGTTGAACAAAAAAAAAAAAAATAGAGTATTACAGTGATCCTGACAATAAATGTCAATGAACCGTTTGGGTTCAGTTGGGCCACTTTCTTTAAAGAGCTATGGCTTCACAGCGAGCCAAGGATGAACTGTTTATTCAGCCCATGACAGAGACAATGGATTGCTTCAATCAACATTCACAGCTGTTTGCTCCAGCCCCGAATGCCTGTGTCATTAGTCAGCCTGGGGTTTTCCTTTATGATTCCCTTTGTGCAAACACTCAGGCCAGGTGAGGGTTTTATTCACCCTGCACCTGCCCATGTGTGCAAGGTTAACCTTCGTGTGCAGCCAGAAGTCCTGTGTCAAGTAAATTCTGTATTTCATATTTTAGATTTTTCCACCCAAAGAATAACTCATCCGACGGTAGGAACCTCACCAGTGGATCTCAGTGGCTGCCACGCTTCCCTGGAGAGAGCTCTGGAGCCGAGCCAAGCATGGAATTCTGGCTCCCCATGCAGTGATTGATCAGGTCACTCACAGCACTGCGTGCAGCTCCCCCAGCTCCCACCCCGTGTTTGGGGGGCCGCGGCTTTCCCCGGCTGTGGAAACTGAAGGACTTGGATCAGAGGACCTACACACAAAACCGGGTTGTCAGACAAGAGCTCTTTCACCTGCGGGGTCTGACAAAGCCTGACAGCCAAGGGTGATGCCCCTGTGCAGCTGGAGGGCAGCAAACCCCACCCGTGCCCCTGTCTGCTGGGAACACCCTGTTTTCCTGCCTTTAGGTGGGTGAACATACTGAAATATTATTTTAAACTGTATGTTTGTTTGGGGTTTTTCGCCCTTGTGTTTCACTGACAAATAGACAAACTCAGGCCAGGGCTAAAAACCCCACAAAATTGATGTGAAATAGTTAATTTGGACTAAGGGCATTGACTGTCAGGAGCTGTGGAGGCTTTTGCTGCCATTGGCCACAGAAATGAACCTCTGGGCAACTTGGCCCATCCCTGGCAGCTCTGGGCCATGGGCATCACAACCCCAACATCTGGAGACTGCAATCCCTCTTGCTGGCTTGTCCCTTGGCACTGCTGCCGTGTGTCTCTGGCACTGGCATCACCTCTGTTCCACACTTTGCTTGCACTCGTGAGGATGAGGAGCATGGTGGTGTCCCCCCTGCCCTGGGCTCCACGATGCTCTGCTGTTCAGGTGTGCTGGGAGGTTTCTGTGGCTCGCAGCTGCCAGAGCAATTTTAGCACTGCTTTGTCTCCCTCCTGCTTTGCTTTTGTCACTTTGCATGAAGAGCATAACTTAGACAGCAAGGAATAGTCACCGTCTGCCTCATGGTTCTGTGCATTAAAGGCAACACCTGAGCAGTCAGACCTGCATGCAGATGCCCCTCTTGCAGGGTGGGGAGGGGAACACCAGACCGAACACCAGACCACTGAGCTGCCCTCCCTCTGCTCTGGACCCGACGGGGTGCAGGGGGTCTCAGCGTGGTTCAGAGTAAACAGAGACATGGCTCTGGGATGTTTCCACTGCTTCTCAACACCTGGTACACACTTTTCCCTCAGGATCAGTGCTGACACAGCAGTTCTGGTCAGTGCTGAGCTGCCCCAGGTTTGCTGTCCTGCAGTGAGCACCAGAGGCAGGGAGGGAAAGCACCAGCAGGCAGGAAGGGCAGAAAAGCAGAGACATATCTCGTTCTGTGTCAGGAATGTTTCTCTGGGTTCATTGCAAACCTTCAGCCTGGCTATGTCCCTGACCCACCCAGGAGCGTGGCACCCTCCTGCTGCAAGAGGTGCATCAGCTTTACTCAATTCCCAGCTCTCCCAGTTCACCCAGTGGCTCCCTGGTGCTTCACATGCCTGATGTGACCCTCACCCAGGGACCAGCTCCAGTTTTTCTGCCTGCTCTGCCTTTGCTTTGTGTTGTTCTTTTCTTCCCCCTCTCTCCACACCTGCTTGAGCAGTCTCTGCTGTCTGTCCATTTTCAGCTGGTGCCCCAGAGCTGCTCCTTCGTCAGCACCTGGATTGACTCCTCCTGTGCCAGACAGTGCTCCACATCTCCCACCCCTGAGAGGAGGCTGTGGGAAAGCCTCTGGACCTTGCAGGGTGGCAGTGGTCGAAGCGTTGGTACCACTGAGCAGCATCTCCCTTTGCACTGTGATTTTGGGCTCCTCCAGAGCTGAACTGAATCCAACCCCAGTGTCATAGCAATGTGTTCACATGTTAGCAAGGCAGCATGAGTGCTAAGAATTTCCATCCCATAGCAGCTCCTGGCCAGGTACACAATCCAGGTCAAGTACAGCACTTCTGTTTGGGACTTTCCATGTAGATATATTAAGAGGGAACAAGGGAATGTGCCAAAGCAAAAGCATCTCTTACTGAGTGCCAGCCCCTCTAGAGTTAGCTTTTCTCCCTCTCTCTCTCCCATCTGGAGCAGGTTTATGCTGAATTTTTCCCCAGCAGCAGACGTAGTGACTGGGAATCAGGTGTCACTAGGACAAGTCCTGAAGCAAAGCCTGCACCCCGACTCCCAAATCCAGCCTGGCCAAGCCCTGCAGGGGGTGCTGAGCACAGCTCTTTGCTGAGGTGGGACTGCAGCAGCAGCTCCCTGCCTACAGGACTGTCCACCTCAGGCTGCTCCAGAGACTGCAGCAGCAATAAAACTGACACACATAAACCCTTGTAAATGTAAATTCATCCCCTGAAGTACGAGCTGAGCACATTATTTGCTCACAAAATGCCTGGAGGAGAGTGTGGACAGCAGAGTAGCTCCCTCCAGCTCAGGGGGAGGGACTGCCCGGAGAGGGGCAGGCAGGGCCAGGGATACAGGCAGGGCTCTTCCCTTCCCTCTGCTCGAAGACAGGAAAGCAGGAAACTAGGAACAGGAACTGGAATAACTCCAAGGCAGTATTATTTTCACTGAATATTTCCTTACTCCTCCCTGCTCTCCAGAAGCCATCCACAAAGACACCTCACCACAAGTGTATTTGCAGAGCTGTATTTCAATTCCTTTATGAACACTTATTGCTTACTGACCCTCTTGTAGTTGAAATTGTTTGCATTTTTTAAAGAAACAGCCATATTTTTCTTTTTCAGTAGCTGTCAAGAGACAGATAACCAGATGAAAGATATTCTCATGATCCTGTTTCTACTTTTTCCAGGAAACCTTATAGATGAACGTTAATCTGAGAATAATATCCAATGCTTCCCCCATGTGAAAAGTCTACAAGACACTGTATTTGTAGGCTGGGTGGTGAGCTGGCATCAGCCTTTGACAGGGACTAACTGTACTTCCCACATTACTGGTGAGTGCCACGTAGAAATACAGGAATGGACAAGACCTGGATGCAGTAAAGAGCAAAGTGCCTTTTTCTAAATCCAGCCTTCAATAGAAAAGCTGTTATAATTCTCTTAATTGTAAATACAAACAACTATTTAGGAGCAACTTTTTCTCTGAACTGCCCCACTTGGCTCCCATGGGATTGCTCAGGAGCTCTGGGCCCCAGCCTGGCATGGCCAAGGTGACTCTGCACCCAGGCAGTGGATGGACCCAGGACCTGCAGAGGATGGACCCAGGACCTGCAGAGGATGGACCCAGGACCTGCAGAGGATGGTCATCTGGGGTCCACCAGCAGTGCTTGGCTTTGAAAAGCTCAGTGCCTGCCACGCTCTGGGGGCTCGCCTCATCTTGGGGACTGAGGAATAAATGGGGGGGGGCATCTGCTACCTTTTTTCCTCCTTGTGTGGCTTTTTGGCCTTGTTTTTACTAACTTGGTTTTCTTCCTTCAGGAGCGGTTTGAAATCAAGGGAAAGGTGTGAGCTGGAGACCACCTACTGGCTCCCATTCTGCCCTTATGTAAGCCTGTTAAAAACAGTAATAGCCCCATTACAGGGAATGGATTCGTAGCAGGATAGAAACAGTGTGAGCAGCAAGAGACTTGGCTGCTTTGGGTATAGATTCATGAAAGTCATTTCAAGGCTCTCTGGGAACATAATTAGAAACATAAAGTCCTGGGATGCCTTCCTTCCTTTTTAATCCAAAACTACTTTTAAGAGCTGCTGGCAGCTTGAAAAATGGTTATTAAAAGAGAAACAATTCAGCCAGTTTGAGGGATAATGTAGCCTGTGAAGTTTCTCTGCAAACTGTAGGGTTTGGAAAAAGATCTGCTTAATCAATAGGGAACGGGATGCAGACTGATTCTGGAACACAAAGGGGCGTCAGAAGAGTGAAAGGAAAGTAGCCCTTTAATCTCTCACATGGTGACTCTATTCAAGTGAAAGATTCCTTTGATTTTTGGAGCAACGTTACTTGCAGAACGTTCAGATGGAGGGAGGCTTTAAAAGTTCCCAGGATCCATTAAAGCACTGGCAATACTTAAGGGTACATGAGAGAGCCTGGCAAGAGCTTGCTCCCGTTACACTGGGGATGGCAAATCAAGCATAGAGAGGAAACATTAATTTATCCAAGATGTCATTTTCAAAGGCTTCTCTGCCATGTTAAATAATATTTCCCTCTGAGCAGAGCAATAGGGAAGGACAAAGAGCAGCTACTGGCTGTATGTTAAGTTGTTGGAGGGTGCTCAGACAGCAGAGTGATGGAAAAGGCAGCCAAGATTGGTGGTTTTCCTTGTCTGAAAGACAACTTTCACTTCCCCTTCTTCTGCAGAGCTTGCACAATGATTTATAGGTGGACCTGACCTCCTTTTGGTGCTTACTCCAGGGGTAGCACCCATCTTCTCTGCTTCCTGTCTTAGAAATGTTATGTTGATGTTTTAGAGAAAATCAGAGAATCACAGAATGGTTTGGGATGGGAGGGACCTTAAAGTTCTTCTCCTTCCACCCCCTGCCACGGGCAGGGACACCTTTCAGTAGACTAAGTTGTTCCAAGCCCTGTCTGACCTGCCCTTGGACACTCCCAGGGATCCAGGGGCAGCCACAGCTGCTCTGGGCAGCCTGTGCCAGGGCCTGCCCACCCTCCCAGGGAAGCTGTAAGTTGAAGGATTTTGGAGGAAGTGGGCAGAGCAGAGTGCCATAAACTGCAGGTTTTCCATGACAGTGACTTGAGTGGGTGAACAAGGGCTTTAAAAATTAATGTCATGTATTCCAAATGTTTGACAATGCACAATGCATCCTAGAGATGTGCAGCAGCAGTGGGAGCAGAGCTGAGAGGCTTTGCAGCCTCACACTGGGACACAGAGGAAATGTTGAGCTGTCCTTAGCCTGGATATGAAAAGGTTACACTGAATTAGGAAATCAGCACTGACTGAATGACTTTTTCTCCCGCTTAAGTCCAACAAAATGTCAAGAACCTGTCCAGCGTGCAGGACAAGGATGGGGTCTCAGGGGAGCCTGCCTTCTGGGGGTGCTGGAGGTGGGGCTGGGACCATGAGAGAGGAAAAAGGGCCCTGGGGGACAGGGGTCTGCTGGAACACAGGGCTGGGCCCCAGACCCCTTGTGCCCAGCTGCAGAGGAGTGAGGAGCTGAACAGGGGCACTGCAGTGCCCTGGGCAGGAGCTGGTGGAAACCCCGGGCTTTGATGTCTGTCTCCAGCTGATAAATAGGCAGTGTAACTGTAGGAAACAGTTTGTCAGAGGGAAAAGGCAAAGGAAAGAATGAGTCATGACTTGGCACCGAGGCAGTGCCATCCCAGGCCCTTGTCTCCCTGCAGAACCAGTCGCAGCAGTGCCAACACGAGCTCCTTTGCCTCCCTGGGAGGCACCACCAGGAAGCTGGGAGAGCTCTTCTTCTCCAGCAGGGACATGGATGTGTGAAACTTGGGCACTCTGAAATATCTCCCACTCTCCAAGCGTGTCACAGACTTACTATTTGCTGCGACTGTGGTGAGCCCAGCTGGGCTGTGATTTCTAGTAAAGACAGGGACTAGTCCCAGCCTCTGGACGGGGTGACCCAGTGTTGTCTTTGCGACACTGCCTGATTCAGGACGAGCTCCAGACCATATTCCTATGTGAATTCTACCAAAATACTTCTTCCTGGACGTACTAATACGCAGAGCTGGTTGATACATCAGGGAACAGGCACTGGATAAAGTGTCCCAGCGATGGAGTGTGGCGTGAACCCGCTCCACAGCCACTCCCGTGTGCCCAGGGCAGCAGCAGCAGCAGCAGCAGCAGAGCTCTGCAACCAGTCCCAAACTGCCCCCAGGATGGCTGTGTCGCAGTGTCCCCGCTCTGTGACATGGGCAGTCTGCACTGCCAAACACTTGTAACTTCAGAAAAAGATATTCTTGGTGTAGCTATAAATTTTTTTGACTTTTTCTATAATTGAGGTGAATTAAGTGTAATTGGAAGCATCTGCTCCGAATTTGGCTCCCAATATAGCGTGGTATTCTGCGTCTCCTGGAAGACACTCTCCTTCTTCAACTCCCACTAGATACAGCTAAAAATAGTTAATCTAAATCACATTCTCTCAGGCAGAAGTGCTCTTCAGCTCTCAGGATTTGCCCCTCTGTTGTCCTGGCAGGGTGCAGGGCAGAGGCCCCAATTTTGTCACCAACAGAGGTTGATGATTAGCAGAGCACACAGGTCCCAGGAACCCCAACTCCTCCCATGACACAGAGATTTCGGTGGCTGCAGCCAGGGCAGGGACCAGCTGGGGCCTAAAGTGGCTCCGCTTCCTGCATAGCAAAGGCCACCTGGTCTGGTTTGGTCTTTCAGCCATCCCAGCTGTGAGCACCAGCCTGGCGCTCATCTCTTCTGCCATGGGGTGTGGAGCTCCTCTGGCCCACAATTGTGTTCCTCACAAGGGCAACAACATATTCCAGCTTTTTTCCTCATTTTTGAGAAAAGTATAGGCTGAACAAGCCTGGAAATTTTCAGGAGAGAAAACAGAGAAAACTTGAACAAAAGGGTTTGTGGAGATGGCCCGACACAACCGCAGAAAGCTGTGGGAGCATTTGCTCTGTAACCAGAAGGCATTTGAGATGAGGGCAGTGCATTTGCCAAAGAGCAGCATTTTGCTGGGGCAGGTTCTGTTTGTGCCACTTTGCCCCCAGATCTGTCACTGCACACAGGACCCCCCAGCCCGGGCCAGGCTGTGCCTGGAGCCCTGACCTGCACACAGGGAGGGCGTCTCTGGCTGAACAGGAAAAGTCACAGGAACGTTTTCATATGCCCCAATCTGTGCCTATATTTAGTGCACACATTTACACACAAGTGCACATTTCAGATTGGTCTCCATCTCCCAGTTAATCCTCTGATTCTCAATATGTAACACTGAGCAATGCGCTGTATTACAAATGATTCATTGAGCTTCATTTTGTTTAAAATTTATCATGATAGAACCAACACCTATTAATATCACATTATTTTGCTTGTGGCAATGTTTTCCTGGGAAGTCTTACAACCTCAGAGCATGACTTTTGAACGAGTTTGTATTCCCAGGCAGGAACTGTCACTTTGACTGAGACAGGATTGAGAGTACCTGGAGAATAAGATGAATAACCTGGTAAGTATGCTGCAGTTTCATTAGACCAGTGACTGGAGATTCAGAAAATTCATTTAACCCTGGCAACCAAAAGGCAAGGTGAAGCTCTGAGGAAAGCCAAGGTATTTACTCAGGTTTCTTGGTCTCCTCCCACGCTCCTGCCAGCGGACCCTGCTCGTGAGAAGTCAGGTTTCCAAATAAATTCCTTTCAGACAGTGCTCCAGAGTGTGAAGCAGTTAACCACAAACACCCAAGCCATGAAATGGCAGCATCTGAAGACCTAAAAGATGATGACAGAATGAATATTAAGGGCATATTTTATTTCCTAGTGGGAATGAGACAGCTTCAACATTTTATCTTTCTCACTCTGCTAAACCCAAGGAAGTCAGGGGTATGAGTGGGAGAGCTGAGGCAGCTTGGGGGCTGAGGGGGCTGTGGGGATCAAGGAGCTGCAGCTCCTTTGCTGCTGGGCTCTGGGAGGTGAAGCTGCCTCCTGCAGGGACCTATCCCCCTCCCCTCTCACTCCCACCCCAAGGAGCACAGGCAGTTTTTCCTGTAGGCTGTATTTGGAGATCAGAGGGGTCAAAGGCTGGGAAACGTGTGGCTAAGGCTTCTGAATCGAGGGATGAGAGCTGGGGTGGTATTATTTTAACCTGTGCTCCATGTGTGGCACTCCCCATCACGCCAGGACACGGTGCACCTTGCAGCCCTGCACTCCTCATCCCATGACAGGATCCTGTGCAGGGCAGAGCTGCCCTGCCCTATTGCTGCCTATGGATCCCAGGTCCTGCACCTGTCGGGCATTCCAGGCTGTTTCCATCCCCTGTTTGCACAGGGAGCATGGGGTGTGTTGGTAATGCAGCAGAAATGGTGCTCCAGGGACCCGTGACCACCCATGTTGTCCTCCTGCCCTAGACAAACTCCCCTTGCTCCACTTGCCACCCCAGAGGCTGCCCCAGGCGCCTGGTCCAGGCGCAGGTGGAGCTGCCAGATATTCCCCTCTCTCCCATAGCACCATGGGCACATTCCCTGTGGTCACCTGCATGCAGGCTCTGCTTCCTGGCTCCTGTGTCAGCTGCCAAGGGGCACAGAGGTGCTGAGAGTGACCTCTCCTCCCCCTCCTCCAGAATGAGGACATGTGGCCTCTGGGACACACCAGGCAGTGCCACAAGCCTTCCAGGTGCCCTTGGAGGAGTCCGGGGCACTCTCCATGAGGAGTTCAGGGCACTCTCCTCCTGCCCTCAGCAGCAATGTGTGATGTGCTTGGGGTACTTGGCACATGAAGGGGGCCCACGTTCACCCCACAGGTGCGAGCACAGCTCCAGGGAGACACAGTTTTACAGAATAGTTTCTCTTGTGACCCTGGTTCTGCCCGTGGGAAACGGACCTGCCAGCAGCCTCAGGACTGCAAAGGGGGAGAAATCTGATCATGTTCCTGCCCCCAAACCTTCCCTAAACCCTCTATGGAGGTCAGCGAGTGTTCCTGCCCACTCAGACACAGTTCCCTCTCCACTCACATCCATCTTGTATTCATGAGGGCTATAAATACATCTTGTATTTTATACAAATCAGGCATGCACTGAAAATATTTATGCATTGCATCCACTCACACAGTCCTCTGGATTCCAGCCCTGACAACAGCAAAAGCTATCATTACTCCATCGCATGGATGGGAGAAAATTCTAGTGTGGAAGCAGTTTATCTTTTAGGGTGTTTGAGGACATTTTATTTCTGCACAGACGGCAGCCCTGGCAGCTGAGCTGGGCCCTTTAAGGAAATGTCCTCCAAACGAAGGCAAGGTTTATTGGGTTTTATGCTGTTGCACTTTTAGACAGTTCAAAACTCTCCCAGGAATACTTTTAATATTCCCATAAAATTGAAATATGAATTATGTAATTATAATTAGAGCACCATACTCCTGATAACATTCAATTCACGTCTTTAGGCTGTTTACTTCCTAACTTGTACCTAGAAGAAATCTAAAACCCCTCAAATGAACAGTTCCCCTCTTCCCCATTACAGTGCAGACCAAAACAAACAGCCAGTTGCTCCAAACTTATTAAAGCAGCTCTCACGAGGGTTGTTTCCATAGCACTGCTGCTGCTGCAGCCACGGCCGGCCGGGAGGGATGGGCACGGGGGGTTTCCCTGGGGCAAGAGGAGCTGAGAGCTGTAAGGTCAAGTGGCATTATCTTCTCTTTCTGTAAAAGCAGCACACAGGACATTTGGCAAGGACTGGATGCATCAGTCCCCTTATACCTCAGCTGCCTTCCCCGAGTAAGTCGCAAATGTCTTAAAAATTAAAAACCTACCCTCCACCCTCAAACCAGCAAAGACCTGGGTGTCGGTCCCTTCTCCCAAGGCATAAGCATCAGGACAGCAGGAAACAGCCTTGAGTTGCACCAAGTGACATTATTAGGGACATTAGGGAAAATTCCTTCCTGGAAAGGGCTGTCCAGCCCTGGCACAGCTGCCCAGGGAAGTGGTGGAGTCCCCATCCCTGGGGGGATTTAACAGATATGTGGATGTGGCTCTTGGGAACGTGGGCTGGCAGTGGCCTTGGCAGTGCTGGTTGGAAAGGTTGGACTCGATGATGTTAAAGGGTCTTTCCAAATTAAATTAGGTCATTGCACCTCATTGCCCCTCCTGAGGTATGTGACCTCATTGTGTAGGGGCTGGCAGCTCCTGGCAAGAGGAGCTTGTGGCACTGAGAGGTGGTGAGGTGTCTTGACTAACTCAGTGAAAGGCGAGAGGTTAATGCCTAGGCAGTCTGTTTTTTTCCACTTCAGTTTCATTTTGAAAGTAGAAATTGCAGTTTAAGCTTTTTATGCTGCAGTTAGAGCCCAATAAAAGCATCACCAAGTAATTTCCCTCTTGCTTCCCTTTGATTTTAGCACTCTTAGTCCTAGTGCTGCCACCTTTAATTATTAAGCAGCAATATCTGTAGTGTAAGTCACAGAATTTACACTCTGCAGGCTACTGTGCAGCCCAGATTTTATTTATTTCTACAGTAGTTCACATACATGTTTATTCTTTACAGCAGAGAGATGATGGGACTGAATATGATGATCTCTTTGGACACCATCTCACTATTTCAGCATCTCACGCATTCAGAGCAGCTTCAGCCCAGCGCTGTGTTGGGGGAGCTGCCATCCCAGCTCAGTGCAATGCCCCGCGTGTGGCTGTGCTGGCTGGGAAGGGCAGGGCAGGCTGAGCCATCTGCACACACCTTCCCCAGGCAGGTGGGCTTGCTCCAGCTCTCCTCTGTCCCCGCTCTGGCTGTGTGGCCCGACCTGCTCTCCCTTAGGGGCCACCTCGCTCTTGGCATCTCCCTGGACCACAGAGACCCACCCAGGTATCCCCCAGGGACGACAAGGGCAGGGGCCCTGCTGCCAGCAGGACAGGCTGGCCAGGCTGTGGGGACGGGATGTGAGACGGGCTGAAAACAAGCTGTACATGCTGTAAAAGAAACCAGGGTTACTGGCAAGGGAATGTCTGTGTCCTCCCAGCTGGCAGGCAGGAGACAGGCTGGCACAGGCAGAGCAGAGCTGTGCTGTGGCACATCCCGGTATTGGATCCTGCAGCAAGGCACTGGGCATCCTCCAGGCTCACCTGGGAGCTCAGGGCTGCTGGGGAACACGGAGCCTCCTTCCCCTCTCCTTGTGCTCATCGGGCTGGGCTGGGCCAGGTCTGCCCTGTCCAAAGCCCTGTTGGTGCCCTGAACTCTGCCCAGCTCCTCCTCTGCAGAGGATCCAGCACTCTGCTGCGCAGCCTCAGAGCGCCCTGGCCAACAACAGAATTATGATTTTAAAATTAAAATGTTGAACTGCACTAATTACACTGAAGCTTAAAAATATTATTTATGCTGCACACTTTTGCCCTCACTTCACACACTCTCGGAAGTCTTGAACGTATCTTTGCCAATAGCTACAACAGTCAATAAACAACCCCTCAAATGTAAACAGAATGTGAAGTGAGTGCAAGGGGCCAACACAACCCTCTGTGGCCAAGCTGGGACTGCACTGTGCCAGGGCCCCCCTGGCAGTCCCCATGGCCTGCCCTTCTCCAGACGGGCAGGAACAGCAGATCGATGTGTTCTCAACCTTTGCGAGGAAGCGGGAGCTCTGGGACTGGTATTTGTGCTTCAGGGCTGGAATCAATGCCATCCTCAGAGAGGGGACAGAAGAAAGGAAAACTCTGACAATGTGGCACATAAATGCTTTTGAAATCATGCAATATAAAATTAAAAGGTTGTTAACATTCTGCCAGCTTGCTCAAAGCTGAATAACATTATTCTTGGTGATATTATTAAACCTCAGACAGAGTGTGTCACCAAAAGCCAACAGAGCTCTGCTCCAAGTGATTCAGAAGAGTGAGGCAAATTTCTTCCGGCTGCAGAGAGCAAGTGGAGCCCTGGGCGAGGTCACGGGAGGTGCTCACAGCCCTGTCACCGTCACACCGACACCCAGGCAAGGTGACAGGATGTGCCCACAGCTCTGTTGCCAGTGTGACAGCACCAGAACCCAGGCATGGTGACAGGATGTGCCCACAGACCTGTCACCGGTGTGACAGGACTGGAACCTGGGTTTGTGCAGCTGGGACAAAGCTCAGGCACAGGATTTCTCCCCAGCCTCTGCTGCCACTCCCAAACCTGCTGCAGCGTTCTCCCAGGCATCCCCAAACAGATAAACCTGAGACACAGCCATGTCAGGGAGGACGTGGGGCGCTGGTACCAAGCCCCCGTGTATTAGTGCAGATTACCACGGTGGCTGCTGCGTGTCGGTGTTGGCAAAGCCCACCCCCAGCCCCTGCCCAGGATGGGTGTGGGTGCCCAAGAGCCCCGCTCTGAGAGGCCAGTTTTGGATGGTGAAGAGCCACACACAGCCCAACCTGTGGCATGGGGCTGAGGCCACACAGCTGCCATGGCCTGAGGGGGATCACGGGATAGCTGTGCTGGTGGGACTGGAGGGACAGAAGGGCTCCATCAGCCACCCCCCACCAGCAAAAGGGCCACCCTGCCTTTATTCCCAGAGTTGACAGGTTGGTTTACAGCACAGAACCAATTTCCTGAAGAACCCAAAAAAGAAGACTGACAGTTGACATTAAGATCTAATAAAGTTAGAAAAGCAAGGGGACAGATAGTTTAACAAGGAGCCATTTCTGGTGGTTACTAGATAAGATTTAAAAAAATTGTTTCATCCTGACTTGACCTAAATGGAGTGGAAAATTACCATGACTACATTTATCTGAAATCATAAAGTGTGTTCTGATTAGACCATGATAAAAAGGATGGTATAAATTGATACAAAGATAAAGAAAGGGCAGGGAAAATGAGATTAAGAAAAGAAGCAGACACTAAAAAGGCAGCATAATGCAGCAAGTCTCCAAAGCTCTATTAAAAATAGCTGTAGGAACTGGAACATAAATAGTTCAGTGCTTCACTTTGCTCGTTGGGATGTGGCCTGGCTGCGATACTGGGGAGTCCAAGTCATCACCTCGTTAATCCCAAACCCTTCAGCACACTGCAAAATGAGAAGCAGGGCTAGACCAGGCGGTTCCCTCCCCGGGGACTGAGTCTGGGCTGGAGAGTGCTCTCTGTCCGTCTGTCCGTCTGGGCCCATGGCTATTCATTTGTAGCAGTGTCTGTGTGTCCGTCCAGAGTGGTGCCCACTGCACCAGCACCTGCGGTCCCTCTGGCTCTGCTCCTCTCAGTGGGATCTCCTGCCTCCCCTCCTCAGTGAAACCTGCAGCTCGTTAATAGGCCTCAGTCCCTAACAAATTACATGGAAATTGGTCAAAAGGCTGGAAAACTAGTACAGTGAATCTGGAAAACAAACGGAGCCAAAGAAAGCCTTTGGCTGAACCTCCCTTCCTAGAGAGACAGCACTTGCCTCTGGCAGAAACCTTGATAGTCATGGAAGCAAATTTGTCTCTGATAAAAATTGTGTTTCCATTTCCTAGAAACAAGTTAAAAAAAAGAGTAACAAAGCAGTATTGGTTTCCTGGCCTCCCGGTGGCTGTGTAAGGTGCTGCCTGGGGACTCGGTGTGTGCAGCACGGCCAGGACAGGAGGCTGGGGCAGAGCGTGCAGGGAGCCTGTGCCGGAGGGGCTCGGGGGCACTGCCCGGCCCTCACCCCACCACGGGGCACCCAGGGCAGCCCCCGAGACTCGCCATGGGGGCTCTGCCCTCGCATCACCACCCGGGGTCCCGCTGTGGGCACACGGAGAGCCGAAATCAGCCGTGTGCGCCACGGACCAGCTGCCCCCGTGAGCTCAGGTGCCCAGCCAGCCCAGGAACAAGGCACCGAGCCTGGCAAGGAGCCAGACACCATCAAGAGCCCTGAAACCATCTCCCTCACAGAGCATCCTTGTCAGTCCAGGAACGCTGCTGCTGCTCATTGCCCAGGGATCGGGAATGGAGGAAGGGCTGACACCACCTTCCTTTTCAGCTGTTTTTTTCTCTTCAGCCTAATGACTGAATCATCCAGCCTCTCTCTATAGCAGGAAAGCAGTTTATTTACCTAATCCCTGACGACTGTGATCTCAATCAGTTTTCTTGGACTGCAGGACTGAAATCCCCAGTGTCCTGTGGCCACGTGCCCCCCAGCATAAGACTCTCTCACAGAACTGCCCTGGATGGCCAAGCATGGCTGGTTCACTTAGATAAGGCTCAGCAGAAAGCCTGTTTGGAAAACTGTCTCTCTTTCCATTTGGTATAAACTTCCTTTTCCTTTTCCACTCTCTGTTTGTGTTAACCTAGACTTGTGTAAATCTTCCACCAGAGATTTCCTTCAAGGAGAAAGTCAAGGCATGCAGTAAGAGGCAGCTCCATTCCCACAGTGCTGTTCAGATGGTATCAGCAAGGAGACGCTGCCAGTGTCCCCTCTGTGGCCCTGTCATGGCTCTGTCATGGCTCTGGCATCACAGGCAGACACTTCCCTACAGGACTCTGGGAATGACTTGGGGCCTTTCTTCTGTGTGAGAAGCAGCCTGGTATCCACATCTGTCCTTGCTGTCCTTGCCAGTGCCAGAAGTCCACAACAACATTATAGTTCTTGCACTGGAGAACCTTCTGCAGTGTCATTAACCAGTCACAGATAATTTCATTTCCCTAGATTTGTTTTAATTAATGTCCAGCTCCTCAGCTGTTCCACAGGGCACCCACACTTTCCTCTCTCCAGCTGTGAATATCCTGCCCTTGAAAGCAGGATGGCCTCAGCTGCTGGGGAGAGATGGTGGAGGGGTCAGAGGACAGTGCCAGAGCTGGGATGGCAGCCCCATGCCATCAGCAACCTTGTTCTGCCTTGTTCTCCTCTGAGAGCCCCAGCAAAAGGGATTGGAAATGATGCCTTGAGTGCTGGGCAATGTTCCTGGGCACTGACCAGCCCTCTGCTTCCAGAGCAGAGAGATGATCCCAAGCAGTCAGAGAGTGCCCAGCTCCCTGCAGCTTGGCACAGGAATCAGTCCTCAGTGAGGGAACTCAGTTGCCTGGGAGCTGGTGGATCCAAGACCAATAGAGATGGCAAAAATGACATCAAGATACTCTCTAGTCTCATCTATACTGAAATCTATTTTCATTCATGTGAATCTGCCATTGCTGCCATGGTGACCAACTTAGAAATTAATTATATAAAGACATTAACAACATATTTAAATAGGAACGTTCAACCCACAGTTCTGGCAAAAAAGGTCCACATATTCCTAGATTGCACCCCTCCTACTTTCCCTTTGAGTCCTTAGATACCTGACTCCACTCATTTCTTTCCTTACCTCTATGCTGATGTTGACAAATATAACTAGTCTTCTGCTTCCTCTTCTTCTTCTTTTTTTTTAATTCTGACTTACATAAACTGGATATTCTTTAAACAGTACTAGTTCTGCCCAAAGCCTGTGTTGCTGTGAGCACCAACACCATTCTCACGTAGCACGTGAGATTTGGGGTTTGAGTTATTGGCTTCAGACAAATGGAGCCCCAGACAGAAGCCCAGCAGAGCACAAGACCACTATGAAATGCCCTGAGCTCCTGCCTGCGTTTCACTGGGGTTTTCCACAGGAGACAGACAACTGCCAAAAAATGTACCTCTGGAACCGAAATGCTCGTCATGGCTGTGCCAGGGAGGGAAACTTTACGGAGCCTGCCTTGCTCCCCAGCCCCATGGCCGATCCCCTTACAGAGGGAAGGCAGAAGTTCAGCCTTGCTTTTTCTCCTCTTATGACTTCTCCAAGTAATGGGGCTTTTCAGCCCCTGAGGAGTCACCTCCACACCTGCTGTGACCGAGCTCTCCTGCTTTCCCTTCTCTCCTCTCCCAAGGCTTTCATTTGTGTCTAACAGTGCTTTCTGTGCCCTCCCATCACACACAGCCTTTGATGTTGGTGCTGTCATGGAAATTATTTTTGTGCTCCTTTCTGTAACTACTTTACCATTGACTCATGTTGTTTCTTTTTTTCTGTACTCTTTTTTTAATGCATAAACATATATCCACCCTTACCTCATTCCTTTCTCTTCAGCCATGTATTCTTCCAGAAGGCAGGCAATGGATGGGGACAAGGGGATAAGTAAGAGGGGAGTGAACTGCACCTGAGCATCCAAGAGTTTGGCTTTTCAGAGCATTCAGTGAAATGAATGCAAACCAAAGTATGTGTTGCAGTGAACGTGTGTCTCTTGGCAGGGAATTGTGAGGGAAGGACTCACTCCTGGGATGCAGCCCTGAGCATTCCCACTGTACAAGCTCGTTTGTTTTGGCCCTCTCAGGGCTGGTTTAGCCTCTGCATCCAGCCACTGCTCAGCTGCTCAAGTATTTTCCTTCAAAGAGCTACTGGGAACAAGGCCTAAAAAAGCTTTGCAGAGATGCCTTCATTAGTTCTGCTGAAAAGGATCCTAAAGCAGAGTGGTGTGAGAGATGCCTTCCCCCAAGGCAGAGTCAGTGACTGCTAGAACCCTGGCCGAGGTCTGGATGCTGCGGCTCTGTCAGAGACAACCAGCCCTCCCAAACCAGCCCTCCACAACTTGTTGCTCAGGGACTGATTTTCAGAATTATCAGCCTTTTTAAACAGCAAATAACAAGAGAAGCAAACAAAAACCAGTATCAAGAAAACTCGATATACTTACAGAAAGAAGGCAACTGCTGCATGGCTGGAGCTTGCCAGATCAGCTGTGACGGTGCCTGTTGCATTTCACATGCAGACGGTGCTTTCCAAGAGAGGTGCTAAAACGGATGGTGGGTAGTGAATTCTCACAGACATTTATTCACTACTACTCATGTAAAGGTTTTATCTGCTCTTCCAGCACAGCCTTCCTGGGAGAGAAACATAATGGATGGAGGGAAACTGTAAAGGGTGCAAGGAGATAATGGAGGGTAGAAGAGAGCCAGAAAAAATACAGGTCAAATTAGCACATAATCAGGACTATCAAGAGAATTCACTGCATTTCTGAAGATCAGCTTTCAGGCGGATGCCATCCAGGTGCTGTTCTGTACTTACAAGAGGAAATGTTTCACCTCTCAAATCAATAACATGTCTTGATTAGAAAAGTCTCCTTTAATGATCAGCCCATTCAAGAAAGAGCAAGGTCTAATCCTGATTCACTGGACAGGGTCTTCCGTTGCCTGGTGTGGGTGAAGCCGTAAGAAGAGAGGGCTGATGTAGGTGGCAGGAGGAAGCATCAATCTTGTTCCTTTGGAGCAGAGATCCTGTCAGGATGGGGAGCACAGGGTGACCTGTAAGGGCTGAGCACAAGCGTCCTTTTGGCTTTTTGGTGAGAAACACCTGAGTCCCCAGGACAGCAAGTATTTGATGGACAGAAAGTCTTGTATTCAGCAAGCTAAATATATCCTTGCTCCAATTTTGTTGGTTTTAGGGAACATATAAAACAGTAAGAAGGCAAAATTAATGTGAAAAAGATGAGCCCAGGGAAGCATCAAAGAAATAAGACCTATTGGCCTGAATAAATAAAAACTTGGCAAGGTTGGCTCTTGGGCCTCCCAGGGGATGGAGGGGAGGAGGAGATTCAAAATCTGCCGAGGGCTGGGGAGTGTGTCCCACCAGGGTGTCATGCTGCTGCAAGATGTGGTGCTGGAGCCATGGTGGGTGGCTGGGCACTCCTGGCACAGCAGGGTCTGGCCCCCAACCTCCACAGCGGTGGCAAATGGCAGGAACATTTCCCCACCTCCTCTCCCCGTGGTGAGCCTCTTGGGTGGCTGCAGGAGGGGAGCTGCTGTCTGCACCCCAAACCACGGACCCGAGCCCAGGGACTGACAGTGTCAGGAGCTCACCAGCAGGAAAACATTGTCCCTGTGTGGAGGGAGCAGAGCAGCTCACACCCCTGAAAGGAAACCGCTGGGAAGCCAGAGCAGGAATACTGAGAACAGGCTGTGGCAGATGATACCAGACTGCTCGGCTCCATGTCCAAAAAAAGCCAGTGCTGTGAGCAAATCCATGGTCCTTCAGAGAACAGCACGTGGGCAGGTGCAGGGAGCTCAGTGAGCGCTGGCCTGGCACTGCCCATGGCACAGGGTGGGAGTGGGACCGTGTCCTCCCACCCCTGGGGCGTCCCCCGCTGCTGCCTCTTGCCCTCAGCCAGGGGCTACAAACAGACCTCAAGAGTCGCATTTGCAAACCTTTGACAGAGGGCATGCTGACATGCAAATAGGTGAGTGGCAAAACAACACGTGACAGCCAGCTTGCTCCTCTTCTTTGGAAAACTCAGATGTTTTCTTGTCACAAAGCTGCTCATTCTTCCTCTTAACATAAACTTCGTAACGAGAATAAAATGGTTTTCTTTGACAAAATGCTGTGTGTTGGTGGTTAAGAAAATTAACATTTTGTAAAGCAAATGAAAGAGAAAGGCATCTCTCTGGGAAATTCTGTGAGCAAAGAAAAGGCAGTTTTATTTTTTGAATAAATTAATTTCACTTTTCTTGGATGCTGATCCAGATGCAAAGCTCTTCCAGGGGCACTCAAAAGGAAAATGGTTAAGAGAGTGAGGGAGCATCCCCTCTTTGGGTGTGTGAGCCAGAGAGAAGGGATGTTTTGTGATGCTCAAACTTGTGCCTTCACACAGCTTCACAAAAGGCAGATAAACATCCTGTTACTGTTGAGCAATCCAGCCTAGTGGAAGGTGTCCCTGCCCATGGCAGGGGAGGGAATGAGATGATCCTTAAGGTCCCTTCCAACCAAGCCATTCTGGGAATCTGTGAGTCTATAAATCATTAACCCCAAATAAACTGCAGTAATTGTGTGTTATCACTCACGTCACCAGTCTGACTGATTTTAGTGGGACTGTCAGGATGGTCAAAGGTTGTCAGTGTCAATTTTAGTTTCAGAATAGGAACTGTGGATGCTGAAGTTAAAACCAAATTATTGCCAGTGTCTCCAGCCAGCTGATGTTCAGACTGACAGTATTTTATTTTTTTAAAAAATTTAAGACTTTACTATTACTTTTATCCACAGGAAGCCTCAAGGAATTTAACTGGACAAAAAATCAAACGTTTTTCTGCACTGATAAAAGCATAGAGAGAAATGGCAGTGGGTCACCAAGAACTTAAAAAATAGACAGGTTGCTTTTTGTAAGACATCACTGTCACTCACAGGTAACTTGTGCTTTTTTCTTGGTACAGGTACCAAACTCCAGAGATTAATTTCACGCTCAGTGTGCTTTCCAAGAATCCAGAGTGGCCTTTAGAGCCCTGATCCATGCTCGGGCACCGCAGCCCCGTCCTCCACCAAGCACCTGGTTGGCTTTGGCTCCCCTCGGGCTCAGGCACATCCTGGTGACAGCGAAGGGTCCCCTCCCCAGCAGGAGGGACCCATTTTAACCCACACAGCCCCTTCTGAGGTGGAACAGACCATGGGGTGGACTAGGGACCAGGGAAGGATCATCATCACCACCTGGCCCATTTTCAAGGAACTGGCGTTTCACCAAAATAGGATGTTCAAAGTGAATATACTGCAGTGGGACTTGCTTCTTCCAACAGCATTTCACTTGTGGGGTGTTTGATCTGAAGCACTCTCTTTAGAGACACATGGGAATACCCAAGTGGAAAACCCGAGTTTTCAAGGGGTTTTGTTGTTGTTGTTTTATTTTGTGGGTTTTGTTTTTGTTTGGAGGTTTTTGTTTGTTTATTTATTTATTTAAGTAAAATTTCATTTTCATGGAAATGTAAAGTTTGTGTCACTTCTCAGAAAAGGCAAATCTTAATATTAGTGGTCTCCAAGAAAGAGAATGGAACTGCTCTGTTTGGTAAACGTGAGGAGACAAAATTAAATTGGAATTATTGTCCTCTCCTGCCTGAGATTTAATTTTTTTTTTAAATTGGAAAAGTGCCTATGCTGCAGGCCCTGAGAAGAAGGAAGGAGTCTCCTGCTGAGATAAATGGGAATTACATTTTTTGGCATCAGTTCCTGAGTTGCCCAATGAGTTCCATTGCGTATTACAGCAAAAACTGTTCTTCAGCACAAGCCCTTCCTGTTCCAGACCTTGGAGTTGGGAATGTGCAGATTAAGGCTTTATTTTGACTACAATCTAAGGACCTTGTAGAAAAATTGAAAAAATTCCAAGGTGCTGCCAGTGGTTTTGCTTGGGACAATATTAATGTTTGCTGGATTTGCTGTATCCTTTTAACTGCTGCTTTCCTCCTCCTTCCAGCAAATAAATCTGCCTATTAGTTAAACAAACTGACTCTGATAGAAACCAAACAGAAGAAATATATTAAAAATAATCCCCTGTTCTTAAAATAGAAAAGGCAATAGCGAAGAGAGCCCCTGGGTTCCGCTCACTGCTGGGCACTGCTTGCTCCAGTGCTCCTGCTCTGACCTCCCGGAGGAGAGAAACAGAACCCCAGAGTGGAAGAGGTTCCTGCAGAGCCTGTCGTGACACCACGTTACACTGTTGTGACATCATGTTACCCTGTCGTGACACCACGTTACCCTGTCGTGACACCACATTAGCCTGTCGTGACACCACATTAGCCTGTTGTGACACCACGTTACCCTGTCATGACACCATGTTACCCTGTCATGACACCACGTTACCCTGTCGTGACACCACATTATCCTGTCGTGACACCACATTATCCTGTCGTGCTGCCACTGCAGGGTGGGGACAGTCCCCGCTCCTGGTCAGCTCACGGCCGAGCAGTGAGACACAGAGCAGAGGAGGAGGACGAGGTGACTCGGCGGATGATCCTGAGCTGGTTCCCCGCTCCACACGGTGCCTCTGCTTCCTCTGTGTCCTGGAGGGCTGTGGGAGGCGGCAGGCAGGCACAGAGCAGCTGGCACTGCCGCCTGGCCACGGGGGCTGGCATAGAACCAGTCACGGAATCACAGACTGGCTTGGGTTGGAAGTGGCTTTAAAGCTCTTGTTCCACCCCCTGCCTTGGGCAGGGGCACCTTCCACCAGAGCAGGTCGCTCCAAGCCCTGCTCAGCCTGGCCTTGGACACTGTTGCTGGTGGATGTTCCACCATCACTGTCCTTTCTTAAGAAAAATGAAGGCTCTTTTTAAAAAGTGCAGATTATTTGTTGCCTGGAAACAACCAGGAAAACCTGGCTTGCAGTTTTTAAAACAGGCACATGCAATGAGCAGTGAGCTGCTCCTGTGTGATGTTTGAGGTGCAGAAGGTCGGGACCCTTCGTGGGGCTTTGTCCTGTGCCGAGGAGAATGTGCTGCCTGTGGAGCACATGAGGCAGCAGCCAGGCATCCTTTCCCATGCTCGATTTCCAAAAAGCAGAAGTGAATTCTGGGAAGCCTTTGGGAACCCTTCCTGCCCTCCCTGCCCTGGAGCAGGCAGCCCAGGGCTGTCTGGGCACTGCAGTGCCAGGCCTGTCCCTGCCTCCCAAAATCTACTGTTGTCTCCATTGGGTTTGCAGTAACAGGGGTTTTCCCCTGATTTGCACTGCATGCTTGGGCCTGGAGGATCTTGCTCTGTAACATCCAGAGGACATTCCTTGGCCTTGCTGCACGCTGTGGCTGCTGCCGTGGCCAAGGTGCTCCCTCCATCACCCTCCTTTCTGGGATGCAGTGAGCGCTCTGCAGTCCGTGGCTCAGCAGCCTCCCTTCCACTGCTTGGGGTGTGTGAGCCACTGATATTCAGTGACCTGAACCCTGAAACCCAGGGATGCCTCATCCCATTCCTTCCCCAGCATTTAAACTGGAGTTGGAAGTTCAGACCTTGACCTCTTCTCCCATTGCTGGGAGCTCATTTCTGAGTTGGAGGGCTCGTACCTGCCCCAGGTGCCCTGGGGTGTGTGGGGAGCGTGGGGACCGATCTCCCAGAGCTGGCTGTGGCCTTTTTTGGAAGCGCCAGGACGGGCTTGGTGCGGCGCCGCAGCGTTGGGCACTGCGGCAGGGCTCCTCCGGCTCCTCCGGCTCCTCCGGCCCCTCCGGCCCACATTCCTTGCTAATTTTAACCAGCTCCCTCGAGCGGGGCCCGGAGAAGTATGGTCTTGATTTATTAGTCTTCTCCTCCTGAAAACTTTGTTCGAGTGTCCTGGGACAGAGGTAAAACCAGTCCGGGATTCTCATTCTGGATCCTGACAGATGTTTATCTGCATCACCGAGCGCTGTGAGGTTTTTTCAGCATCAGCAATTTTTAGCTCTGAGGTGCCTGGAGAGCAGGGCTGTTGGCAGAGCTGTGTGGGGACGGTGTGGTGGCACGGCTGGGCGCTGAGTCTGACCAAGGCTGGTGCCACCCTGCAGACATCACTGTCCCAGCAGTGGCTGGGCAGGCCGAGGCTCGGGGTCCCCATGCCCAGTGGTGGTGCCGACCACCTTCAGACCCCATTGCCCCAGCCTTGGCTGGCAGCGAGCTCACTTGGGGTCCCCATGCCCAGTGGTGGTGCTGGGTGCCTTCCCACAGAGCCCTTCCTCTTCAGCACATGCTCCTTTGCCATCAGCACCCCCAGGAGCAAAGCACCAGGGGCTGCTCTGGCAGAGGACCATGCTCCCCCCAAACCTGGGGACAGGAAGGGAACTGCTCATCATCAGGCAGGGCTGACCTCCCCGGGGCTGGACATTGGCTGCACAGGGTAGGGCTGGGCAGCAGAGCTCAAAATCCTGATGACAGGATGAGAATGACCACAAGCCACAGCCCAGGTGACGAAATGGGTTGCTGAGCCTGTGGAAGAGCTGACCACAGGAGACATAGCCAGCCTCAAGCACTTGCACAGACATTGGAAAGCGGCAGGGAATAGGCTACTCCCTGTAGCAAACAGAACAAACCCAGTGTGCTTAACTTGGGGCAAGAAAGGTTTGATTTAGGCACAAGGAAACTCACTGCTGGTAAGTTCAGCTGGTGTCAGAACTGACTTTACAGGGACTCTCTGGTGTCCGTATCATTGGAGATTCCCAAGTGCACGTTCAACAAGCACGTGCCAGGGAAAACAGTCAGAGCTGGTCCTGGTCTGGAGGGGAAGTACAGGCTGGAAGAGTCCCCCATACTACACTGCCACCTTCCCCGTGACACAGTCACTGACTCAACTGCGTCAGCAGCTGGAGACCCTCAGAGCCCCCAGAGCCACAAAGGGTTATCCCAATGCTGGCAGAGATGGGGATCCTGAAGAGCAAGAAGCTCCTCTACCTTGCTGGCTATTGTAGCACTTTCTTGGGACCTCAGTGTAAAATCAGTGTGTCAATCTCAGTCTGCATCAGCAGCCAAATCAGCATGAAATCCACAACCCAGGTATTTGTTGTAGAAAACATCCCAAAGGGAAACACTAAATATTTTCTTCCAGCCAGCTTCTCTTGTTTCCCATTTCGATTCCGTATGTGCATGGACTCACATCTGTTGCCAAAATGGGGCTGTGCTCTTGGAGAACAGGCAGGAAAGCACTGGTTAGGCTTTTTGGTGTCTTGTTATTAATACAGTGGAAGAGATGACCTGTGCTTCCACTTGGCCACCCTGACTTGTGCCCCATCCTGTGGGTGAGGTGGCCAGGGCTTCATGGCACTTGATACCAGCGACTCCAGCTCAGTGCTGCAACCACAGCAACATCCACCAAAAACCCAAAGGCTGTAGCTTGGAACGAAACAGTTCTGGCCTTGTTACTCATAGAGAACTGATGATTGGTCTAAGGTGTTTTGTGCTTAAGGCTGAAAAATTAAGCAATGCCTATGGTTTAAAGGGGTTTTGTTTGTTTGTTTGAGATTTTCCTGTCCAGCTGCCAAATGTTTCTGGCTCAGCCTTCAAGCAAATTAACACTGCTACTCCCAATGAATTTAAATAAACACTGGTTGAAGTCTGAGGCATGAAGCAGTGAGGAAAGTGGGACTGGAAATGCTCCAGTCGTTGTTTGCTGGGGTGGTGGAGCCCAAAGTCCTGTCTGGAGCACAGCCCAGTGTGAGGAGGGATGACCAGCACTGGGCCCAGCAGTGCTCCACCAGCAGTGCTGGGGCTTCTCTCAGCTCACCTGGGCTTGTTCCTGACCTATATAAGAACCCCCTGGTCTGCGTTATTGTCAGCGATAATTGAAGCATGGAAGCTGAAGAACAGAAATTAATAGAAAAGGAAAACCCTGGTTAGCCCTCGCTGCTATTGACAATGTGGCAGCTGGTTACTCAGGAGCTTGAATTTTGAGGTACACAACGAAGAGTTTGAGCAGGAGTCTAAAATACAGCAGTGTGCCAACACCTGGCACTGGCAGAAGCCCCGCTGCAGCCTCCCAGGGCACTGCAGCTTTCCTGTGCCCTCGCTTTGCCTGTCTGTCCCTTGTTTGGCCACACTGAACTAACTCGGGTGCTGCTCGCTCTGCTGATGCCTCCACAGCTCTCTCAGGGCCTGTCGGGACTCAGCCACCGTCGGGATACAGCACATGACAGCAGTCCCCATCACCTCCTGGGTTTTGTATTGGTGTTCTCACTTCCCACCAGAGCTCTGTACAGGAACACCTTTACTCCAGCTCCGGTTCCCCCTTGCCTCTGTTAGGCTGTGCGGTCATGGTTAATGTCCAACCCCACTGAGTTTATGAGCCATGTGGGCTCCCAGGCAACTCTCCATGCAGGAAACAAGCTCCTGCCACCACTCCATGAAAAATGTCTTTTAATTCTTAAAGTACCCTCGAGTCCAGCTCAAGTTAGCGCACTTTTCCAGCCACATTCAATAGTTTTTTTAAAGGAATTTCAGTTTTCTTAAGGAATTTCCATTATTATTAAAGCTTTGTATAGAAATAAGGTTTGTGGAAAAGGCTGGCTGAGACACCCCCAGGGCTGCACCCCTGACAGACAGGAGGCCCTGCAGCTCCTGTGCCTGGTCACTGGAGCCCAGAAGGACCCCAAGCAGCCTCTCAACAGGACTTATCCCACAAATCACACACCATATATGTCTTTACATAATTTGCTTTATCTCATGGTCTGAATCTTCTTAGAACAGCAAAAAGCAGTAGTATCTGGGTAACAGCGGGAGAAGAGGAAAACGGATTTAAGGAGACAAATTTAGCCTGATGTTCTCATCAGCCCATTAAACTGCTCTTGTAGATCTCAGCAGCATTAGCCTCTGGGATGATAAATTGAAATTCCTAATCTTTCTTGATTTGCTACAGCCCTAATGCTACAATCCACCTTGTTTTCTCCCCCAGATACTTCTCTCCTGATCCCATTGTTGGCTGATTAAAAGTAGTGGAAAATAATCAAACAGCCAGGGAAGAAGGAAGAAAGTCCTAATGAGAGGTGATTTCAGAAAAGAGGATTACATCTGAAAAAGAGTTCATGTTTTACTGAAGGGACAGTCCCATGAGTTAGAGCAGCAGAGAATGGATTTACTTTTCTCAGTATAATTTGATGCTGTTTCTCCCCAACATGAGACATCATTTCCCATTATGATGAAGATGGAACAATGCAGCTGTGAAATATAATACACTGTATATCAGGATCTTCACTTTTTGGACTTAAATACTGCTGTCAATATAGCTAACTTAGTGCAAACACTTCAAAATATCATTAAAAAAAATTAATAGTGGAAATACTTTGATAGTGTTTTTGGCCAGTTGAAGCCCCTACAAGGAGTATGTGCAGGTGACCAGTGATGGCTGTTTGGCTGTGGAGGAGCACAGAGGGCATAGTGACATCCAGGGACAGGGGGACAGAGGAGATGGGGGGCTGTGCCTGGTGTCAGAGGTGAGCTGGGCAGGCTGGTTTTGGATCTCTACTTGAGACCACCACTTTACCTGCCAGCCTTGCAAACACCCAGCCAAGCTGAGCAAAGAGCATGGAAAGGATGTCACCACTGTCCCAAAGAGCCTGCTCAGGTGGGATGGGAATCAGACCCCCAGGCTATGTTTGAGTTCACCGGGCTGTGTGAGTGCTACAGGCAACGGCCAGGATTTCGCTGAGCCTCTTGCCATTCTTTCATTGCTCGCTGCATTTCTTCCTCTATTTCAGATTTAGATTTCTTAGTTTGGGAATGCTTCAGTGACTGGCACAATGTTGGGTGCTGGGTTCTGGGTGCTGGGTGCTGGATGCTGAGTGCTGGGTTCTGGGTGCTGGGTGCTGGATGCTGAGTGCTGGGTTCTGGGTGCTGGGTGCTGGATGCTGAGTGCTGG
>JAWWMP010000167.1:35320566-35335472 GCA_035047865.1 Dendrocincla tyrannina | reverse complement strand
GCTGGCTGCTGCGTGATGGGTGCTGGCTGCTGAGTGCTGCGTGCTGCGTGCTGGGTGCTGAGTGCTGGGTGCTGGGTGCTGGGTGCTGGGTGCTGGATGCTGAGTGCTGGGTGCTGGGTGCTGGGTGCTGAGTGCTGGGTGCTGGGTGCTGGGTGCTGGTTGCTGAGTGCTGGGTGCTGAGTGCTGGGTGCTGAGTGCTGGGTGCTGGGTGCTGGGTGCTGGGTGCTGGGTGCTGGCTGCTGGGTGCTGAGTGCTGGGTGCTGGGTGCTGACTGCTGGGTGCTGGGTGCTGGGTGCTGGGTGCTGGGTGTGGGGTGCTGGGTGCTGGGTGTGGGGTGCTGGGTGTGGGGTGCTGGGTGCTGAGTGCTGGGTGCTGAGTGCTGGGTGCTGGGTGCTGGGTGCTGGATGCTGGATGCTGGGTGCTGGGTGCTGGGTGCTGGGTGCGGGGTGCTGGGTGCTGAGTGGGAGCTGCGGGAACACCACAGCCCCACGGGCCGGTCCTGGCAGGGCCGGGGCTCAGCGGGTGGGTACCAGCTGCCCCCTCCACCACTGCTCTCCGCCGATGAACCGACCTCATGACTTGTCGCGTTTTTATGAGCGTTGCCCTCTGCTGTTCCACCCCTGCAGCCCTTCGGGCACGGCTGCCTGTTGGGCACCACACGTATCACCCAGCGCTTCTGTTCCACTCTCCTGGTAGAAAAATCAATTAGAGGTTTTCACTGTGCGGTAAATGTCAATTGTGCAAACATTACAATCCCAGAAACATCTGTAACTATGGAAACTCTTGAAGCAAGACACATTTCAAGAATAAATTATGACAAGAAGCTTTTTATGGCTGTTTTAAAAGAATAAATATAAATTAAAAGAGCTGAATTTCATAGGCACAAGTTAATTTTAATTTTTAACCTTTAGTACTACAAGACACATTTATCAATATTGACATAGAGAAAAATGGTATTTTATCAGTGTTTGCATCCTATAGAATCAACATCATTGTTTGTATCGCTTCAAAATGTTCTGCTAAGACAATCTCTACTGTACTTCATGGGGGAAGAACACTTTTCAGATGACTAATGGCCCAAGTTTAGAGTTTACTGTGGGGTTATTTATGCTTTTTGCTACATTTTACAGTCACACAAACTCAGTCACAACTTTCTTTCAGTCACTCAGATGTTGTAGGACACGAACACAAGGCCTGTCCCCAGCTGCAGATTTGTGGAGAAATCTGGGACTTGTTCTTGCCCCCCCTTGCTCCCTGCTCACAGCCACTGTGAGAGGCCGGGGGCAAAGTCAGGGTGAGAGTCAGCAATTCCCCCGCTCTTCTCTCCTTTACACTCTGCACTTCACTGGTGCCTGGGACGTAAATCCTTGGAGGTACAATTTAGATGCAGTTCCTTTCAAAAAGTAAGAAAAGCCTGCTTGTGGAAGGTTTTGCAACGACAGCTGAACTGTTGTGACTGGCAGTTTAGTGCCCGTTCTGGCATGGCTTGTCCTCAGCTGTTGGTGTGCCCAGAACAGCATCGTGGACATCCTATCTCGGAGTCCCTTGGAGGAGTTTAACACTCACTGCTCAAACCCGCTGCTGGCAGCTCAGCAGGACCTGCGCTTCGTCTGACAAAATCCTTGGAGAGAAAACTTGGATGCAGTTCCCTTCAGGAAAAGAAAACCTTAAGGACATACTGATTTGGCAATTTTTCCTATGGACTTGGGAGTGTGTGCTGGGGAGGGCGGAGGGTCACGCTCTCTTTGCAGAGACGTCTCTCAGCATCCTCCCAGCGGCTCCAGCTTCTGGCAGGATGGGGCGCTGCTCCCCATCCCTTCTCTGCTGAAGGGTGGAATCACTTTCCACCTGTTCAGGGAGATGTACCGAGTGCCCACTCCCCACGGGGAGAAAGCGGCACAGAGTTCAGCGACGGCAGGGTTTTTGGGGAGAGGGGCCCGGAGCGGGCAGGGCTGTGGGCAGAGGGAAGGGGCTGGGGAGCAGGGCAGGGCAGCAGTGCCAGCCCCGACGGGACGGGCATGTGGGGCTGAGCTGGGGGGCCAGGGCAGGGGGCCCAGCACGGGGACTGGGGGGCGAGGGGAGCGGACACAGCGCGGGGCTTCTCTGGTCTGGGTTTGCGTTCGGAACCATCCTCTACCTTGGAAACCAGGGCAAAGCACTGAAGGAAGCCAGTCCAGGGAAGGCTGTGGCAGCTCGGGCTCCGGCTCCCTCTGCCTGCAGAAACACGAACAGTTTCTCACGGAAGAGCCCCGTTGGCCCCCGCCCGGTTCCAGCAGCCCTGCGGTGCGGGCGGTGCGATGCAGGCAGGGACAGCGCTGTCCCCCCGCAGGTCCCCGCACACAGCGGCTCTGTGAAGGGCTACAGGCACCATCTCCAGAAGTCCAGGCACCACCGTCTGCCAGAGCCTCGGCTCGGACCGTGCCAAAGTTATTGCGATGTTCATTGTGCTGACTCACGTTATTGTGAGTGTTCGACCTCGTTCTCCAGCCTTTTAGGAAGTGAAGGGCTTCGGACACTATACACAAGGAGCAAACTTGTTGTTAACACTTTGACGAGGTATTCTAATGGCTTAAAAACAAATGTGCAACCGGGATATGTGCATGATTCTATAAGAAATGCTCAGCACAATCACAGCTATGGCACACACTCGTGGTGCCAGGAATTGAGAGGTGTGACTGCACGTGTGCACAGCACGGAGCCCCTGGCTGGGTCACAGGACAGAAAGCTGTGCTCTCAGGACTGGTGCCTTGGAATAAAATACAGCATTTTGAAGGGCAGTCTGGTAAAACTGTTCTATGGCTTTGTTATCATACGGTGTCCTGGTGCACAGAGGGAAGGAGCAGTCCAGTGTTCCTCGAGAGTTTTACTGCCGTTGTGATGAGGGGTCAGGATCAAGCTGGTGTTTGATGGAGCATCCTCAGCAATGCCAACACCTCTCCCACGTGTGGCCACAGCCACCCCACAGGCCAGCACTCTCTTCTTACACATTTGTTCTCCTGTACCCTGCTGGCCTTTTTGCCCACTGAGCAGTTTTGCAGTATTGGCTTGTTTGATTGCCCATATGACCATGTTATGGTCAGCAGGCAGTGGCACCTCAGTCCCATCTTTTACAGCTTTTTGGGGGGGAGTTGCCCTTTTTTCTTTTAACGCCAGCTCTCTCTTCCCACTGAGAACTGCAGCTGACGTCAGCCACAGGCGCTGGCTGCAGAACCACTAAAAACTATTTGGAATCCAGGTGCACTCCATCAAACAGAGCACCCCCTCTCTCCTGCTGACGCTTTCAGAGACCTCAATAGACTTACAGGGAACAGTTTCCTTCTACAATCCCCCGCCACCTCTTTCAATCCCCCGCCACCTCTTTCCCACCACATCACCCACCCGGTACCTGCTAATGCCCCTTCCTGCTGCCCCACCTACTCAGGGGTAATTGCTTCCTCCCCAGGAGTTACATAAAGGGCTTTATGGCCCCACACACACTGTCCAGGGGATCAATATGATACACTGCAGATTAGAAACAGCAGTTGGATATTTCAGCGCTAAGCCTGCTTTCAGTTCCTTCTCGCTGTGTCCTATTATTCTGGCCAAGTGGGTGCCAGTCCCACGGGCCTTGGCCCCATCAAAGAGGCACCTCCTTTGAGGGCTGAACAGCAGAGCCAAAATTTCCAGGTGTTTTTTAAATCTAGGGCTTCCACAGGAGCTGCCATGTACCAAGCTCTCAAACCAAAGCTAGGAAGGCACTTTTCAGAATAAAAGGGATATTTCCATTGTAAATTACAGAGCTATTACAGCTGCCAAAAGCAAAATCTAATTTTACAGTGTCTAACTAAAATCAGACAAATTAGAGCTGACTGTGTACAGAATGCCTCCAAACAATGCAGATTTCATGCAAGCTGGTGGGCAGCCTTAGCAAATCAATGCTCCTCGCTTCCAGCATCCTGCCTCCTCCTGCCTCCTCCTGCCTCCAGCTGCCCATGAGCTCCTACCCCAACCCTGCCCCAGGCACCCTCGAGTGTGAGCATGAGGAGCAGCCAGAGCACCAGTTACATTTTTCACAAGGTGCTGCTGACACCCCAACCCTGGGGATTTGGTGACAGTGTGGCCTGGGAGCCCCTGGGGCAGCTCAGCAGTGATGCCGAGCCAGAGGCCATGGGATCTCTCCTACTCGTGCCTGTTCTCCCGGAGAGGAGCCTCTGTCAGGGGCTCCTGCATCTCCAAGACTATAGCTCTTCCATCCCACTTCAACCCAGCTACCCTTTGCTTGGCTACCCTTTGTTGTTCCACTGCATTCCCATCAGCTGCCTCACTCTGGGAGAACTGAAGTAAAACATCAGCCAAGATTTCTTTCTGTCCTTGGCCAGCCAAACTGGACATGGATCCAAGCATCCCAGGCTGATGCCCATGGGAGGGCTTGGCCCTGGCTCCCCACAGAGGTGCAGTGCAGAGGAAATAGTGCTCATTCCTCAAATGCTGGTGTAATCCTGGCTGTCAGCTGCTGCTTTAGCAGCATTTAAATGGTAGAGATTATGTTACAGAATAGCTGCTTATCAGAAAGGTCCCAGGCAGCATTTGCTGTTGAAGCTACTCATGCAGCTCCTGCAACCAGAGCTCCTTCTGCTGAGGAAAAGGCTGGATTTTAAACAGGGTCAATCACTAGACTAAGGAGAGGCCCATAATTTACACCTGCACCAGGCTGTTCCCCCAGTGAGACCACCTGTTCCACCTCATTACGTGGCTCATGCCCTTTTGTACACACTTTCCCTGAGAAGGTTTAGAATAGTCGCAGTGGCAGTGCTAAATATAAAACCACATTAAGCTCACAATATTGAGTATATCCATCAGGACTTCCAAATTAAACTACTCCATATCTAATGCCCATTTCCAGCCTGACTTCCAAGCTTACTTCCCTTAAACCACAAATGAACACAGAGGCACTGGAAAGGAGAACTGAAGAACTTAATGGCCCAGCTGCGGAGCTGGAGAAGGAGCCTGGGGCTGACACAATCCCAGCCTGCAAGTAGCCAAACCAGTGTCTAAAGAAGGACAAAGGAGCTGGAGAAGGTTCTGGAGCACAAATCTGATGGGGAGCAGCTGAGGGAGCTGGGAGGGCTCAGCCTGGAGAAATGGAGGCTCAGGGGGGACCTCGTTGTTTAGAGCAACCAGGTCTAGTGAGAGGTGTCCCTGTCCATGGCAGGAGGTTGGAACTAGATGGTTTTTAAGATCCCTTCCAACCCAACGCTTCTGTGATTCCACAGAACCCCAGGATGGGCAGGTTAAGGCAATCACCCCAGTGGAGCCCTCGCTGTCCCTTTGGGTGCTTCACTCAACGCAGGGTGAGCTGTAGCAGCATCTCCTGAGCTGCTCTGCTACCTGCAAAGACCTCGGTGAGACCATGATTCCACCTTGTTTGCAGTGCACTGTGGTGACTCTAAAATGACAGAACCTCGAGAAATAAACTTGAAATGCTGCTCCAATGGTGTTTTAAAACATAATAAATTTCCAGATAGAAGTCTTGGCAGAGGGAAGGTAAAAAGGGATTTTTTTGGCACTTACACTGCAGCCAATTTAAATTAGGTAACTGAACATCTATAAATTGTCTAATTAGGTCAGCTTCCATTGCAACCTCATCCTGAAATACCCCAGCAATAAGCTTTCTTTTACACCCCCTTGTTCCCACGTAGTACTTAAAATGATAATGGTTCACTTAATCCTCATAACTGACTTAAGGTTTTCCAGAAGATGCTGTGACTTAAACAAATAGATTTCTCAGGAATGCATGTCGGTATGTATGGAAGGATTTGTCCTGAAAACCACAAAATCTCTGTAACAGAGCTCTGCATAATGATATAAATGGGAGCTCCAAAAGGGCAGTCGTGTTTGCTTTTCATAAAGCTCTGCAATAACAGAAATTAACTTAAAAACCCCAATTTTGTTAAAATAAACCTGCCCTCTCACTTATTGAGAAATGAGGACAAAAGTTCGCTCCACGAACACCATCCCTGTGCCTGGTGACAAGACACATTTCCCTGGGAAGATCTAATGGGCGGGAAGCCCACCATTTGGCACTGGCATGCTGTAGGAAATCATGGACTGGTTTAGGCTGAAAAAGCCCTCTAAGACCATCAAAGTCCAACCCTTCCCCCAGCACTGCCAAGGCCACCATTAACCCGTGTCCCCAAGCACCACTCCTGCACAGCTTTTATGTTTACTAGAAACAAAAGCTGAAAAACAAGGACAAACAAGATGCCAAAAACTGTTGAAAGGATGCATTTCCACCCGATGTGGCCACGGGGTCTGTCCCAATCCAAAGCACTGGAGCTCCCAGCAAGGATAACCCCTTTGCCTTTGTTTATCTGCTCAGGAACAGATCACCACCCTAAATTAGGGCAACTCTGCAAATAGTCCTTAATTGGTTTTATTTTTTTCCTGCCATTCAAACTAATTAGAATTACCTGGCAATGTCTCTCTTGCTCGCTTTAATGAGGGTTTGGATTTAGGTGAGGGCAGTGGGGGTGAGAGCCCATGGATGTGCACGGCTGATGCACCCTGGGGCTCCCCTGGCTCTGGGGGCACAGGGTGGCTCTGTGGCCTCAGGCACCCTGTGGCCTCAGGCACCCTGTGCTCCCCAACACTGCCCTGCACAGCCACACGTCCCTTCTCCTCCACCTGCACTGCTGGAGCTGTGCTGGGACAGCTGTGACTTGAGGTGGTGGCAGCTGGAGGCTGCGATGGGCAGGAGGGGGTGGCTGTGCCGCACTGTGTCTGCCTGCAGCCTCCCCTTGGTGTGACAGCTGCAGTGGCCACCTGTGACCGTGCTCAGGGACAGGCACCCTGAGGTGTGACACAGTCAGTGCCAGGATGTTGGCAGCAGGAACACCGGCTCCTCTTCCTGGCTGTCTGTCCGGCAATGGCCAGGGGTGCAGCAGCTCTGGAGGAAAGGTCGCTCAGGATTAAACACAAAATGAGGTCAAACATGGAAGTCGTGCTCTGATGTGATGTCATTGTCATCCTGGAGGCTGAGCAGTGATGTGTGGTCTCAGGAGCCTGGCTGGGAGGGTCCCCTGCCCTGGCCCAGTGCCTGTCCCAGGCTGCTGTCACCCACCTACTCCTCATATGCTTCCCATGCCCACCTGCCCTGAAGAATCCCAGCTAGCCTGACTCTCAGCCCCACTTTCATTTCTGTAATTGAGCTGTTTGTCTGCATTTCTCTGTTTGCACTCATTGGGGAAAAAGTGGATTATTCACAGGCAGGGCAGTGCTGATGACTGCGTTTATTCTTCATCCACACCCAGAAATCAATGAACATCCCTCAGCATTTCCTGTGAGTAACAATACTTTCTGCCCAGATGGTCCAAACAACTTTCCAGAGCCACAGCGCAGAGGTGGGCTCTGCTCTGCCTGTGCTCCTACTCCCCTTGCTGCTCTCTGTCCCTGCAGCCCCAAAGCCAAGCAAAGAAAAAAATGGGATACAAACTGTGCTTCACTCTCAGGGCTCAAAAGCAGTGGTGGTGGTGATGGGGAGTGTGCTCGGTGCTGGCCTTTCTTCTTCACAGAGCAAATGTCCCATACAAAAAGCTGTCCCAAACTGTTCCCCTCCCCTCTTGCATAGGATGGAGAAACTCCATACGGGGATGATGGGAACAGCACAAGATGAGAAGTTCCGCCCCAGCATCAGCCAGTGCTGCCCCAGCATCAGCCAGTGCCACCCCAACACTGTGCAGTGACACCAGTTTTGTCCCAAACAATGCCCACCCACCTGTCCTGCCCATCCCACCCATCCCACTCATCCTGCCCATCCCACTCATACTATCCATGCCATCCATACATCCCATGCCATCCATACATCCCATGCCATCCACACATCCCATGCCATCCACACCATCTATACTGCCCATGCCACCCGTACTGCCTATCCCACCCTCACTGCCGACACAGACTCTGTGTCCCCATGTGCAGGACACCTCGATTTGGCACATTAATACCCCCAGTGGCTTTGAAGCTCCAAAAGTGGTTTGGTGGTGGATCTCCTTGGTCACAACTCAGGCAGGTCCCTCAAGCACCGCTGGAGAAGCCAAACACACCTTTACAGGAGGAAGAGGGAATGTGGCAAGACACATGCCCCAGTGATTTTGGGGGGATCAGGTCATACTGGGCCGAGGTGGGGGCTTGGGGCCAAGCCCAGAGCTGTGGCAGGACACGCTGCTCTCATATTGCAGCCCAGCAGCCAAGCAGGAATAACTTGTGTCCAGCACTCATGTTTGCTCTTCCCAACACCAGAAACCTTAAATTGTACAGAAGTCTTTAAAAATAATGTACTCAAACAAGGGGGAGAAAGGCTGCTCCTCATATATTACACCAGGACAAGCGGATGCAGAGACCACTGAATTAACCAGCAGGAGAACCAGCATTTGGAATTTGCCTCCTGGAACCACAGGTTACCTTCACCCTCCATCTCAGCTCCCTGACATCATGGTTATTAGATAGATCATTTTTATGGATTATGTCTCGCAAGGGCAACATTTTAATGAATAGTGGAATTAAATGTTTGCCAGGATTTTTTATATAAATGATCAATTACTGCTGGGCGCATCCATCACATTTATTAGCTCCTTCCAGAAACATTTCTCATAACTTGCAAATCAAAATGAGGTTGAAGTTGAATTTTATTTCTTCTTCAATTGCCCATAGTAAATACAGTACTTGCACATAAACCACCAAGACCAGTGGGAGTTTTGTGCAAGTCCTTTTATGACACTGGATAAAATTCTTAATAAAATGCTTATTCATTTGATCCTTTTTCTGCTGGAGTCAGAGTACCAGCCTGACATTCACATGGCTTTTAGAAAGCCATTATTAGGAAGAAAACCATTTTAAATGTTCACAGTTTGGAGCTGCATCTCAAGGCAGAGGCCTTTTCCAAAATGTTATTTATGTATTGAAGAAGGGAGCTGCCACTTCTCCCAGTGCCCCTTTCCAGGACACGGCTCCTATGGCTCCTCCTTCACCGCAGTCCCCTGCACCCTGCCCAGTGCCAGCAGCCTGTGTGAGCTCTCCATCACTGCTCCACCGGCAAACAGCCCCATGCTCGCTCGGGGAACGTGCTTTATGGCGTCTCATTTCATGGGAGTTACTTTTACAGCTTCCCTGACCACGCTCCATGCTCCGGGGCCAAAGGAACGGGATTTATTGGTCTGTGCTGATAAATCATAGTGGACTCTTATGTATATATATAAGCAGACATCACATCCCAGCAGGGGAAGTAGCTACTTTACTCCCGATCCACCTGGTTATTCCCTGGCTCTGGCAAGTCCAGTTCTCACAGCTCTTTCAGCACATGGTGCACTGGACTTGCAGTGTGGTGTGGCAGATCTGAGGTGTGTGTGCTCCACACATCTGTAAGCAATCCACATTTCTTCCAGCATTCTGCACCCAGAAAGCAGGGCTGAACCACATTTCACAGAGGGATTTAGAGGCACATATGATTTACCATGTGCTAGTGATAACATCTGCGTTTGGTGATCACGTAAGTGAGAAATAACATGGTAATGGATGGAGAGATCACATCTAACAGGAACTGGAGGTGATTTTTCTCAAGCAGATGTTTCCAAATGGATCGGTTGTGGAAGGAGATTAAAGGAACAGTCAGGGCCACAGCATGATAAATTATTTTCTAAAATAGAGGCAGTCAACACTGATTATATCAAACATGGCTTAAAAGCACGTAGCTCCATCCCAAAATTGTTTTCGGCTGTGAAAGCAACTGCCCCAGCAGCCACAAGAAAGGGCCCCAGTGGTGGGAGGAAGGGGAGTGGACCCGCAGCTGCCGGAGCTGACTCACGGCTGGGCTGGGGGGCTCGGGGGGCTGAGGGGCAGCTCAGAGTCCGAGCATGGGCTGTGTTAGCGGGGGCCAAAGGAGGGTTTGGCACCGTGTTGCAGAAGTGCACAGGAAACATCCCAGCCTCACAGAACTCCCGGCTGGAACTCCCACAGAGCCTTGGGGGGCTGCTGGGCAGCCGGGACATTGTCTGCTTCCCAATTCTTGTGGGAAATGAGGGAATTACAGAAGTGTGTCATATAAAATGATAGGGAAGGGGGTTGGCAAAACAATCTAGTCCAGGTGTTTGAGTTCCAAGCCTGATGTGTTAACTGGAGAGTTTTGTCCCAAACAATGAGGTGGAGCTGTGTCTGTGAGGATGGGTTTCACCAGGTACGGAGCCCTTTTTCATATCCACAATGAACACAAGCAGGGACTGTTCCTCAGTCCCTGAGTGCACTCAGGGAACAGCTGCTGGCTCGGGTGGCAGCTGCTGCCCCATGACACAGTGCTGTGCCTGCTGGAAGCCCGTGAGGGAGGATGTGGAAGAAGTGAGCACAGCCTGGGGAGCAGTGACCTGCAAGCTTCAGGGGAGGGATTTGTCATCATCAGAAATGCTCCAGCTCCCGAACCATGGCCAAATAGCACAATGGCATGCAAATGAGCCCTCATTTCTGCTGCTTCTCTTTCCAATCTATGAAGCCCCTAGAACAAGCCTCCCACATCCTCCCAGGAGCACTGCTCCTTGCCCTGGCCACTGGGTTTATCAGGCAGAGGCACGGAGGCACAGGTTGGCCGTTCCCACCTGTTGTCAGGCAGCATGTGCACCATAGCCTGCCAGGCTCTGGATTTTCACAGCCAGTATTGGTCTCTCATGGGCAGAATTATTTTTAAAAGCTACATTTTTGTTCAAGCACACCTTCCTGAAAGGCTGTGCCTGGTGAACACAGTGTAGCCTGATGCCAGGATTGCCCATCTGCATCCTTTGCATCATTAATGGCATCACAGGAATTCACTTGCGTGAGTCAGTGATCCCCAGCTGGCTGCAAGGGAGTCTCTGTGACCACCTGGGACCTGCTGGTGCCAGTGTCTGTGCTACTGGTGTGGTCAGCGAGCTCTCTGTGAGCCCAGAACTGCTATTACAGCTCCACAAGTCCTCTGCTGACTTCCAAACCTGCAGCTGCATTCCTCGTTTTCATTTGAAATGCCATATGGAATTTCTCTAAAGCTCTGCAGTCCTGCATGTCAGAGGAACATAAAACAACACACGTTTTTAACACCAAAGGCCCTGGGATCAGAAAGGGAGGGAACACGTGTGGTAGGGTAGGCAGTGCCCCGTGCCATGACCAGCCTCCCCCCAGCAGTGCTGTCACAGCAGAAACCACTGTGGATTCAAACATCCCTGTTCTGATTGCAAATGCTTTCAAGTGTATTTCTGTTTCTCTGGGTTTCCCAAAATGACCCAGCAGTTACAGCCCTGGCTGTGGGTGTGTGGCTGGAACGGGTCTGTGCCACACAGCATCTGTCCTGAGCTTCCCAGCACAGCTGGGCTGCAGGCCAGGGCAGGGCTTGGGTGGAGATACATAATTAGTGGAATGCAGTCTCTCATTTGCCTGCAGAAGCTCATGTTTAATTATCTGCTCTGCCCTGGGGCTGTGAGACTCATGCCTGAAGAATAGGAAAGGGGGATCTCCTGCAGGACTCATTTCTGCTCTACTTCATAGATCAGAGCAAACACAATAACGGTGATGAAGATGCTCAGGTACAGTCCAGTTCTACCCCTTGGGCCAGGCTGGATGCTGCAGAGGAGCTGCAGCCTCGAAAGGCTTTGGTGAGTGTTTGCACTGAGAAAGTGCTGAGTTGGCAGATGCAGCTTCAGGCACCGGCTCCGTTCCAGCACTTTCTAAATGCTGCTGACCAGCCTGTAGTGTGGACTAAACCAACTCCAGGCAGAACACAGACAAGTCCCAGCCCTGAGATTTTCCATGCCTTTCTCTCCTGCTTCCCACAGGGTGGTGAGTGGACGAGCGCCAATCTCATCACCTCCAGAGCCACTGGCACTGGAGCCATCACCACAGCCCTGGCCTGCTCTTGTCCCTCGAGCATTTCTCCTCCCACATATGTGCCCCAGCAAGCAGGTGAGCCCCAATATCCCGAGCCCATCATGAGGTACACAGCAGGCTTTATCCCTCTGTGGCTCAGCTGCTTTCTCAGTTCTAGAATGTGAAGTAGGAAACAAGATTATTTTGGGCACTGTCAAGCAATTGTGGTGTTTTATTACAAGGAAAACCACTATTTTAGGACTATGAAAACAGGCCTTAAAATATTGAAAGCCTTGAAATACTTTGTGTTCTTTTCCTTCTTGATCTCTCTGCTGGAAAACTTAGATGTGCCCAGCCAGCAGAGCAGCCCTGTCCCACCATGTCATGCCACAGGGACCAGCCCTGTGCTTCACATACACATCCTTGTACAGAAGCAGCCCCTGTGTGGGTGAAGCACCGTCTGCCCCAGCATTTCACAGCTGTTCTGGAGGGCTCAGAGCAGCTCCTGCTGTGCCCACGGACAGGGCAGGCACCAGCCTGGAGGGCCTGGTGCTGTCTGGGGAGCGGGACAGAGACAGCCACAGGCAGCTTTACCTGCAGCTCTGAAGGTCAAGGTGTGCTTGTCTAAACAGCATGACTTCCCTTTGTGTACAAGTTCCAATGGGCTTTTGAAAGCTCTCCAGCAGTATCCCAGCCTGTGGAGCTGCAGTGCTGTACACTGAGTGCTCGTATCCTCACAGCACCTCCCTGCCTCTCGCTGCCAAGGGGCTCCGTGCCCATGTCCCCTACGCCCAACCTCGTCCTTTTGAGAGAAAAGTTTGTTGGCTTCATGTGCCAAGAGCTGCTACAGGGGGGGACAATTGTTTTGTAAAGAACGTACATCATGTCTGGCTCAGTCCTCCTGACGTGTGACTCACCAAGCACGTAGGCTCTGGGCAGTCAGTCCCTGTGCTCAGAGAAGCCACCAATCAGTAGCTGCCAAGGAAGGACAGCCAGAGGGTTTGGGTGGGAGCCTCGGGTATCCAGCAACCCATGAGTCACCACTGCAAGTTCTGAGCCACCAGTGAACCAGTGCTCTGTCACTCCTGGGCAGTCACTCACGCCCCAGGCAGGCTCTGAGAGCTGGCTGGGATTTTGTTTTAATTCCCCAGATCGTGTACAATGTTTGATGAGGTGTGTGAGAGCCGGGTGATGTCAATAAGAGGCAGGGCTGCTGCTGCCCAGCTCTGGCTGAAAACCACCGGCTGAGTAGCTCGGAGAACATGGTTTGAGGGCTCCCTGGCTCCCTGTGCTGGACAGCCGTGTGCCCAGCTCTGTCTCCATGGATGCATCCCATGTGTCCTGTTGCACTCAAGTGTAACAGCTCCTCTCAGGACGAGATGAGATACAGGCACTATTTCCTTCTTGGAAACTCACCAAATGTTGACATTTTCTTCCAAAATTTTGCCCGAACATAACACTTCCCTTGAGCCAGGATGTGCCTCTGCTCAATGGGGTGGCACTGCAGCCACCAAGCACATTCTGCAGGTGGATGGGTGGGAGTGGGAGCAGCCCTGGGGTGGCGTGGTGTGACATAAGGCACACGTGTGGCCATGGCCAGCCATGTACCAGCAGCCCAAAGCTCAGACTGATGGCAAAGCTGAAAGGGAGGAAAACCACGGGGGCACTTGGCAGTGCTGCGAGGCAGAGGGTGCCCTGGTCCCCCTCAGGAGTCCCTGGAACACCTCTGGGGCAAACACTTGGGTCTGGGCTGGCTTCCCCACTGCTCGCCCTGCTGGGATGAGCCCACACCTAGATTTCAGCTGCAGTTTGATTATTGTAAGCAAATCCCCGGGGCAGAAATCCCTGTGCAGCGCCCTGGCTGAGCCCTGCTGCTTTGAGAGACCAGAGCGACGTGTTCTAACAGCTCCCAAGCCCTTCAATAGGATCTGTGAGTCAGATGATGAAGAAAAATCGCCCTTCCCTCTCTGCAAAATCGCAGTTTTTCCCAAAGGATTAACCTTCTGTGCAAACAAAAGAGAAAAGGTAAAGTGTCCTTTCCTGCAGCATTCCCACAGCTTTCCTGCGGCTCCCGAGCGCTCCCACTTGCTGTTCCCGGCTGCGGCCAGGAGATGGGATGCGCGGCGCGGGCTGCGGGAGCGCCCCGGGCTGTGACCGCCACCAGGACCCCGGCAGGGCACGGGCAGCGCTTTCCTGGCCTTTGCTGGAATTGGTGACTCGTGTTCCAACTGCGGAGAACGCTGAGCTTTAACCCGATTGCGGCTCCGCATCCTCACCAGTCCCGGGGGCTCCAAACAGCCAGTTGTTCTGAGACAGGTTCGATTATTGGGCAGGGAACAAGGATTTGGTGCAACAGCTCTAAACAACCCTCTCCAACACCCCAAGGACATTCTTGTTTGCTTGTTTGTGTTGGGTTTTTTTGTTTGTTTGTTTGTTTTTGTTTGTTTATTTGTTTTGTTTGGGTTTTGTTGTTGTGGTTGGTTTTTTTTAAATAACCCCCCCCCAAACTCCTCTATGTTTCTCTCACTGCCTGATTTCCCACTGGTTTAACAGCCTGCTGGGGTCACTGTGGATTTCATGGGAAACCTCCGGGCCTCTGGGGCATTTTCTCCCAAGGAACAGGCAACAGGACAAGAGGAAACAGCCTCAATTCGTGCCAGCAGAGGCTTAGGTTGGATAGTAGAGAAAATTTCTTCACAGAAAAGGTTGTCTCACCCTGGCAGGACAATCTCTCCCCTTGGAGGGATTTAAAAGCCATGTGGATATGACATGTGGGGACATGGGTTCACAGTGGCTTGGCAGTGCTGGGGAAGGGTTGGACTCAATAGTCTCAGGGGACTATTCCAACCAGAACCATTCTGTGATTTTATGATGAAGCAGTTCCTGCTCATCAGCACAGGAGCAGCGCTGCAGGCACACACACTGCGGCTTCCCAGGAGCTGCACAGCCCTCTGTCACTGCCCCCCTCCGTGGGGATCCCTGCTGCATCCCACCATGGGCTCCCCAACCCCTTTCCCTGCTGCATCCCACCATGGGGCTCCCCAACCCCTTTC
>JAWWMP010000167.1:35305344-35320466 GCA_035047865.1 Dendrocincla tyrannina | reverse complement strand
GGGCTCCCCAACCCCTTTCCCTGCTGCATCCCACCATGGGCTCCCCAACCCCTTTCCCTGCTGCATCCCACCATGGGGCTCCCCAACCCCTTTCCCTGCTCCCCACCGTCCCTTGGACTCGTTTGGCTCAGCTGATGCAACCCTGATTCTCAGGGGGTGAATGACTCGGCTGTGACACAGCCAGGGCTGAAAGGCTCCTCTGCACACACACTTGCCCTTTACAAGAGGAATGCAACCCCCAGGAGAGCCAGCACAGGTTCTGCTCCAAACACAGAGTGGCCACTGGGAGAAAAATGTTACCTCCTTTCAAATTTACATCCTGCAGCTTCAATTTAATTCCTCCATCCCTGTAACAACCAGTTTTCTTGTAAATTAACAGCATGAAATATGTTAGGAAATTAAAGTAGCTTCTTTGGCACTTATGTGCCTTCTTACCTTTCTAGTCTATTTTTAGAACAGGAGACGCTATTGCTCAGACTCTCATAAAGAGGATTTATAATAGTTAATAATTAGTGTATTAATGCACCACTCTGCAGCAAAATTCATGCAGGCTGTGTCTGCTGGGCTGGATTCAGCACTGCACACCGGAGCAGCAGCAAAAGCAGCAAAAGCAGCAAAAGCAGCAAAAGCAGCAAAAGCAGGCCCCACAGCTGTAAGGGATGTCCCAGGAGAATGTTCTTGTGCTGGGAGATGGTGTGGGTGACACCGTGGAGCCTTTGCCTGCTCCATCCCCAGCCCAGGGCACGGGGGGCTGTGGTCACTGGGGTGGGGTGGACCAGTTGGACCAAGAGAAAACACACTGAACAGGGACAAGGTGAAACAAAAATTCTTTGGATAACTGAATTCTGCTGGACACAGAGAGCCTGAATCCTCTGGCACAGCAATGACCAGGGGAAGGGGACACAGCTATGCTGGAGCATCACCTGCATCCATCCCTGCATCCTTGGGGAGGAACCCCTGATGCTGGGCTGGGCCTCAGTGCCCTCCTCCTGCCTGGGGCTGATGCTGTCTCACACAAGGTCACACTGACACTGCTCCCAAAGCACTGCCCTGGCCGAAATCCCAGAGCTCACAGCATGAGCAGATCCCAGGATCTGTTCTGTGGATCCCAGTCTCGCTGTAGTGCAGCATTACTTGTCCTGTCTGTGCTATTCTTCTATTCCCTTCCCTCTGCACTGGCACAGACCCATCACATGTGGAGCAGGTTTTAAGCCAAAGTCCTTGGCATTCCCACCCACTGCTGGGAGCAGGTTGGTGCAGAGGTTTGAGGTGGTTTATAACCACCTTGTGAGGAACCACAGCTTTCACAATAGCATGATTTTGAGCACAGAGAATGTTTCAGACCATCGACCTCTCGCAGTTTGGTTCTGATGAGCCTCTGGAGCAGGATTGAGTTTCTCCAGACATTACCAGGCATAGACCAAGCCCAGGGAGACAGACATCCAGCACTAGCCAAGGAATCAAAACTGAGATCACAGGTACCACTGAAGATTCCCTGTGGGAGCTACAATGTTCAGGTGGCAGCTTTGTAGCCCTCCTTAGCAGTCCCTGAGGGAAAGTGGAGTCAGGCAGGTTATCTGCAGCCTGATGGGGACATTCCAGCAGCCAGGCACCTGGAACACTTTTTAAGCCTTCAGGATACACCAAAGCAAACTGGGAGCTGAGCAGCCTCCCACCAGCTCAAGGAACAAGGAGGAGCCAAAGCAGCACAAACTCACCATTTCACACTCCATCCAGCTCCCAGCCAGCCTGGAAACCCGCTGGTGATCCACCTGAAAGGAAAAACAGGATGTTTGTATGCACCAGAAACCTCTGACTGACAAATGAGGTCTGAGGAACAGTGACAGTGACAGAGGGGCTGATGGGACTGAAGGGGTTTGCCATGTATTTCATGATAAAGGGCCTGTTTGCATATTTAGCATTTTATTATGCCAAATGTAGCAGGAATGCATTTCAATCCAGGCTTTCATCCTGAGAGCTGACCCTTCCTTCCCCAGTAAACAGAGCCCTGAATTCAGTGGAAGTTCTCTCTCTGCAGATCTTTTGGTAGTGGCGAAAACCTGTAACAACCAGCCTCATCTCTTTGCCACAGTTCTGTGATTTCAGACATCTGTAAAAGATGAATTCCCACAGAAAACATAGGGAAGAGGCAGGTTCCTCACATTGTCATAGAAATACAGGCTGGGGTCCTTATCTTGCTCCCTTTACAAAATGGCATGTAGAATACCAGCACTAAGTTACCAATAGCTGCTCAGAAATTCTGGGGTGCTTGGGGTTTTTGTTTGTTTTTCCCTCCCCAGTGTGTCTCCCTCTCCTGAGAGCTAAAATGCCAGGAGCCTCATTCCGGGTCAGGACACAGGCGGGTGCAATTGCCCACTGGTGAAGATGGGAACTATGTGCCTAAACCACTAATGTGTGCTTCAGAAAGGCACCCCTGAAATCCAAGGAATGTTTTTCCCACCAGTGGTCATTAACAGTGTTTCACAGTGGAGTGGGGATCACCCCTGTGCTGAGGGGAGGGGGCGTGCTGCTTGGGAGGTGAGAGCTGAGCAGGGGACACTGGGTGCCTGCCATGGGTGGCACACAGCCTCTTGCTGGGACACCAGCCAGAGCTCCTGATCCAGCACTTTCCAGTTCATCAGCACTTTTGGATTATTCTCCACAGGAAGGATGTGCAGACAGCAGCACTTCAGGCACAGTGCTGCTGCAACATGAGCGGGGCAGTGATCGTGGCACCAGCACCCACTGCAGTGGCACTGAGGTCACAGAGTGACAGAATCTCAGAACATGCTCACTTGGAAGGGACCCACAAAGATCATTGAGTGCAACCCTCAGCCCTGCACAGGACCATCTACAGGAGTCACACCATGTGCCTGAGAGGATCATCCAAACCCTCCTGGAGCTCTGGCAGCCTTGGTGCTGTGCCCACTGTCCTGGGGAGCCTGGGCAGTGCCCACCCCCCACCTTTTCCTGAGATCCAACCTAACCCTAGCCTGGCATGGGTTAAGATGCCAGAGATGTGGAGGGGCTGCCCACCACTCCTGTGCCACACAGAGCGACAGAGACCAGGCATCCCTGAGGGACAGGCCCCCACTGTGACCTCCCTCTCCTTGGGATGATTTCAGTTCGTTTCAGAGCACAAACCGGGCGGTAACTCCAGCCCATGAGCTAATCCAGCCCCAGCCCTGGGCTCACTGCCTGGGAGACAGGGCCAGTCCCACAGAGCAAACTGTGCCAGTCTCAGCCCCACAGGGCAGGGGGGAATCTCACCACAAGACCCAGGAGTTTGGGCTCTGCCTTGGTGAGGATGAGGGGCACACTCAGAGCTGTGCTCATCCAGCCCTGGGGACGGTCAGGGCTGTGCGTCAGCAGGGACACGAGGGTGGCACAGTGCCCAGACAGCTCTGTGGATCACTGACCTCTCCTTCACCACTTGCCTTTGGCAGATCAGCTCTCAACCTGATTTCCATCTGCAGGTCCTGCGTTGCCTCCAGCAGTGTGGCTACTCTCTGACACTCCTGGGATGTTCATTCTGGAGACAGGGAAAGCCAGTGGAACACTGGGCAGGGTGAGAGGGGATCCTGCCAGTCCTTGCCAGTGCTGACACCAAGCAGTGGTTGCACCGAGAGCTATTGAGACAGCTTTTCTGGAGCTTAAGACAGCTGTTCATATGAAGGTTCATTGTGTTAAATAAACCAGACAGAGGAAACCCAGTGATGACCCTTCCCAGCTTCATAAATTCACCAGCAGTTAAACTCGCAAGGTACAGGTCTATCCCAAACCCAGAACACACAGTCTGTCGTTGAAGCCTGAGCCCTGTTTTCAGAGGTGGCCTCAGTTCCTGCCCACCCTCCCCTGCCTCATCACCAAGACGCCTCCCTGGAAGCCTAAACAATTTCTGAACAGAAATATTCTTCACAAGGGCTTCCTTATAACCTTCCAGAAGGTGCTGGGGTCCGTTGCAGGCTGAAAGGAAAAGGAGATTTTTCTGGCAAGATTCCATAGAACCTGTGACTCCTGCACCTCTATTTCCAGATTTGTTATTTTTATTATTACTTAGTTAATTTGATTGTAGATAAAGAAGAACCTGCCAGCAGCATTGCCTTCTGCAGCCTAGGTTTCCAAAAACATAAAGTCCTGGATTTACAGACCTGCAGTGCAAGGACCTGCATTACTCTGACTGACCTACATTTTAAAGCCAGGAGTCATTCTCTAGCAGCTGGGGCTGCCTCTCGACATGCACACAACGACAAGAACTGAGATAGCTCGGGATAAACCAGCCCGGAAACATTCAGGGTGCCCAGCTCGGGACAGCAGGATGCAGACAGCAACCCCAAAGTGCAGCAATGCTGTGCTCAACTTACCTGGGTGAAAAGGGGATGCGCCACTCCCTGCAGAAACCCCTCAGTGACTGAGCTGGGTCAGTCACACTTCCCATGGACAGGGACACAGCCAGAGCCCGGCACCCTGCAGCAGCCCTGGGCTGGGCTGAACTGGGCTCCTGGGCAGGGTGGAGGGGCCCAGGTGGGGCTGGGCAGGGCTGTAGGGGCTCCTCAGGGCTCAGTCCCCAAGGTCAGGCAGCTTGGAGAGACTGTTTTACTTCCTGCTTATTTCTGTAAAATCTGCCAGCAGTGAGTGCTGTGCCGTGGTGCCAGCTGGGCAGAAAGAGGGGGGTGTCCCATGTGCTGTGTGGCAGGAGGTGTCACAGCACAGGTACCACCTTACCTGGGGACCCAGGGCTACCCAAGTCCATGCAAACGTGTGCTTGAGGTGGCAGAAGTGCTGAGGGTGCTGAAGGAGCTGGAGGTGTTGGAAGCACTGGAGGTATGGAGTGATGGCAGGTGCTGCCATGGCCAGCACAAGGTACTGACGGCCCTGCTCCTGCCTCAGTTTCCCTCTGCAGCCACACCAGCCTGGGAAGGATTTCTGTCATCTTCTCCTTTGGCATGCAGCGACCGGCCTTAGGCAGCACCTAATGCATGGCAAGGAATTAAGTCAGCCAGAGAGGAATCTGCTGTGGGAAATGCTGTCATTCTGACATTTGATTCTACCCAAAATGAGGCCGAGAAGTGGAGACGTGGAGCAGTTTCACAAGATTTCAGCTAAATGAGCTGTCCCAGCAGTTGGAAATCTCAGCGTGAAACTCTAGTTTGAAATCTTTCATTTCAAAACACAATTTTAGAAGTCCAGTTTAGGGAAAGCTGCACCTCCCCACTGAAACTATTCCAGGGAGAAAAGTTTCAAGTGACTTTAATACTGAACGTGCAGGAGCTTAATATGGAAGAACCAATGTGACTGTGCCCATGTGTGCTATTCCTCATTGGAAGAGCAGCTATTTCTCATCTCTCTTCCATGAAGGCCTGTGTAGAAAAAGTAAATTTCAAGGAATGTATGCTGTCAGAGAAATCCCATCCGAAACTGAGAAGGATTCTCCCAAACACTGCCTGTGTGCCTTTTATTCAACTCCTATTGCAAGCTTAATTTGTATTGCTCATCAACACAGAGATGGGTTTCAGCCAGTGATGACCAACTGTACTGCTCCTGTTTGCAAACAGGCTGAATTTTTTAGAAACTGCTGAATTTTAATGTCCTTAAGGGTAAAGAAATATCTAGGAATAAAGTATTCTGATACATGGGATATTCCAGAATATTCTGGAATAAAGTACTGGAGCAGATTGGCTTCCTGCAACCCTCTTGGCTTGCTTTCTTAGCGAGCAACCAAAGCAGGCATTTACTAGAGGTTTACATGACTGTTTTTTAAAGCTAATCCATTCAGGAAACCAATAACCACTCATATCAGCTTTTCTATCATTTTATTAAAGGTCTGGAGACAAAACTCTGCCGTAGGATCTCCACATCATCCAGAGAGTGCCCAACCAGTAGCAGAAGTCCTGGAGAGGAGAGCACTGGAAATGGCTGGAGCAGGCTGGGATGGGCAGGCTGATGGCCATGTGTTGGGGACGGTGTGGGGGCCGGGCCGTGGGGGCCATGGGGACTGTGGTGACTGACCCCCTTCCCAGGGGAATGCTGCCTGGCAGAGCTGCAGCCCCTGACACTGCCACCACTCCCAGGCAAGCCAGGGCCTGGCTCTCCCACCCAACTGGTTTGCAACCCACAGGGCAAGTTGCTGGAAGTGTTCCTGCAAGTGAGCTCATCTGGCATCCTTTGGAAAACAGCACTAACAGTGTCTGATGTTTGCTCCTCGAATCCATGATTTTTTGCTTTCTTTATGCCCAAACCCAGAAGAAACAAGAAAGAGCCAGAGGGTTCCCAGACAAACCCACGTGCACGAACTGCAGCGGTGGCAGCGATGCCCAGAGCTGCCTCTTTGCAGGGAGCACCAGCCTGGGTCAGAGCTGGTCCACGGGTGTGTGGCTGCAGCTGAGTCGTCTTCCCTGAGCGGAAGAGTGGCCGGGCTCCAGCGAGGCCTCAGAGCAGCAACACGCCAGGCAGGAATCACAGCTATGGGGATATGCCGCTGTCATACTAATAAGGAGATTTCCACAGTCCACTGGATATGCAGTCAGAGGAGAACGCAATCCGTCTGGGAACGCAGCACTCTGAGAATGCCCGGGCTCTGTGTGAGGAATCCCAGCGCCCCAGCCAGGAGCGGGGCCTGAACCCTCGGGATTTGCTGCCAGGCACCTGGTACCCTGGCAGGCCTGGTGGCAGCAGCCCGAGAGCCCAGCAGGACAGGGCTGTGCCAGGGAACAGGGTCTGTGCCCTGGGGCTGCCACGGTCCCAGTGGGTCCCTGGAACGGGGAGATGCTGCGGATGTGCCACCAAATCCCTCCCTGAGGGCACTTCTCTCCCAAGGGATGTTTCAATAATCCATTAACTGCCACAAATTTAAAACCCTCACCCTGAACTGGTGGCTGACTTCCTCTTCTTCAGCTTTTCCACCAAAGCAGAAGAAAATCACTATTCTTTTAATTTCAAACACAATCAATATCAGTCCATGCAGTCCAAGGTTCACTGCTTTCAGGCAACCGCTCATAAATATTCATTAGAGAATTAAAGAGCTATTAACACGGGTAACTGTTGAGGAGCATTTATTAACTGTCTTCCACAAGAAATGAAATTTGCATTTCTCAGTGTGGAAGCCTCCTTGGAGCAATGGCTCCTTGCATGACAATAAACCGGCAGGTAAAAGCCAGCAGGAACCCCCCCGTCCTGGCACAAAGGACAGAGCTGGTATCTTCAGCTTTATGCAGCTTTGGAAAGAACACTTCTGGGGATCCCAGCTTGCTCCATCCTGCCTGCCCGCAGCATCCCCACCCCAGCCCCGGGAGCCAGCACCCAGACCCCCTGCCCCTCTGCTCCCTGCACCACAGCATCCTCTCTTTTCGGTAACTGTGAATCAGCCTCGTTTGCATATCATGGTCACTGCCTCCACATTTCCTCTAATTAATTCCCCAGGAGGACGCTTTGCCCTGTCGGCTGTGTGGTGATAAGTTCTGTTCTTATTTATCACAGAGGAGGTTCGTGTCCCTGTGGGGACCGCAGTGCCTGGGCCTGTGGCAGTGAGGGGATGGGGCATCTCACCCCCCCAGAGGTGGCTTTGCACTGGGGGCTCTGTGCCTGCTCCCCCCGTGCACACAGGGACATTCAGTATCACCTCACTCCCTGACAGGAGTCATCTGTAGGAGCAGAGCAGGGGCTCCCAGGGTTTTGGGGAAGAACCCAGGCAAGGCTTTCTTAGCTAAAACCAAGGGTCTTGAAGGGGGGCAGGAGGAAAATGGTCATTGTGGGGCTGGTGCAAGTGCATGACCAGGCCAGCTGTGCCGCTGAGAGCTGCCAGCAGCAGCAGCACGGTGAATGCCGCCTGTGTGCCGGTCCACGCGGGGTGCAGGGACGGCCGTGGAACTGCTGATCCTCCTGCAGCTGCACCAAATGGAAGCGCGTGAGGGAATCCCAGGGGACGATCCTGTTATGTGAAGCAATTATTGCTCAACCTGAAAGGCAAAGCAGGGATTGTGGCCCCTCGTGCCTCTCCTAAAGCAAAGATCCATAATTAATATTTGCTCCTTAGCATTTGTAAAATCAAGGCATCTGAAAATGGGGACTCTGGAGCAGCCCAAGGTTCCCCTCAGCTGGGGTTCATGATACATGAGATTTTACCCAATGGATGAGCAGCGACTGGGTTTTGGCCTGGGATTCCCAGACTCTGCAGGTCCAAGGGGGCCACAAAATGTGACCCCAAAAAGCAGGAGTGTTCTCAGCAGCCTGGAAATTTCTTGGCTCCAGTGGAGACTCTCTAGGGGTCTGCATGAAGAAAGAAATACTGAAAACCAATAGCAGAGGAGGTGCCTTTGCTTTAGGGGTTATTTGACGCTGCAGACTGTGGCCTTGGGAAGGGGAGAGATGCTGGGAAGGTGCCAAAGTTCCCACCAGTGATTTATCTTTCCCAGGTCTGAACCATTGTGGTAGGATATTGCTGGGGGAGGAACAGACCCACCGAGCCATTCCTGACCTGCCAAAACTCCTGCAGGAAACTGAAGTCTCATTCTGCTCCCATCAAATCATCCATGTGTTATTTCCTCCACCTCTGAATAGGTGTATTTAAAACTGCAAAGTAACCATGACCAGGAACTCTCATATTTCTCTGTAAAACCACAGTAAGCTATATATAAATATAGATATACTCATACACACACACACAAACACAGCTGTGTTTATATATATATATGCACATAAAAATACATATACAGTAAGCTACCCCAACTAGTGGCAGGGGTCATGTTCAGGCGTGCTGATGCCCAGCAAGTGCCTGTGCAAACCTCAGCAGCAGGATATGGGTATTGCTCCCTCCCCGAGAGGAGGAGTGACAGGGAGCAGCAATACACACATATAAGCATACATATGTACGTTTTGGACAAAAGCATGTCTCCCTCTAATCAGTTTTTCAAAGTTAAATTTTGTGCCTCCATTCTCTCAGGGTAACTCTCCCAATGGATCCTGAGTCACAGCCCTGGAACAAAGGCCAGTAGCAAACAGGATGCTGAGGGCTGGTCTGAAGTCATGAAAGTTATGAAACATTTTCTGACTTTCAGGAGTGATTCATGATTTTTACATTCTTGGGTCAGACATTTTCCTTAGTCACCGTCAGGGTTTCAGTGACAGATGAGCTCTCAGAGCCTTCGGCTCTCATTTCCAAATCCAGACTTTGAAACTTCATCCCTGAATTATATGTTCGGGAGCTCCTTTTTTTTCCTCTCTCTGAAGATATTGTTAATCTCCGTCTGCTTTTGGCTTGCAGAAAAACCTGAGGCTTGGCATGACTTTGTCCTCTGTCCCAGGGCTCTGCCAGTGGCCCCTGCTGGGATGCTGTGGGGATGCTGAGGCAGGGCAGAGATGTGGCTCCTGCTGCTGGATGCTCTGTGTTTCCTGCAGGCATTGCCCTCTCCCAGCCTTTCTCCTTCATGTAAGATCACTACAAAACACAAAGCTAAAGGCTGAGATTAAATTGAATCCAAGAAAATGTAACAATCAGCGTAACTTGATGGAATATAAATATTTAGAGAAATACGCACCAGAGGCTGAAACTAAAGACTAAATACTTGCAAACATAGGTCACAACTCCCTCAGTCAGCAACAGGGACACTGGGAATCGGGCTGGCCCCAGTGCCTGCCAGCTCCTGGCAGGATTCGAGCAGGCAGCCCTGGTGCTGGGGAACAGGCTGCTGCCGATGCCCACCTGTGCCCGTCATGCTCAGAGGGGAAATTCCAGATCATGACGAGTCACTGTTAACAGCGCTGGCGTGAAAGGCCAGAGTTTGTCGCGGTGCTGTGCAGGAATGTGATGCTGTGGTGAGGATTCAATGCCATTGTGGGAAGTCGTGATGTTCAATGTGATTTCATCTGTCCTGTGGCTGCACAGGGAGAAATGCCAGAGAAAATCCACACTCCAAAAGGCAGGGTATCTGAGAAACCCTGGCTGGCTCTGAGTAGAAATTGAACAGATCTGAAGGGATAAATTAAATTATTAAATCAAAACTCAAGGTGTCACCAGACAATGCAGAGATAGCAGACAGGCTGGGAGAGCTGGGGGTGTTCCATTTGCAGAACAGAAGGCTCTGGGGAGACCTTAGAGTCCCTTACCGTGCCTGATGGGGCTCCAAGAGACCTGGAGAGCAACCTGAAATTTCCCTCAAGAAACACTTCATTAGTTTTCCTAAGACTCACGACATTTAAAAGTCTCTATTTCCCCAAGTATCAAACACTGTGTCCCTGAACAAACCTCTGGATGTGAGTAAATGCCAAAAGCCTTTATTGGCAAAAGATCTGTGCCAAGCCTGTAGCCAAACTGAACACCTTTTTTCCCTGCAAATAAGAGTGGGAGTTGAAAGCTTTTCTGGGTGACTCATGGTAGGTGTGTTTGACACTGTGTGTTCAATGACAGGTGAAAGAATAGGTGGGCCCATAGAAGGGCCCTTGGGTTTTCTCTGTCCATCCTGCCTCTGGGATTTGCAAAAGTGGTTTTTGAGTCACAGAAACAGAGATGTGGCAGGAAAGTGGCAGGGAGGTCGAAGGTGGCACGGAGGTGGCAGGGGGGTGGCAGGAAGGTGGCAGGGAGGTCAAAGGAAGGTGGCAGGGAGGTTTCAGGGGGGTGGCAGGGGGGTGGCAGGAAGGTGGCAGGGAGGTCAAAGGAAGGTGGCAGGGAGGTTTCAGGATGGTGGCAGGGAGGTGGCAGGGGGGTGGCAGGAAGGTGGCAGGGAGGTGGCAGGAAGGTGGCAGGGAGGTGGCAGGGGGGTGGCAGGAAGGTGGCAGGAAGGTGGCAGGGAGGTGGCAGGGCAGTGCTGGTGGTGAAGCAGTTAAAGCCTGGCAGTGCCAGGACACACATGGCAGGCACAGGTAACTTGCAGGAGGGAGCAGACAATGCAAACAGTGATGGTGCTTACACACACACACCGGAGAGGGAGGGGAATATCTCCATTATCAGCAGGCATTTCTCAGACAAAGGAGTCTGTTCCCAGCTCACTAATCCTCTTGTGTACTCCCTTGCACAAGTGACACTTCTCAGCCATCCCCCTCCAGTAGCCCAAGGTTATTTCTTGTCGAGCAGGTTTCTGAGCCAGTGTGCCAGCTCTCCACATTTTCCATGACTCCACCCTTAGGTACTGCTAATGCCTGACAGGGAATTACCCACATTAATTCCACCCCGGGCCTGTCGGAGCAGCTGCCCCGCCCGGCAGCGCCAATCAGCCAAAATTCCTCGGCACTGCTCAGGCGTGGGGCATGGGCTGGAATCGCCTCTGCTCTCCCCTGGCCTGGGATTTTCCATTTCCTCAGCTCTTGCCCCACGGCCCCGCCGTGGCTGTACCTGTGCGAAGGCTCTGCCCTGTCCCAGGACAGGGACAGGAGGCTGAGCCCTGGGGCAGAGCATCCTCTGCTGCAGTGACAGGAGCTGCCCGTGTCCCTGACTGAGCCTCTGTTATAGCCCTGCCCTCCCTGGACAGGGACAGGAGGATGAGCCCTGGGGCAGAGCATCCTCTGCTGCAGTGACAGGAGAGCTGCCCGTGTCCCCGACAGAGCCACTGCCACAGCCCTGCCCTCCCTGGCCAGGCAGGCAGAAAACGCAGAACAGGACCCAGCAAAGCGGGGTCTCACCTGGCACCGGCTCCACTGCCGCACCCCAGTGTCTCCTGCACAGACAGTGGGAGACAACCAGGCTGGGTTTGGGACTGCAGGGCTGCCCACGAGCCGTGTGGTCCCTGTCCCGTGTGCCGGGCCATGGATGGGGGTCAGGGGACACGGCACAGCCTGCTGTGCCCTGGGCACAACGGGGCCCTGCTGCCCTGCGGAGCCCAGGCGTTATTTTTAGGCGCATTTATACAATTCTCCCTTTAATCTCTTTGTGCCTAATCTGGTTTTGCACTCCCTCCTGACACCAGCAATAGGCAGGAACACCATCAGGTCTAAAACCCCATCCCCAAACCCGAACTCTGCCTGTCAGCGAGCACAGTGAGAGCAAGCGCAGACATGGGAACTATTTATAGCTCAGATAAACAAGGGGAAGCTTCGCCTAACGAGAGGAAATGGGAGAGCAGTGCTCTGACATAGAGCTTGGATGTGCTTCCCTTGCCTGGCTCCGGAGGGCTGGTGGGCTCCTGCTGTCCCTGCCAGCCCACGGGGATGGGGATGGGGATGGGGACCAGGTCCTGGCAGTGTGGCTGGGGAGGGGACATGTGCAGCCACTGCTTGGCACCAGCAAGGGGCTTGGCTGTTGAGGGCAATTCTGGTTTCACACAAATCTGAGTGGGAATTCTGTTTCTGCCCTAAAACATGGCTGGGAGTGGCGAGCAATGCCCTGTCCCAGCCCATGAAGGGTGGGTGGGTGGGTGCTGTGGCTCCTGGGCAGGGAGCTCAGTCTACCCTGGGCAGGGACTGGAGGGGGATGCTCAGGGCACTGCTTGGAACAGCAGAGTTTATCCAGAAAGTGAAACATAGAGCTCAGCTCTGTGTCACTTTGACTTTGAATGACCCCAAAGGCATTAGGTAGAACTAAGTCAGCTGACATTTCCAAGGAGGAGGGATACACAGAGATGTGTCTTAGCCAGAGCCTTTCTTTCCTTGGCTCCTGCGCCCTCAGTGCTTGTGATGGCAGCTCGGATTGGTCCCTGTACCCCAGTTTTGCACTGGAGGGGCTCAGGGGCTGCACTGGGGGGCTGAGGGGCTGCCATGGGGGATGGCAGGATGCCCGGGGTCTGTCCCACGGCAGTGACAGCAGCGTGTGGGGCTCTCTGAACATCCCCAAAGCCCCCGCCCCTGCCAGCATTCCTGGTCACCCTGTTGTTCTGCCCTTCAGCCAATTGAGCTCCCGTTTCCTCAAAGCCAGCAGGAATCAGTCAGAGGGTTAATCCCTCATTCCAGGCCCAGGGAATGGGGCTGTGCTAATTCTTTCCTGTAGATTTGCTAATTTGATTTTTTTTCCCTGAGACATCAAAGTCAACCTCCAGAGGAGAGCTTCCTAATCAGCAAGGAAAAAAGGAAATCACTTATTTAGAGGGAAGGATGTAGACGTACCAAAGGGAAACATTTCCATTTTCTTTTTATAGCTATGAAAAACAACTTTACCAAGTGAGTTCCCTAAATTCTATTTTTATTGCAAAGAACTGGAGCTTTGGGACCCTTCCATGTAGTTGTCTTGTCTCTGTACCTGTAAACGACAACTGCACTGAGATGAACTGGATCATTTTTTCCTTGTTCAAAGTATTTTATACTATGGATTGGAGGAGGAAGAAGGAGGCCAGGAGGAAACGAAGTGCTCCTGAAGAGTACAAAGCCAACCTTTCAATCTAATCTCATGGGACTGAGTCTGTCCTGCCTGTTCCACATGGCCTGTGAGCAGTTTTTGGGCTCCCTGACTCCACAGAAATCCAGGTTTAGGCCTTCAGCTGGGTGCTTATTGCAAACCCCAAACACAGCTGTATAAATCACACATTATTTGGTGACTCATAAGAAAAACTGTGAGCAGCGAGGGGTGGCTGAGAAAATAATTACACGAGGAGTCCTGCAGACTGGAAAAGTGTGGGACACTCCTGGGGGGAGGCTGAGTGCTGAAAATGAACCTCAGCATCCCCAGGCTCCTGCAGCAGGTCCAGGATGCTGGTGTGGGGGCTGTCTGTGCCATGGGGCAGAGGCAGCACCGGGGACCCTGCAGGGGCCACGCTCCGTCCCCTACACTGAGCACCACGAGTGCTCCTGGCTGGAGACACAAGGAGCGTTGCAGCATCTGAAGCCCAAAGTGGGTTTGATTCCAGCAGTTTCATGGCAGCTGCTCCGATCTGCAGCAGGGACAGCACCAGGCCGTGTGTCTGGGGTGTCCCCCGGGGCAGGGCAGCACATGCCAGTCCCAGTGAGTTCAGCCTGGCACTTGGGCAGGGCTGAGCTGGGCACCAGCCACCCCAGAAAGCCTCTGGAATTCCCAAACCTCCCTTTTGCATACCAACATTCCTCCAAACTTGTCGTGAGCAGGAACTTCCCTGGGTGCCTCCTGTGTGTCTGTGCCCCCTCACACCAGCACTAAAGAAACCCGAGGAGCTGACAGGGCTGTGGGAGCCCTCTGAATTCCCCCTCCTTTCCCAAAGGGGCTTTGCTGTGTCACAGAGTTTTGCACATATCAAGCTGTATTTTCCCATATACCAGACGGATATTTCTATGGGATGAACTGCAGACAAAAGAGCACAGTTCACTCTCTTTTTTGTAACAAAAGCAATGACTTCACTGAAAGCAGAATCCTCCATCTTTTCCTCCTTGGGAAAGTACCAGTCAGGCTTCAGCTCCTTCCTCAGCCACGACACAAGGAGCGGCTCGGAGGGAGGAGGAGGAGGAGAAGGAGCAGAAGGATATTCCCTCGGGCGGGTGCCGAGGCTGCGCCGAGATGCGCTCGGCATTTCCCATACAGTGAATACCACGGAGGTGAGCGGCCAGAAATAACCCAGCTGCGATTTCCTTTTTCTCGCTTCTCCCAAATTCAAAAGCACTGTCCCAGCTATTTCCCCAGTGTTTAACCTATGCCTTCCTCAAGGATTGAATGCATTTTCCAAATGAGCCTGTGACCTGAGCTGCCTGAGCCAGGGCAGTGGACTCGTTGGATTTGGCTCCCTGCCCATCCAGCTGCCATCCCCTGCCCATCCAGCTCCCATCCTCTGTTCCTCCAGCTCCCATCCCCTGTTCCTCCAGCTGCCATCCCCTGCCCATCCAGCTGCCATCCCCTGCCCATCCAGCTGCCATCCCCTGCCCATCCAGCTCCCATCCCCTGTTCCTCCAGCTCCCATTCCCTGCCCATCCAGCTCCCATTCCCTGCCCATCCAGCTCCCATCCCCTGTTCCTCCAGCTCCCATTCCCTGTTCCTCCAGCTCCCATTCCCTGTTCCTCCAGCTCCCATCCCCTGTTCCTCCAGCTCCCATTACCTGCCCATCCAGCTCCCATCCCCTGCCCATCCAGCTCCCATCCTCTGTTCCTCCAGCTCCCATCCCCTGCCCATCCAGCTCCCATTCCCTGCCCATCCAGCTCCCATCCCCTGCCCATCCAGCTCCCATCCCCTGCCCATCCGGCTCCCATTCCCTGTCCATCCGGCTCCCATCCCCTGCCCATCCAGCTCCCATTCCCTGCCCATC
>JAWWMP010000167.1:35274071-35296262 GCA_035047865.1 Dendrocincla tyrannina | reverse complement strand
GTGTCTGTGGCAGTGCCCTATGGCAGTGTCCCTGGCAGTGCCCCATGGCAGTGTCTGTGGCAGTGCCCCATGGCAGTGTCCCTGGCAGTGCCCCATGGCAGTGTCTGTGGCAGTGTCTGTGGCAGTGCCCTATGGCAGTGTCCCTGGCAGTGCCCCATGGCAGTGTCTGTGGCAGTGCCCCATGGCAGTATCCCTGGCAGTGCTCCATGGCAGTGCCCCTGGCAGTGTCCCTGGCAGCAGAGCAGGTGCAGCCCCTGGGGATGCAGCACGGCTGTCCCCCTGCAGGGACTGGGGTGACAAGGGGTCCCCATGTCTCGCTGCCCCTCCTCACTGTGCCACACAGCCAAATTTAGCTCCGTTGGGCAGCTCTGTGCTGACTGTGCCTGGCACTGCAGCCTGACACAGACCCAGCCAGGGGCTGCACAGCAGAGCAGGTTGGAGTCCAGCGCTTCCCACCCAACACGGCCTTCCCTTGGGAAATCAGAGATCTCAGGTCTCTGTATACAACAAAGCTGGTGCAGTCAGAACACCATGAAACTCAAAAACTGGCATTACCAGCTCAATTCTCTGTGAGCAGAGGGTGGTAGATGGAGGCCAGGGAATTCACTTAGAATTCCAGAATCCCTGAGGCTGGCAAAGCCCTCCCAGCCCAGGGAGCCCACCCTGAGCCCGATGCCCACCTTGTCCCCCAGCCCAGAGCTCTGAGTGCCACGGCCAGTCCTGCCTTGGGCACCTCCAGGGCTGGGCACTCCAACCCTCCCTGGGCAGCCCCTGCCAAGGCCTGACCACGCTTTTCCCATTGGTTGTCCCTCTGTAGGGGAGAAGTTGCACTCGTGTGTAGCTCTTACAGCCATTTGTGAGTCACTCTGGGGACTGGCTTATACTGAACAAGCTTTTTTTTAAATTTAATTTAAAAGATGTTTGCAGAAAGAGGCCACAGACAGAAAGGTGAAACAGATGTTCCCAAAGGCAATTCCTGCCCAGACCCCTACTCCTGTTTCTTGAAATTGCTGCAATTATCATACCACGAGCTGTTTCATGTGTCAGGGACCATCCCCCAGGACCGAGCCGGCAGCACAGATCAGCAGGCTGACAGCGTCTGGCACCAGGGAGAAAAATTACCTGATATTGTAATAAACTTCCTTCGTTCAAGCCATGGTGGGAATGGCCTCTTGGGAAACTGCTGGTGCAATTTTTGGTGCACATACTTGCAAGCCGTAATAAAAAGAAAGATAAAAAGCATTATAGCAGCAGGAATAATTCCCAGCTGCTCCCCAGGGAAATGCCTCCCACTTCCCCTAATGCTCCTGTGAGGTCCTGCGGTTTGGCAGCAGCCCACGGGCATTAGTGGCTGCTGGAGCATGGTAGATGCTGCCCAGGGACCCCACAGGGATATGTGCCTGCCCAGGGAGCACTCAGGGATTTTGGGTTTGTGATCCCTTCGCATTTTCCAGGGGAAACATGGATTTCACAGAGAACACGTGTGATCTTTCCTCAGCCACCTCTTGACAGACTTCAGAAGAAAACATTATCTCCAGATTAAAAGCTGAGAACTACAGAATTCGTACACTCACAGAACCTTCTGCGTTGGAAAGGACCCACCAGGATGATCAAATCCAGCTCCTGGCCCTGCACAAGACGCCCCCAAGAATCCCACCCCAAATCCACTTTTGTGCTCACCCATTGCAAACTTCAGCACTTAATATTGTCAAAACAAACCCTGTCCTCCCCAACCCCGTCTTACTCAGGCTGTTACCCCAACTACTACATGATCCATCCAATTCAGCACAGGCTCACACAGTTATTCCTGAATTTAAAGCATCCTCACATACTGAGGTTCACTCATGGAACTGAATAAAGCAACACAGGCTCTGAGTGTCTTTATGTATTAAGACCCACTCGGGAGAGCCGCACGCACCTACACAAGGGCTCCAAACCCCCGCACGCTCACACCCTCCCTTGCCAGGGAAGAGACCCAAATTCTAAAATTATCCACTCCAAAGGCACATTTTCTGAGCCCACTCTGTATCAGCACCAGTGAGTAATTCCCAGCAGGTCTAACATTAGCTAACAAGCGCCGTGACTCATCGGCCAAGCCTCCGCGCCGCTGGGAAAATTCAATTTTTCTTTAGCAACAGAGCTTCAGCTGTGGAAATTATAAATAATTAGGGTTTGGAGAGGCCACAGGAACATGAGGATTCTTGTTTAGACTCCACTGATACAGGTGTTGGCGCCTGCGATGCCCTCGTGCCAGCGGCGTCCCCATCCCTTGGCACAGCCGGGGTGGTGTCCGGGTGCCCCGTGGCAGGGCCGTGGTGCCGGGCACGAGCGGGTCCGGGCGGGCAGGAGCACGCGGTGACAGCGCTCCGACCAGCAGAGCCTGATCCCCAACCGCTCATTAGCTACACCCACCAGCAAATTAAAAACATGCAGAACCACTGCAGCTCCTGCGAGGGACGACGCCGTGGAGCAAAACCATGGGGTGGGGGAGAGTCGTAAGCAGAATCAAAGCAGGCACTCCCCACCCCCACGCCAGCCACGGGCTGCAAAGCCAGACCGAGTTTCCACTCCAGAGTGAACATGTGCTCTGCACCCTGGTCCCGTGTGCTGGCGTGGGCCCCCAGGGCTGGCACACGCATGACCCTGGTCCACACAGGGCTGGTGACCCTCTGCCCGGCCCCGCCACTCTCCTCCCCACCAGCCCCACTGCCCAGCCCAAGGCTCCCCACCAGAACCACTTCACCTTCAGCAGTCATCACAGGTGGCACGAGTGACCCGTGTCACCTTCCCATCCCAGGTTTGCCAGCAGCAGCAGCATGGCCCCATCCCAGCTGAGGGCACACCCTGGGACATCTCTCCACTGAATGGAGGGCATAAGCATGCAGGAGAGATGCTGTATTTCAGGGGATTTGGCCCCAAATGGTTTCCCTGTTCCAGGCTAGGCACTGGGAAACCCAACACAGGGGGCTCAGGTTGAGCCCCCAGCAGCAGCTCCAGCCTTGGCACAGCCAGGCCCTGTGCTTCCACCAAAACCAGACCCCTGTGCCCCTTGGGGCACACTCTGTCCCCCATGGCACCTCCAGCCATGGAAGGTGGGCCTTCAGTTTTATTCTGCTGTCCCACGGCCTTTGAGCAGGGAAAACCAGCCTTTTCCCTGCCCAGAGCCAGTGGCTGCTCCACAGGCAGGTCAGCTGCCCTCAGCATTCCCTGTTTCAGCTATGTTCTGCTTCAAGCCACATTGGGCCTCCGTTATCAAAGCCAAATGCTCCAGGTCTTGGTGTCTAATGCAAACCAGCTTGCAGTTTATGTGCTTTTCCCCAGAAATCAGCCTTAAAAACAACTTGTCCAACTTTGTGTTTTATAAGATGCACTTAAAAAAAAATAGTTTAGGGGAAAGGAAATATTTCCCATATATAACAGATGTGATTTGATTGCACTAAAGCAAGCTTCCCTTTAAGGGGGCTTGCTGGAGCCCCAGTGTAGAGTTGGGCACCCAGTGCCTAATTCCCTATGATGCTTGCCCGACCCCATTCCCTGTGCCCAGGCTGGTCCCCCCTGTGCAGCTGGAGCTCAGGCTGGAGGCACAGAAAGGCAGATCAACACCCAGGAAGAGCTGGGCTCCCTGGCAGCCTTTAGTGCGACCCTCTGCCAGGATACAGGCAGGGATGGGTGGATATGCTGGGATGCAGGGAGCAGGGGCAGTCAGAGTGATGATCCAGGCACCCCAGCCCTGGGGGTCCCTGCTGAGGTATCGGGCAGGGGGACCCCAGGTCCCACCTGGCTACTGCTGCTTGAGCTCCCTCCCTGGTCTCACAGCAGAGCCATGAATCCCTAGACAGAAAATACACACACAGAGGCTGCTTGGAAGTCATCTGCTACAAGCAGGAATGAAAAACGGACAGTATAATAACCTGAAGATCTAGCAAAACAAGACAATTCCCACATTCCAGAAGAGCAGATTTGCTCTTTACCCTTTTGCCAGGATAAAGCTGCCTTCACCTTTAAAGTTCAACTTCCCTTTTTCTCCTACCTATGAAGGACACTGCAGCCTCGGAAAGGATTATTGCAGTGAGGCTGCAGCCAGGCTAGGAGGACAGATCAAGGTAAAACTGCTGCTAAAGTCCAGCATGTTCACTGTGAGGACAGTCTTTCCCAGAGGCAGCGATTTGAAACCCCATGGAAACCTGACGGGGCCAGCAGTGGCTGTGGTGCATCAGGAGGGACGTGGGGATGCTGCTGTCCTGGGCTGTGTCTGACAGCAGAAGGAGCTTTGGTTGACTTCGGTTTTCTGGACAACCCAGTGGGGCTGTTCTGCCTTTCTGTCAGTGCCCAGCACTGGGACTGAACCAGCAGGAACTCACTTTGTCTGTCCTCACACAACCCACCTGCCCTTGCTCCTGCAGCTCAGGATGTGCTTGGTCTGAGGCCCAGGTGTAAAGCATGTGAGGTGTTGCCATTGCTGCTGGCCATGGCTGAGGTGGGAGAGCAGCAGGGAGGAGCAGCCAGAGCTGCAGAATGCAGACACTCCGCACTGCCCCACCTCTGCCCGCTCACAGCCAGCGGCAAAGGCACAGCTCGTCGGGAGATGGATTCTCATCCTGTTCACTTTAAGATGCCTCTTCCCCAGCTCAGCACTGGGGCAGGAGAAAAGCTGAAGTGTCACAAACTCAGATTATAAGGAACATTTATGTCAGGCCAGTGGGAAAGCCTGGGAAACTCCAGTGCTGACAGGGCAGAAGGAAGGTTGGGGCAGCCCTGCTGTGGCAGCAGTGCCCAGCTCCAGCAGGGAGCTGCCAGCGTACCTGGAGCTCCAGGGCTCTGCTTCCAAAACCCACTCATTCCTGAGGCTGTTCTGCTGAATGAGGTGCTCTAGGGGACTGCCCGAGCTATAGCAAGAGGCACATCAGTGGAGAGAGGAGGGTGTAGGGTGCAGGCAGCGTCTCTCTGGGAGACTCAGCACAGCTCAGCTTTCTCTGCCCAAGGCCAGGCTGGACAGGGCTTGGAGCAACCTGGTCTAGTGAAAGGTGCCCCTGCCCAAGGCAGGGGGTAGGACTGGATGGGCTTTAGAGTCCCTTCCAACCAAAACCCTTTTAGGATTCTAAGAAAGTCAGAATAAAAACCTGACCACCACCCCCCTGTCATCCTCAAAAGCCCCCCTGTGACTCTGCCTGGCTGGTGTTTTGGAGCCCAGCCTGTGTGAGCTGGAGCACAGCTGTGGGGTCTGAGAGGAAGCAGAGCCCTGGAGACTGTAACAAGCCTTTAGTGTGACAAGAACTGAACAGGACTGAAAAAGGCCCAGCAGTTCTTGAAGCCCTGCACAAGTTCTAAAAGTATGAGGAAGGAAACCTTAAAAACGGAACAAAAAGTGAAATTTTACAGCACAGAGGAGTCTGTGAACACCCCTTGATGGGCAACAGAGAATACTGGAGACCCCTCGCTATTACTGACTGTTAAATTTAGGGTTTTAACTCAATGCAGCTTTTCCTGACAGAATAAAAGACTGAATTAAGCCATTCCAACCACACATTATTAAAAGTGACATTTAGAATCTTCTGCATTAGCTTTTCTAAATCAGTTAAGAAACGAACCATCACTGTGCTTTTGGTTTAGGCTTTTGCATTTGCTGAGAATTATTTTCATTTATCTGCTTAATGGCCAAGGCAAAGAAGCAATTCGCTAGATCTTTGCTTTAAGCCTTGCCAAAACCCAAGTCATCTTTTCACCGAGGAGCAGTGGGGCAGCTCCCACGCAGACCCAGGGCTGGGCTGGGGTTTGGTGCTGTGTAAGGTTGGGGTTTAACCCACCTCTGGCACCAAGCTGCTGATTTCAAGCAGCACCCATGTCCCATCCACTCATCTACCTCTCAAGCACCATTTCCCCTGTTACCATGTTTTTACTGGAACTCTCTGTGGTGATTCTTGGTAAAGTGGCAAAAATCCAGTGACTCACTTGCCGTGCTGAAATGCCACCTTTTTGCTTCTTCTGTAGGATGGTGTTAGGATCACCCGGCATCACAAAGGGCACAGGGAAAACAAAAGTCCCAACACACCAACCTTCCAGTGCTCTCTGGAGGAAGGTCCCTGCCTAGCCCCTGGCACAAAGGGCAGCAAACTAGCTCTTGGAACCTCTTACCTGCTGACACGGGGCCCAGGAGCCCTAACACTGACATTTTCCCCTGAACAACATTGACATTTCCCCTCACCTCTGCAGCAGTGGTCTCAGGCAGTAACAGCACACTGTTTGCTTTCCACAGGGCCCAGCAATGTCAGGAATGTCGCACACCCAGGTGTAAGGACAGCAGAAGCCAACACAGCAGGGAAGGGTTTCCCTCAGGGATACAGATACTCACCTCTCCATCAGCCCCCAGGAGCAGAACCACTGCTGGGAGGGTGAGCTGCCAGTGCTGAGCAGGGCAGAGGCCAAGGCCAGCAGGTCTCACTGTGCCATTACACATCTGGAAGGGTTGGTGTGCACCAGGGGCTTTACTGCAGAGACCACTTTTTACACAGAAACCACTGTGGGGAAAAACTGGACATCCCCTTAAACAACTCCACCCTGAGGACCACTCCAGTGTTAGGAGGATGAACACCAGACCTGAGCAAACCTTCTCAACCCATCTCGTGTCCCAAGCCTAGAGAAAGCCCTTGGCCCCACGTGTGAGGTATCACAGTTCCCCCTCACACCCAGCAGACTGACCACCTGGTCTGAAGGATGCTCCTGCCTGCTCATGAATACCATTGGTTGCCTGCTCAGGATTGTGGCCAGCACTCACCTATTGTCCTTGGCATTTCCTTCAGCCTTGGAGCAGCCTTTCCATGTGTGGGCAGGACGAGCCCTTCACCAGAGATGGAAGATGACAAGTGCTTTTCCTGGGAGCAGGGGGGAGTGGGGGCTTGGTTATTTTTGCTTTGCCTTTATAAAAAGTGTCTTAAGTGAACAGAAGGCTGCTTGTACCTCTCTGCAGCTCACTGCTGTAATGCTACAGCCAAACGCTTGGCAGCACTTCGGGGCAGGGATTTTGTACAATGCAGAACTGTGTGAGCAGAAAACACAAAAACCACCTCACAGTCGTCAGCTCAGCCCAGGCCTAGCTCGAGAAGATGCTAGAAAAAACCTCACAAAGAGCCCCTGAGGCCAGACAGATGGGGGCTAAGAAAGGCAGAGCTGTTCCTCGCAGAGCAGGAGCGCTCCCGGCACAGGGGCACCTCTGCCAGCCTGGGATGGGCCCAGCGGCGCCCGGGTAAACACCCGCTGCACAAAGGCTTCACACAAGGTGCAGGAACACATCCCTTGCTATATACTGCTGTCCTTCTTGCACTTATTTTTGGAAAACAGGAAACTCATTGATTTGTTTGCAGAGGTGTCCAAAATGGGCCTCAGGAAACAGCTGTCCTAGTTCAGAATTCCATGTTTTACACCACAGCCTGCCTGCTGTTCTAAGGGGCACAGATTTGACTCACTGTGTGCTGGACTGAGACTCAGCAGAACAGTTTAGGAGCTGAGCTCTTCTTGTGACACTTTACTGCTGAAAAGGGAAGCTCTGACCTCTCTTGCTGACATTCAAAGACCACAACGTGAAGCAGCATGAACCAGGAAAACACAAGCCTGTGTGATTTCCGACCTGCTTGCTCTCACTCAGTGAGAGTTCAATCCCGTGTTTGCTGCAGCAGGTCCAGCAGACAGGAAGCAGGATCTGTGCAGAGATCCCGCAGCTCCGAGGCAACCTCTGACAGCCAGATAACATTTCACTGAGTAGGGACACTCTGAACTGTTTTCTCCAGCATCAGAAGCAACAGATTACAACAAATTAATGTTTCTGGACTGAGGGAATCCAAGGAAAAGCCAAACTAATGCAAACCCAAAAACTTAACTGAGCCAGTTCCAGAACCCTGTCCACAGATCACTTCATCTGTGACCTGTCTGCACTCCAGATTTGGCACAAAAGCTGTTTGTTTGCTGGATTAGAGACTGTGCCTCACCTCTGATCATGTCTAAGGACTTCTATCCAACAAGTGTTCAAAGGGCCTGAAATCACACTTGCTGACTGGGTGTGAGCACGCAAGTCAGTTCAGATCAGGGATTCCCTCTCTGGCAGGAGTCATTAGCTCAGCACCCACCCTACGCAGCAGGGGCAGGCCCAGGCTGTTCCAGGTGACTTCAGAAAGCACAGGGGTAGGACCCAGAGCCACCCAAGTCACCAGCACTGCTTGTTCACGTACCCAAAACACCGATTTCTTTCACTCTGCAGCAAATGACACAAAAAAGCTTTAACACACACAATGACAGCCACATTGTTGTGTGTTGCACATCTTCCAAGGTTTAATAGACACAAAGTGAGTCCGTTGTACTTAAGACACTACAATGATTTCATTCTATTGCATGTCCTGACCCAATTACATTTCTCAGAGTACAGTATTGAATGAAAGTTTGGTAGCTTTAAAATTAACACATGTGTGAAATCCGTAAGTAAAATAAGCAGCAGCAATAATTTGGGGGATTTTATCAAGAATAGCTAATTTGAAGTAATAAATACATTCCAAGTTGTGGTTTTTGCTGTTCTCCTAGTTCATTGCCGTCTGACTGGTCAAATTGTCATTCTAGGGTAAGATATCTTTAAGCCTTTCCTGCCAGCCTCACACCAGAAGAGCCTCCCAACTCCGTGTCCCGGTGCCTGTCACCTGTCCCAGATGAAACATGGAGCACTCTGACCAGGAACCTTGTCCTCCTGCCTCCTGGCAGCCTCCCGGTTCTCCTGGGGAGCACGTCAGGGTGTTACAGACTTGGTGACCCTCTAGGAGAACAGCTGTGCTCGTCTTCTGTTACCTTGAAGAAAGGGAGAGAGAGAGAGGTTACTGTGATGGACTGACACGCTCTGGCTTCCCTCTAAATATAGCCAGGAATTCTCCTGCTCCCAGCTGGCCCAGCAGGCAGAACCAGCAGTGGCTGCAGCTTGGGAAGAAACTTGTCAGTTTAACAAAGACAAGGAGCGGGAATGTTCCCAAAGACTGACATGACATGAATTTCAGTGACGATAATAAGTCTTCAGTCTGGTTTAAGGCCTCCAAAGTCCCTGTTCAGGTGGGTTACTGTAGGCTAATCCACCACGAGTCCCTGTGGAGCGTGCCACGTGAAGAACATCTGCCTCCATTTTCCAAATACAATCTACAAAATAGGATTATTCTCCCCTTGAGAGCAGCCATACAGAAGCTTTCCTAAGTACCTGCAACTGCTCGAGCCATCAGCTGCTGCCATGGGGCTCCAGCCATGCGCTCATGGAGAGGCAGAGCAGCCACGTCACCTCGCTCTGCCCTGGGGGCAGACACCCCACCTTCCCACAGACCCCCTGCCTTAGGCTCCCCTTCCCCTCTTCCCACAGAACAGAGCGCACAGCACTGCACAGCCCTGGGGACAGCCAGTGTCCCTCTGCTGTCACTGGCCCTGGGACAGGGACCAGCCACTGGGGCTGAGGACGGGTGACCTGGGAAATGGGAATGTCCTGGAGAGAGGGATGTGCCTGGCAAAAGCTACGGAAAAGTCCTCACCTGTACCACTGCATGCAGCAGGGACCTGCACTGGCCCTGTAGGACAGGTTATGGTGTGGAAGCATTGGAAAAGCTCAAGGGGAGCATCCATTTCCCTTCAAGATCAAGTGAAGAAACCAGAAGATGTCGAACATGTTGGCGACAGAACTGAGTGAGAGAATGGCATGGAGATCTCCACTCCCACTGACCAGCCGCAGCACAGCAGCTCGAGCAGCCTGGGAGTCTGACTATCCCTCACACACGTCCATGCCACATCAACCACATCAACTCCAGCCCAGTCAGAACCGCAGGACACAACTGCTCAGATCCATGTTCCTGACACACAGCATTAATGCTATGAAGGAACAGATCAAAGACCTTCAACCCCCTCGACAGCCGAGGTTTGTGACTTACCGAGCACAATGAAGCAACAACACCAAGCACAGGAAGATGATCACATCCCCAACACTGCTGACACAGCAGCAGCACTGCTCCTGCGGGCAGGGGACCCAAAGGGACACTGATTTGCCCAGACTCAGCATCCAGAATGATCCTCAGCAGTGCCCACACAATGGAGAATGCAAAGAGCTGATTCAATACACCAGGAACATCTGTCCCAAAAGCTGTATTGCAGAGAAGGGCTGCAGTCATGTTTCATACAGCCCTTCAGTATTTAGCAGAATCACCCCTGGGAAACTGGGAGGTCTCACTCCAAGGCTCTATTATCTACAGTCAACAGAGTATAAATCCATACTTAATCTTGAAGAAGAATCTATTCATTTGCCTTCTGATAAAGACAGAAACTTTCAAGAGCACACAACAAACTCACTTGCAGGTTTATCGTGTTACACCTACCAAAGGCTTCTGTGAGGCCCACAGACCTGGAACAGTATCCCTCAGATGGCTTTGAGAGCACTGAACCTTTTCAGACAGATTACAGTGTGCGAAGATCTGGTCTAAACAGGAAAAAAGGCACTTCCTGACTGAGCAAGTCCTTGTGCAGGTTGGATTCTTTAGAATTTCTCACTAGGAGGAAGGAAGCATCACAACAGAAGTAGGATGCCAAGCAGGTCCAAGGGAAGGGCCCTGCCTGTGCCAGGGCAGGCATGGCCCTTCCATGGGGACAGGGATTGGGGCAAACCACAGCTGCTCAGGGGACTAGGGACACCTGGGGCAAATATTGGGGATTCTCTCCCATGGAAGCAAAAAGTTGGTGCTACCAGCAATACAGCAAGCTGCTTTAAAACAGCTGGATGCTCTATGGCTTGGAATGCCAGAACCTCAGCAGCCAGCTCAGCTCCCTGTGCCTGCGGGTGAGTGGGTGTCTGTCCCTGGCTGGGAGCAGAGCTCCATAGCCAGGCTGGGTGAGGGACAGAAACACCCTCCAAAGAGAGAGAGAGAGAGCCCAGGGGTCTGTGCAAGCAGAGCAGACCCAGGAGTATTCAATGTGTCCAAGAGGAGCAGCACAGCGACAGTCCCTCATATGCTCTCATTTCATCCCTGGGAAACTTCAGAGAATTCTGTTTGAAAAAGCCTTCCAAGATGGAGCAGCAGCTGAAGCCCCACATTCCATGCATTGCTGCTGCCTGGGTCCACGTGTGAGTAATGAACATGACATGGGCTGACTCAGGACAGCCTGGGTACTAAGCTGTGTGTTCCAAGGAGAACCAAGGCAGCTCTCCTGAAGCCAAGTGCTTGATCGTAATTAAAAAAATGAAGTTTTGGATCAAATAAAGCCATTCACAAACCCAGATTTAACAGCAACAGCAGAGTGCAAAAGATGATTTATCTTTGCTGCACCTCAAGTGGGCCCAACAAGCTTATTTTGAGGAATATTTTCTCGTCATAAAGCAATTAGCAGCAGACTGTAATTGAGCATCATCAAATCGGTCTTCCTCCAGCCATTTCTCTTTGGGGGAAGGGCAGAGAGGCTGCTGCTGGCAGTGGACTGGGAAAGTCCTTTCTTCCCATGCCTTTCTCCTGTGGGAGGAAGGACATAATGGGTGAGGGTTACTGGATGGTAGCTGGGATACCCATCTCTGGTCCACTGGACAGCATTTTGGAACCATCTCCAACTCTCAAGGCACCAGGATCCAGCTGATTCGAGCAGTCTGGCAGCTACGTTCTCCAACACTGGAGTTCTCAAACTCCATCATCCGAGCATCCCTATGACAAATGCCACATCATGGTTGAGGGTTTCTGCTTTGGGAAAGGGCTGCTTTCTGCATGAAGAAATGGCTCAGGTTATTGGCTTGAATCAAAACAGAGCAAGTCATCACTCACAAGGGAAGTCAAACTAGTAATTTGCTACAATTCATTTCTTCAGCTGCAGAGAGCATACAGGAAATGTGCTTTATAAAGAAACCCAGGCTGGCGGACCCTGCACTAGCATGGACCTAATGCAGATGAAACAGGAACCGGTATGTCAAGGAAGGCACTTGCTCCTTCAGAAATTCATCAGCTTAATGAGAAAAGCCTTCATTGAAACCTGCCCAGCTCTTCTCTTCCAGGGGCATGCAATGACATGGCTAACATGGGGCAGGGACAGCATTGTGGGACCATTGGTGACACTCTCTAAGGTGAGGTGAGTCATGTTCACCTGCATGGGCAGAGGAGACACATGTGGACCTTCACCTCACGCTGCATCCACAGGGACAGGAGCACTTCTACTGCCTAAGAGCACCTTGAGGCAGGCAGGAGACACAGCCACATCCCTCACCCACCAGAGGACATTGCCACCCGTGTGCATGGCAAGTCCCATGCTGCTCCTGCTCTGGCAGAGAAAGCACTAAGAGAAGCAAGAGCACTCTGCAACTGACCAAAGAGCTGAAGATTTGAAGATATGAAGAACACAAGCCCTTCAGAAGTCGAGGTATTAAGCCCCATCTGTGTCCTCACTGCCGGTCACAGGAAGCCTATTTGAGCAGTACATAATCTCAGGATGTGCAGAGTTCATTATCTGGCTAATGCAGAGCCCACGTGTTCCATACAGGTACACACACAGTGCTAAACAGATGCAGCAAACAGATTTAAATAAACTAAACCAGGCCCCAGCTCATGCTCATCTAATTGCAGCGTACAGGTGAGTAGCTACTGAAGTCTTTTACAGTAAGAAGTCAGTTTGACACTCAGCCCAAATGCTCCTGTTCACCTGGATCCCAACATCACCAATGGGGACTTGGGGATAAAACAGAACATGTCACGCCAGAAGAACAGCAGCTTGTAAGTTTTTCAACATTTAACAACAATTTTTGGGATCGAAGTACTACCTTGCATACTTGAACATAAAAAAGGGAAATATTTAAATGTTCAAGAGCAGGTTGGATGGGGCTCGGAGCAACCTGGTGTCCCTGCCCATGGCAGGGGGGTGGAACGGGATGGTCTTTAAAGTCCCTTCCAACCCAAACCATTCTGTGATCCTATAATCTGTGTTACAGGCCCATTAGCAATGCAGAGCTACTGTGTGAAGATCCTGTTGGTTCCTCACCTGCAGAGCACAGCAACCCTTTCCTACACAGAGCCACTGCCAAGTTTTCCAAAATCTTCTATTCCTTCTTGGCCCACAGTAGCCCATGCATCTTTGAGGTGCTCAATACTGTATGAACTGTAGAGGCAGGACAAGCTCTGAACCTTGTCTGGGACACCAGAGCACTCCCTTGGTGGGGCTTCACCCCTACAGGGACCAGCGCTGCCCATCCCAGACTGCTCCTCAGCCATGGCTCCCACCCTGCTGCTCTCTGGGAAATTGTAGCTGCAGTTTTGGACACCTCCACCTGAGTTCAAAATGCAATTCAGGAAAACATACAGACATTTTGGTTTTACATTACTTGAAAAAGCCTTCAAAGAAACAAGTTTCCAGGTTCTTTGTCCAGACATCTCTCCCACCCATTGCCCCAAAACCCCAGCACAGCCCCTGATCCCGCCTGGACCCTACGAGCACTGAGTGCACTGTGAGCTGGTGACACTGCTAAGGGACACCCATGCACCCACTCTGCCCACCATGGGCACACTTGGCCAGCACGACCAGCAGAGGCTGAGAGCTCCAGCTGGGGCTGAGAGACCGCCAGCCCCAGGGTCAGCTTGAAGACACTTAGCCCTGGGAGCAGCTTGCTGTGCTTTGGGGGCTCTGAGACCCTCCCTCCGCCCTGGGAGCAGCTTGCTGTGCTCCCAAGGGAGTTGCTAAGCCCTTGGGTGGATACAATCTCCTCCAGCAGCTGAAGTTACAGTTCCCGTAAGCCGATCACATTCCTGGGCATCACACAGCACGGGTGCAGTTAGAAATAGCACAATGTATGGCCTGGTGGCATTTCCAGAAAACACGCCTGGGAGCAGAGAGTGAAGGGACAGGGGCCATGGGCAGCAGGATGGGGAGCAGCAGCATGGATCCAGGTGTCTCCAAATGCAGACTGCAGGCACAATGTGCTTTTGGGAACAGGAAGATTAGCAGGATGTCAGCTGACACACAGCTCCAGCCAGCAGAGCTGGGCACACAAAAATGCAGCACAGTCTATTTTGGACTTGTTCTCCCACCTTGTATTAGCGTGCAGGGATGCTGACTCCAAGATGTTTGCAGGAAGACTGAGACGCAGTAATTAAGTTGGATGCCTGGTTTTAGTGGACTGAAGCATCTAAAAAGCAGGCCAAGAAAAATCTCAAACATTCATCTTCTGCACTGAAATACTTCATGTGACCAGGCAGGTGGGTTAAGAAAACACACAGCAATCACCACCACCAGGTTCTATCGAGAGATATAACCTTTTTGTGCCACTGGTAGAACAGAAGAGCAGAGGTAAAAGAGGAGTGATTTATGCTGCTTCACAAGCGCTGGCAGCAGCACTGGCTGCACAGACACGCAGAGCCCTGAATGTCTTTGAAGGTGAAGTCACAACATGATGTTCCAGGTTTTATATTAGTGGTTACTATAGATAGTGAGTGTGCACCAGCTCTGATTTTGCTGCACACAGTGGCAGTGTGATGGATAGCTTGATGTACTGACACTGAGGGTCTATTAAGCTCATGGCAGTAAAATTTAAACCTTCAGCATTTGCAAGTTTGATGGTTCCACAGTCACAGTGTGGGGGCGGGGGGGAGAGAGAGAGAAAGGATAAAGGATTTTTCAGACTGAAAAGCAAAGGAATATTCATCCTGTAAACTTGTTTCCTGCAGAGATGTAGATGAAAACCTACAAGCAGTTTTTACTAGAGGTTTTAATGCACGGAAGAGCTGTGGGCAGGGGGGGGGGGATCTGCCATGAGGAGCTGCTCAGGAGGATCACAAAGCAGGAGACCCAGCCCTGCGGCACAGCAGAACCTGCTGACGGCCCATCCCTGCGGGGACACCCTTCCCACACAGGGGGCTGGAGCAACACACAGTCCTGGAGAAGCCTGACCCCACCACATGGTGTGTTCCTGGAGCAGGGAGAGCGGCCTTTGGAAACACAGGTCTCCTTCCCTCCTGTGCCCCAGCCTGTGGCAGAGCTGGAGTTGTGGCTGCAGCCACTGCTCACCTCCAACAAAACATTTGTGACACCAGCCCAAAGGCCCCTGCTCCCTCTTCCTGGCCCTTGGATGGGCTTTCCTTAATGGAAAGGCGAACATCTCTCACTCTGAGCCAGGGCCAACCACTTTCCTCATGCCTTGTGCTGGCTCCCTGAGGTCACACACCAGGGAAGCTACAGAGTGGCACAAGGAGATGCTGAGCAGACATGTCTCCCCTGGTACTAATCTAAACCAAGAGTGTCTTACCAGTCTGAGTTCTACAGGCTGCTCTCTGCCTGTTGTTTTTCCAGAAACTTGTTTTACTTCATTAAAACCCTGTCATTACCTGACTAGCATTCTCTTTGCAAAAAGAGCCTAAGGACAAAGCAATAACAAGAAGTGATCCTACCAGCTCTTTCAACCCAGACCAAGTTTAAAAAAGAATAAATCCAATTGTTCCAGTTTTAAATGCATCCACAAATAACCTGCATTGTTTGTACATTTTTCCAGTAATTACCCTCTGCAGAACAGATCACATGCCAGAAGACAGAAAGTTTCTCAACAGAAAGTGTCACCAGTCACAAACTTCTGCCATGCCCAAGATTATCACGAGCAGTGTCAGTGCTGAAGGCACTTCCTGGATTCTTGTTCTGATGACCATGAGCCCTTGTGCTGCTCCTGGTAAAGTCCCAGCATAATGCATTTTATAGTGGTCCCATGCAATACTACCAGGGTGCCCAGAGAAGCTGTGGCTGCCCCTGGATCCCTGGAAGTGTCCCAGGCCAGGCTGGATGGGGCTTGGAGCAACCTGGGCTGGTGGAAGGTGTCCCTGCCCCTGGCACGGAGTTGGAATGAGATGTGGTTTAAGGTCTCTTTCAATCCAATCCATTCTACGTCATCCTTCAGGAAAGAACAGTCAATGAGCAGCCAAAGGAAACATTTCAGTTCTACCTTAGGGAAAATGAAGGAAAGCAATAAAATTCAATCCTCCTGAACAGAGAGAATTAGGTACAGGCAATTCTCTGAAATGAGAAGTTTGTAAATGGCATACCAAAACACCAGACATACTGGTTCAATGGGGAATCTACATAAACATGACACAAGGAACATGGGAAGTTGCTTCGTTCTGCTTTTCTAGTTTTGAGCAACTGCAGTTCTTTATTCAACTGTCATGTTGCCTCCAGCTAGGCACACTGTGTTGGCAGCTCACCTGTAAGTCAGGAAATCACCTCTGGAAAGCCAGCTGAAGGAGACCAACAAAATGGTGATACCCATATACACATGAGAGGAAGTTTGGCTGAAGAAGACAGAGGGAAGGAAAGGTCTGGTCTAATCCAGGCCATCCCATCATCATCTTCTCATTCTCAACATGCTCCTCTTTCCCCCAGTTTACAGACCCACTCTGTACCTCAGATCCCACTGTGTCTGCAATAACCCTGGCCTCTAGAGCAAGGGCTGCTTCTCCTTCCCGAGGCCCTGCCCTGCAGCCTGTCCCTCTGCAACTCCTGGCCAGGTCCTACCGTCACCACCACACCAGCACTGCTCCTGCTGGCACCAACAGCCAGTGCCTTCCACAGGCTGACGTGGCAGGGAAAGCATCCTCCCATTCTTACTTTCAGGTCTGGACTTGAAACTCCTCTTGGACACACACTTTCCTACTCCCTATGGACTGACCAGCTTGGCCAATGTCCCATCTGAAGCATTAGGTGCTTCTTCACAGAATCACAGAACTGCTGGGGTTGGAAGGGACCTCTGGAGATCATCCAGGCCAACCCCTCACCCTGTCCCTTCTCCTCCCGTTGTGCCAGGCCAGCCAACTCAGAGCCCACAGGGTAAGGACGGCTGTCAGGAACAGTGACGTTCACTACAGCTGTCCCACACTGCTCACACAGGCAGTGAATTCAGCTCAGAGAAGGATGAAGTTTGCTGCTGCTTTAACCAGAGCAGTGTCAGGAGGAGCCATGGATTGGCCAGGGCTCTTCCACTGGCAAGGACAGTGTATTCTGGGCAGCAGGTTTATTTATATTCTAGATCAAGCTAATAGGAATTTGGGTCCAATCCAAACACTCTTGATATAAGAAAGTCTTTAGCCAGAGTTAAGCAGCAGTTGAAGGGGCAAGACGAAGGATGAAGCCTAAATACTGCTGCTGTAGTTATAAGCTTTTACTGGTTCGAGACGTCCACATACCCCGAGCACACAGCATGAATATGCCATGCTCTGATTATTTACTCCAGCCAGGCTTGCTGAGATGGAGCCATAACCCAAGAAAAGCAAGCCCTTCATCACACTCAAGGAAGGGGCGAAATCCCATGACAGAGGGTACACAAAAGAATCCCATTTTCTCATCAGCATTACACAAGCACTGACCATCCCAGTCCCACCACATTACAAAGGTTTAGATAAAGAGCAGTCTACAGGAGCAGCACTGGCTTGCACACAGAATCCTTCTAAGTATGGAACAGAGCAGATAGTTCAGGGGACTGCATTGCATAATGAACAGTGCTGCATAAGCCACAACCTTTGCCAGCAAGGCTCTTCCTAACAATTGGTTCTGTTTTTTGACAAAAAGTTAATCCCTCCCCTTGTCTAATATCAACTGGAATGACAGATGGTATTTCTATTCCCAGCCATGCCACATTCTGTATTTTTTGGTACCAAATTTTCACCCTGGGCAGAGTTCTGATTGTTTGATGAGAAAGGGAGACCCATCACTCTCCAATACAAAGAATCAGCTCCCACGCTTCCAATTCCCACCTAATGACCTCACACAAAGAGGGTGCAGGTGAAGCCCAAAGGAATTTAATTTGATCCAGTCCACTTCCCAGTGACACACTGACAATTTAGGCACAAGTCAAACCTCAGGTGCTGTGAGAGCTATTGAAATACTGCTCCCCAGTTAAGGACAATTTTTGGCACAATCATTTGAAGAGCCATAAAGGGCCTTCATAAGAAATCCAAAACCAGAGGGAGAAAAGGGCCCTCAAGGGTCCTGAACTGTTCTGGGTAACTGCTGGGCACCACCACCTACATATGATAAACATCATCTTAATCTCAGTAAAAGTTTTACTTCTTTGAACCAAAAGGTATTCCAAAGAAATTGAAAGCCTAGGAACTGTAAATCCTCCAGACACCCAGGGTTAATTCTGACGCAAACAAAGCATCCTCTGTAAACGGTGCTGATACAGCTACAAGTTTATCAGCTCTTTGAACAGGCAGTGCTGCTTCTTTACGGGGTCTGCTGCCCCGCACTTTCCTCTGGGAGTAGGCACTCCAACTCCCATGGTCCCCCAAAAGTTTGGAAATAAAGCTTCTCACCACCTCTGAAATTACCACCACCAGCCAGGTGTTTAAGTTTCACAACTGTCAACCTCCGATTTATGGAAAAACAAATGCAAACAAAACAGATTTAAAAAGCACAAGGAAGGGAAGCATTAGTCCTGCAAGCACTCACCTGAAACTGGAGGCAAAGTTATGTCTCAAACTGTGTTAAGAGATCTCTTATTTCTGGAGTCAGGTGCTCGACCGCCTTCGCAGCTTCCGTGATCGCTTTCCGGTACATCCCTTTCTTCTTGCGATTAAATCTCAGTTTGAAAAACTCCGAGAAAGGAGAGAGTTTTGAAACAGATAAGAACGAAGTCGTTGGAGAACCAAACCATGACACTTTAGCTTCTCGCCACGAGGGTTCCCCGTTTTCCTTCTGGCTGAGGTTTATGTCAAGAACACGTGCTGGCCACCATGGAAACCCATGAATTTTACCCCAGACAATATCCCCCACTGAAACAGTCCTTCCATCTTCTGTGACACATTTAGACACGCTCTGGGTGTGCAGCCTGACTGTCAGTGGTGGCACAATTTTACGCTCATCTTTTGAAGATGAAGAGACAGAGGCATCATCACCAGGCAAAAAGTCACACAGTTCTGGTGATGTCACTTCTGAACTAGAAGACTTGGATTCATCTAGACTGTCATTGCTACACACTGATAAACTAGAAGAATCTGCTTTTCTTTTACGATAATTCATGAGAAAAGCCAAGTTATCATGTCCATCTTTACCCTGGGGAAACCTTTTAAAGTCATCATCTTCACCTGAACTCCCTGAAGATATCTCAGCCAAACTTCTGTCAGTGGATTCATCATTGTAAAATGTTCCAGGATTTGACTCCCTGCTGTTCTGAAGAACATTGATTTCATCAATCAGTTCTGCCTTATAAATTGAAACACTCTGACCATCGTTGATGCGATGGGGCTTCAGCCGTATCTTTGGGGGTGGGACATCCACACTGGAATGCACTGGCCGTGTGAGCTTCAGTTTTGGAATGGAAGCAAGCTGGCTGCCTGCTGACTTGTCCATTAAACATTTGGTTTCCCTGCACCGTTCAGAGTCCCTGGTCTCCTCTTGGTCCCCTGCTCCGTTCTGCAACACTTGCTCTGGACAGAACGGTTTGACTGAGCCATGGACCCGGGAAGGGATTTTTACCACTTCACCTTTCCCTTGTGGAGTACTGTAGGATATTTTTATAACTGGTGTTCGATGTACCAGCTCCCCAGAAAACTTGTCATCCTCCCTCTTCTCTCTTTTGTTCCTTTTCTCCACGTAGTCGGAGTCGCTGTGCTTTTTCTGCTCCTTGTCCTGAATGCTCAGCTTCCTCCTGGTTTTGGTGTTCTGCCGCGGCGCCGCGTCCTCGGGGTTCAGGGTGTTCTTGCATTTCTCGCAGAGCACCTGCCTGGGCCGCAGTCTGATGGTGCTCATGATGAGCCTCCCAGGGTCTCTGTTCCTCGACAGCCGCCTCCTCGTCCTCTTTATAGTCCGTGGTGGCGGCTGCGGGACCCACTGGTTGTAGGTGTGGCGCAGCCAGAGGGGCCGGGGGAAGGGGGCTCCCTCGAAGTAGGGCGGGTAGGGGGGCAGGCCCGGCGGCGGGGGCGGCAGCAGCGGGGGCACCTGCTCCTCACCAGCCCCCTTGGGAGGGTTCTCGGCAGCAGACGGTGCCTCCGGCTCTCCCTGCGCACCATCGCCGCCGTCAGCAGTGCCGTTAGTGCAGGCACCCGAGGGAGGGTCCTCGTGCTTCGGGAAGGAGGATGGGAGACAGAACAATCCGGACCTAAAATGGGGCAACAGGGGCAATGAGGGAAAGAAACAGAGTCAGGAGCTTTGAAAAGTGGAAACCAAAACACCCCAACCCTCCCACAACTTCAGTACTGAGAACACAACATTCTCCCTTGAATTTTAAGACCAGGCAGCCAATTCTGCCACTGAAAAAAATAACAGTAGTGCAGAATATCGGCAAGGTGTCCTACTCTTCTGCCAGGAAAGGCACAAAGATCAAAACTTGTCTTTCCAAGAACTCTTAGCACAAAGTTTTGCTCCAAGAAGTTGTAGGTTTTATCCCGCAAAGCAGTTTTTGCATCAGCAGGCTAGTAGGGCTGAGGAGGGCTGTGATAAGATTAGCTTTCAGGGAGCTATGAAACTGCCCTTCTTCACACCATACCTGCACAGCCGATTTTCCAGCTTCTCATTCCAAACCTGAGCACCTTGACTTGGGTGGGTAATTTGCACTTTTGAGCCACAGGTTCACCAGGACATGTTTCTGCTCCTCTCCTCTAGTCTCTCCATATATAGCTGTATTCCTTCAAATAAGGAATCCACTACTGCTTCAGAACAGCAAGATTAACAATGATGATGTTCTGCCATTCAAGGCCAAGTCTCATTACAGGCCATCAAAGTCTGGATATGATATCTTGCCTGGATCCTCTGAAATGCTGGAACTTGCAACTGCAATTCATGTATCCAGAATTTATGAATTTAAGCCCTTGGCCTGACATTAGAAATATTGTGCTAACACAGCACTGGGACAGATATCTGCCCTCAAACATCAACTTCAGCCTGGCAGCACTCACTGTCTTGGCTCTCCAGAGGCACTTCAGAGGACACACTGTCAGTGAAGTGTGGGGGCTTCTTAAATAACAACAAAATGCTGTACTGAGGAGCCATGAAGGAGACACAAAGGGATGGAGAACCGGTACATACCAAATACCAGTCTGAGTTTCAGATACTACATTCCCATTCCCCTCCTTGCCAGCCACTGCTTTCTTTCCAACTCCCAGGAAGGACGGACTCTTCCCGAAGCAAGGAAGAAGTTTCTTGCTGGGGTTACAGAGAGAGGGCGTTTTGGTAAGTGTTAGCAGAAGGGCACTGAAGAGGAGCTGAAGGTGTCCACTCAGTCCCACACCCCTCACCAAGAGAAGCACAACACCACTGCCATGGGTTCACTGATGGAGAGGAGCCTGGAGAGTCCTTTCCCATTGCAGAAAGAATGCAAGAACTTGCTGTTGAACGACAGTTTAGTTTAACTGGGAAAGGACTAAGCTGTTGAAATCACATAATTTCGAACAAAATATTTGTGTTCTAAGAGGGCTTTTTTAAACAAGACAACTGAGAAAGTAGGTGTCTTCAAACGACAACCCAGAAAGCCAGTGCAGTTTGCACAGCCAGAGAGAGATGTCGGCACCATTCATAAAACAATCCAAAGTGAGACCATTTCTAAATGCAGTGATGACTGTAACTTACGGTTATTTTATGCAGTGAGGCTGCATGACTTGGGCACATCACACCACTGATCCTTGTGTGGACACAAGCCCACTTCCCCTGCAGGCCAGCCCAGCCCCTGTTCATTCCCACAGCCTGGCTCTGAAAGGGCAGGTCACTGAATCCACGTCCCACCCCAAGATCCAGCCTGGCAGGGATCTGCTTGCTTGGCACAAGTGGAGCACCCAAAGGATAACTCACAGGACAGTTTATCCCTGTAACATTAACCTACCAGCACCCTGTAACCCTGCTGGGTTGGACATGGCCTCGGTGCCTTGGAATGTGCCCCACAGGCCCTGGGCACTGTGTGCCCCAATTGTTACCCTGTGCCGGGGCACCAGCTCAGCAGGGAGGCCTGGAAGAAAGATGGGGACAAGCTTCGCTGTAGGACCTGTTGGGAACTGGACAAATGGTGATAGTTTCACACTGCCAGAGGGCAGAGCTAGATGGGATATCGGGAAGAAATTCTTCCCTGTGAGGGTGGGCAGGCCCTGGCACAGGTTGCCCAGAGAAGCTGTGGCTGCCACATCTGTGGAAGTGCCCAAGGCCAGGTTGGATGGGGCTTGGAGCAACCTGGGCTGGTGGAAGGTGTCCCTGCCCATGGCAGGG
>JAWWMP010000167.1:35255050-35270075 GCA_035047865.1 Dendrocincla tyrannina | reverse complement strand
CCCCTGGAGATGTTTGTGTGCATCGGGGGGATCCCCTGGCAGCCTCCTCTTCTCTGGACTAACCAGGCCCAGCTCCCGCAGTCTCTGCTCATCACAGAGATGCTCCAGACCCCAGATCACCTCAGTGGCCTCTGCTGGACCCTCCCCAGCAGATCCCTGTCTTCCTTGTAGTGAGGAGCCCAGAAGTGGACACAACACTGCAGATGTGCCTCACTAGGGGTGAGCAGGAACATCTGCCTGACCTGCTGGCCATGCTCTTCCTGATGCAAACACTGATGCAAATCCATCCCAATGCAAATATTTACAAATAACTTGTCTATTTTTACCAATCCTTTCTGAAAGGAGCCCATTGCTTCTTGAACTGCTGACAGACTGAAGCACACCCGATCCATACAGAATCAATACTGTGTATCTGCTGTGACTGAAGCCAAATTCTCCTGTTCAAAGGGCTGAGACCCAGCTGTGTCAGTAGAGACTTGCCAGGAAGGCTAATAAATGATTACTCCCATGACCAGCACTGCACTTCCTTGCCTCTGTTAATCTAGACAGCAAAACAGAAGCAAAGCCCCTCAACTGAGTTGGCATTTGGTACCATCATCAGGGTTGCAATCACTGTTCCCAGAGGACAGGACGAGCCGGAGCCTGGGAGCTGCCCTGGCTTTCTGCACAGCCTTGAACATATGTGGAGAGTAGAACACAGGCACAGAGGGAAGTTTTGATGTCCCCAAGCACAGAGACTTCTGGCCTGATTTTCAGAAGGACAAGGATGTTTTGAAGCATCCTCCAAACACCGGTGCTGCAGTCCAGGAGTTCAGCCGATGTCCCGGCTGTGTTCCTGTCACACACTCACTGAATACGGTGACTCTGGATGTACCTGGGGCAGCTGTGCCACCTTGGAATATACAGGATTAATCAATGCCCAGCTACCAGGATGGACACAGTGGACAGACATAACCACACGTTACAGACATTCAGAGGAGACCTTGTCAGAGTGAATCGAATTGGCTTGGATGGGATGTTCCTCTGCATTTTCCTCCTCCTGCTTTCCTCATTCCCATGTGCTGTTTGATGTGCTGTTCCAGTTTATTTTCTCTGAGGGATCTGAGTAAACACGGTAAAATTATTATTTCAGTTGCTTTATTTACTGTACTTCCCTTTCTGTGCTACTTGGACCTGTCTGGCCGCAGCTGTGGGACCCGGAACCACCTCTCTGCCATTTTACAGGATAGTGTAATGTCATGGATTTCCCTTTGAGCTGATGAACATTCCCCTTGATTTACAGACACTGTTCTGTAATCACGTCCTGGGAGGATCAGCTGGAACATGCCTGCACAGTCAGTTGAGATACAGCCTCAAATACAGATACACTAATTTTTCGACATGCAAAATGGAGCAAACCAACAGATCTCGCACGAGGAAACCAAAGAGACCATCTCCAGCTCTCCCCGAGCCTGGCTGTGCTACAGAAGGGCAGGTGCCGTGTCCTCCCCTGCCCTGGGGGAGGCAGCCTCCTGCCAGATGTTCTGACCTCTGTGTGCCCAGAGCAGAGCACGGCCAGTTATTTATGGAGCTCTGCCGGACAACACTGGCGGGCGCTGACTCAGGAGCCTCGTGGGGGCACAGCCAAGGCAAAGCCCCACCTCCACACCGCTCACATTCCCAGACTCCTGCTCCCTGGCACTCTGCTGCTGGGCCAGGCCCTTCCCTCAGCAGTTTCCAAATTAAGCTACCAAAAAAAAAAAAATTGTCTTTGTTCTGCCAGGTTGAATGCCTTTAAAACCTCAAAACTATCCTGCGAACCCAAATTATTTCCCAGACAAACCACCTTACCCGTGCTTCAAGTTAGTAACGCCCCAGATTTTGCACCAAAAGAAATTATTGCGGTGGATTTGAATTTTTTTCACAGGCACTTCATTTGTCCCTGTGCAAAGCTCCCCTCTGTGCTGCTCACAGACCTGCCAAATCTATTTTAGCAGCAGTGCCTGTGCTGCTGCAGCTCACGGAGGGGGAACCCCGTAGAACAAACCCATTTCCAGAACTCTCCCTTATGGCATTATCAGTGAGGGTGACAGAAGAGCACAAAGGACAGGGCACGCTCCCCTCCATCTGCCCCAGACACAGAGGAGTTACTCTGGGGACAGCCAAGGTGGGCGGTGGCACCACAGGTACTTACCTGTCCTTGCCTTCAGCACAGTTGCCCAAAACCAGGATTGTAAATCCAAGACAATCCCATAATTTTAGGATAGATATTCTAAGTATTATTAAGCAGGGACAGCTGCCTTGTGGTCTTTCCCACCTGTTCCAACAACAATCTGAAAACTGAAATCTTTAGGGTTAAATAAAAGAGTATTCTCTGTCATGCCCAAGGAATACGAAAGCTGCTCCTATGGCATGACCAGGGAACAGGGAGACACCAAACATGAGAGCATAACTGAAGCAGCCAATATAAAAGCATGAGAACATGTTGCAGAGTTCTCCTTGATTCCAATATTTACTGGGCATTAAACAGCGTCCTGGGGTGCCTCCCAGTGCTCCCAGTATGCCCAGTCCCCGCGGAGCAGCGGGCAGGAGGGTTATCCCACCGGGGAACGCCAGAGGGCAGCATTGCCTTTGGCCGGGGCGCGGGTGGGACCCGCGGGGTGACCCGATCTGGGATTTGGGGTTTGGGGTCTGGGATTTGGGATTTGGGATCTGGGATTTGGGGTCTGGGATTTGGGGTCTGGGATTTGGGGTTTGGGATTTGGGATCTGGGATTTGGGATCTGGGATTTGGGATTTGGCATCTGGGATTTGGGATTTGGGATCTGGGATTTGGGATTTGGGGTCTGGGATTTGGGGTTTGGGATCTGGGATTTGGGGTTTGGGATCTGGGATTTGGGATTTGGGATCTGGGATCTGGGATTTGGGGTCTGGGATTTGGGGTTTGGGATCTGGGATTTGGGGTTTGGGATCTGGGATTTGGGATCTGGGATTTGGGATTTGGGATCTGGGATCTGGAATTTGGGATTTGGGATCTGGGATTTGGGATTTGGCATCTGGGATTTGGGATCTGGGATTTGGAATTTGGGATCTGGGATTTGGGATTTGGGATCTGGGAACGCGGGGAAAGCTTCCACCCCAAACCCAGGGACGGTGCTCACAGAAAGGAGGGGCTACTTGAGGATATTGAGACAGGGAGCAAAAAGCAGCACAAAACTTTTATAAGTGGATGTACAGGACAGGAATGACAAGATGCAGAGTTACAGACATTACCCAATTACCCCCCAAAATGTTCATGAATATTGGAGGGGAAAAAACCAGTGATACCATGGCAATTAATGACCAAAATATAAAATCAAGAGCATATCCAGTTTATGCTCTTCTTCACACAACCAGGTACTTCCCTGTTTCAGAAAGGATTTGCCAATAAGGTGTTCCCAGTAGGATTTGCATTATTTGCATATTGTAAAATATGACAAATAAAGCATTTATTAGATGTTTTCTATGCAACTGCAAAGGACTCTAATGCGTATCTATACACATTTATCATAGTTCATATACTAGAAATTAAAAATTAAGTCACCAATTAAGTCACCTGCAGGATTCTACAGTCTGTTGGTATTCTGTATTATAAAACCCGACTGCTCTTCAACAGAAAGAATCTGGACATTCAAGGGTAGAATTAAAAAAGGCAGTAAATAAGAAAATAAAAAAGCTTGATAGTGCTTTTTATTTTGGAGAAAAAATAGTTTCAGTAATAGAAAGCGCAAAAGTTATTTTGTATTCCACACACTTATGTCAAAAACACCATTTATTCATCAAATTCAGATTTGACAAAGAAGCACATTAAACAGCTTTTATAATTTGCAGTAGAAATGTGGAGTTTTCCAACACTTGTGCAATCCTTGTCACACACTACTGAGGCTTGGTCACCTGCACAGAGGAGCTGCCTCGGAGCAGAGCTGTTCTTCCCTGATCCGGGAAAATCCTGGGCTGCATCTACATATTCATCATCAAGAAATTCTTGTTTTTCATCTTTTCATCTGTTATCATTCCTTTTCTCAGCCTCTGAACCCTTGGCTTGTCCCCTTCCTTAGGTCACCCTCCTGACAGATCCATGCTGCACTGCAACAGTTCACTCAAGTTCAGCTTCCCCGCTGGAATGGAAGGGGGATTGCTGCAGCCCTGTGTACTAATTAAATTAATTGGCTTTTATGGAAAACACAGGGTTTATGGTGTCCATCAGTCCAACAGAAATGGGATTCACTGGTCTTTTTTCACAAAGCAATCTGTGTTCTGGAAGAAGTCACCAATCTATTGATGCATGGGAGCAGAGCAGTGCCTTCCTTCTGATTGATAATTAATGGATCTCATCATTAATGGATCTCATTGTTTGGCAAACCCTTCACCTGGGTTTTTATCCATCCCACAATGCAGAAGCTGATGCAATTTACAATCATTTTTGTTAAGTGCTTAATCCTTCTGACTCACACCCAGTCTGGGAGCCCGGTGTCCTCCACGCCCTGCAGGAATGAAGCTCTCAGAGCTGTGTCCACTGTCCCCCCGAGGTTCCCTGACCATGGCCACGTCAGGGAACACGGGCCCACACTGCTGACACAGCCCTGCTCCATCAGGGCTCACCCACACCCTGCAGCTGATGGACAGTCCATCACAGCTCCCAGCAAGGCTGAAACGTGTCCCAGTCACTGTAAAATGATGGAATTCTGAAACAGAGCAGGACGTGACAGCGGAAAATCCCCATTCTATGCTGGAATCTCTACTGGGAGCTAAAAATAGGCTGGAAGCTAAGACTGATGGAATGCATATGCATATCAGGACCGAGTTAGGGCTGTATATAATCATAACTTCTCTCGCTTCATTTGCCTGCAGCATTTATAGCCTGCCAGTGCAGACCGGGGTATAAATAAGTATTACATGAGCTGTGTATGACTGAGTTAAAGACAGAATTCTCTGCATGATGAATAGGAGTTAAAAATAAGTTCCACGTATCAAAAGCAAAAAGGCAAAGCAAACAGCTACAATAATCATTAACATACTACGAGAGCCCAAGTGCAATCTGTGAGTCAAAACAAGAGACGTCTTTTAACACAATCAACTTAAATTTCAAGGCCAGGTTGGATGGGGCTTGGAGCAACCTGGCCTGGTGGAAGGTGTCCCTGCCCATGCAGGAATGAGATGAGCTTTGAGGTCCCTTCTAAGCCACACCCTTCTGTCATTCTGTGATTCTAATTGTGGTGAAATTTAATGTAATGATGACAACCAAGGTACTGGTGACTTTTGCACACCTTGCATTTCATCCCAGCTGGCATCTCAGGTTAAACAAACCCAGTATTATCTCAAATGACACCTTTATAGGTGCTGATCTTCACCCACAACTGATCTCACTTGGTGATCTGTCATATCTGATTAATTCTAGGCTACATCTACACTGTGCTCCCAAGTCTGACTTTTACCTACTGGGAGCTGTGTTTGTGTCCAGAATTCCTCAGGCACCCACAGAACTCACCCACTTTTTGGGTAGGTCTGTGCCCCAGACCTGCTGCTGCCCTACCAAGGGCTGAACCTGTCTCAGCTCACCCATGTGGTGTCCAGAGATCATAAGGTACACAAAGGTTTGGCTCTATCCAAACTACAGACTCAGGAGGTTCCTTGCATCCTGGGGAAGAAACACCCTGGATTCCATGTCCCTGCTCTGCTCACGTTTGGGAGCAGGAGCAGAATTCCCAGGCACGTTCCATCACCCTCTCTGCACACAACGTGTAGCTACTACTCCTCACCCAGCTCCCATCCAGCATGAACAGATGGGCCATGTGGGAGGGAGCAGAAAACTCTTCCTTGTTACAGAAGGTTCCCAAACCTCATGTGCATGCCCACAGATTCTAAATATTAAGACCATGCGATTATTTTTCTTTAAATATACCACCATAAAATAAACTACCGTTAAATGTGATAACAGAACTAAGTAACAACACTGCTCCAGAGCATCATTTATACCTGGTTTGTCACTCTGGTCTACTGGGTTTGAGTTAAACAGAACAGAACGTGACCCCACACTTCTTGTGCAGACAAACCTCAGCAGCAACAATGCTTTTCATTTGTTGTTTTGAAGAATAGTAAGTAAATCCTCAACATTTTCAAGGTTGCATACCACTGAAGGGCAGGTGAAACCTAAAATCACTCACTAGAGTGTTTCAAGTATGTTATGTGTTTATTTGGAAAGGATGGGCACAATAAATGGGAAGGGAAAACAGCTGGAACAGGCCACCTTGCCACACAAATGATGCACACTTGTCAACTACTCTGCTCATTTCCAAACCAGATTTCCCCTCCACACACTAATATAAACCAGACATGCTTTTGCTACTGTCCTAATTTTTTACTTTTTGCAACAATTAACAATGTTCAAAGGTAAATCAGTTTCCTAATTACAAAGAGGAGAATTAGTCTCAGTAAGAACAGTGGGAATGGGTACTCTGCTGTGCAGTTTTGCTTCAGTTTTGCATCATTTGCTCACTAAAACTCCACTGGAACAGAAGACAAAGTTCAGTTTAACTGGACTAAAGATTCCACTAAAGATCAAAACACTTTGAGAGTCTACAAAAGGCATAATTTTGAATATCCAAGAGCCACATAAGTTCTCATTGAAAATTCAATGTTTGGCATTTTGTTCCCACTCCCAAGTGTTTTTCTTATTTTCATTCTAACCATTATTCTGCAGTTGCTGGAAAGACCGAATGAAAACCTACCCTTGGCTGTAGGGCCAGGTCCAGGAAAACAAACATCTCCTCAGCTACATTAAGCACAAGAGAAATCGAGAGCTTCTTTCCCTTTTGTTTTGGCATTCCTTGTCCACGGCTGTAGCTGCTCCAGGAATTGTGACAGGTTCTGCAGAAGGGGCAGCAGAAAAGAAGCTAAAAGACTTGTGAATGTTCCAATATTGAAATGCCAATAATTACCAAAATCCCTGAAACACTTCATGAAACTCCTCCTCTCCACAAACACTCACTGCCTCCTAGGGAGAGGAACCTCTGATTTATATCCATAATGATGAACAATGGCTCGTGCTGATTCACAGAATCATGGATTGCTTTGAGTTGGAAGGACCTTAAAGCTCATCTCCTGATGTTCCACCCCTGCCATGGGCAGGGACACCTCCCACTAGACCAAGCCCTGTCCAACCTGGCCTTGGACACTCCCAGGGATCCAGGGGCAGCCACAGCTTCTCTGCCCACCCTGTGCCAGGGCCTGCCCACCCTCCCAGACACCAATCCCTTCCCAATATCCCATCCAGCCCTGCCCTCTGGCAGTGGGAAGCCATTCCCTCTCCATCCCTTGTCCCCAGTCCCTCTCCAGCTCTCCTGGAGCCCCTTTAGACTGGAACAAGGACAATTCTGTGAAATAAAGAACTTTGAAGTTCTAGCTCTATCATTAATATTACATTAAAAATTAAACTCTAACTGGACTTCTACAATAGGAAAATGCCTTTAAAAGTACAATAGTGCATCTTGAAAGAGCTATTTCATATATCACTGGTTTCCTTCCTGGAAAACTCTGTCAGTGTTTCCAAAAGATGAATTCACACTAATTCTGCTGCAGGCAGGTATGAGAAAAGCTTCCTGCAGCCAAGGACTGGGCTGGCATCCCACCTCTCCCAGTCCACTCCAGCTGGACCTACAGCAGTTCCCATCCCTCAGGAGCCTTGGTGAGGGAGGTATCAATGTCTGTGGGGAGCTCACAGAATCTTTGGTCTGAAACAGCCTTAATTTAGGTCTTCTGAGGAAACAGTTCAATTTGCCAACCTACTGAACTACTTAATTCTCTAATATGCCATGTAATCTGCAGATCTCATCCAGTGCAGTTCTCTTGCAAGTAAAAAAGCCAAGCCAGGAGGGTCATATAGGCGGGTCTCATCTGGAACTCTACTTGAGACCCTGATACATTAAATGTCAAGTAAGCAGGTTTTGCATACTGTGCATGCTCAAATAAATGTCCACTAATACAGGAAAAAGGATAGAAACACTAAGCACAGGTAAGGCAGATAAAACATGTCTACATAGGAAAATGCACTGCTCACTCTCAGCCCATGCTAAAATGTGGTGAAATTCGAAGGTAAATAATGGTCCTTCAGCAACACTACTGGGATATAATTTGTCTCAGGAAAAGAATTAAAACCAAGGTCTTAAAACACAAAGACAGCACTCAAGTGATGCTCTGGGAATGCACATAGTCCCCTCTAATGACACCACACGTGGAACTTAGATTTATTAAAAAGAGTCATCTGTACATCATGATTTTGCCCTCATTTTCAGTCTCATGGTATTTTGAGCTGATATTTTTATATTTTAATATTTCTCCATACTGTTTAGCATTTTAAGTGGCTCATTTATATCCTGAATTTACTGTGTTCCCTTTAATGATATCACATTTTAACACCCCTAATTCCAGTCTGATGCTAATGGTACCCACAGTAATTAGCCATCATTACAGGAAAGCTTAAGTATGAGAAGAGGCATTCTGTGGGAATATGCCCAGTTTTTCTATTATTAATGACTTCTGGAATCCATCAGACCATAAATAATGCATCTTTCCCTCTCTGCTGACAACTTCTTAATTTTACCCTTCTAATGTAAATTTATAACTGCAATACTGTGGCAAAAAAAAAAAAGAAAGAGAAGGTGTGAGAAAGAGCAAATTGTGCTTGTCTGAAGAATATGATCTCAAACACCACATGAAAACAGAAAACTTCTGGTGTGTGGATGAACAGTATCAAGCAGCTTGTAGAAATTAGTTCTGGTGTATTTATAGTGCACTAAACTGGTTTTTAAAGTAGGTCTGTGCATCAGGTTGTACACAAATGTGATGATTATGCCCCATGACACACAGGCAGACAGAAAGAATTCCCTCCTTATGTATCAGCCAGGTATTGTATCTACATCTCTTCCCCCCAGTGTGCTGCTAATTAAGTGTCTTCTGGGATTCCCTAATATCCCAATTTCCCCTGCATCCCCTGTAAAATGTCTCCTACCTGGACACATTCCTCTCTGCTGTTTGGGTGGAGAGCCTGCCATGCAGACCGAGGTTCCTCATCCCACCACAGCCAGTCCTCCTGCCAGTGAAACAGCCCAACCTTCTGCTCGGGTTCTTCTCTGCTGACTCCAAAGAAGTCAGCTGCCTCTGCTGGAAACCTTCTCTTCTGTCTCTCTAACCACATCCCGTGGTACGAATGCTCCTTCCTCTCACACAACACAGCCTCTCCTTCTCCACTCAGGGCTTTGAGATTCACAGGCTGATTTTTTACCACAACATTGGGGTGTTTCTCTTCCCTCATTTTTCCCAGTCCCCAGTGTTTCCATATGTTTTTTTGATTCGATTTTTTTAAATTTCTGACTATTTCTCTAGTCAAAAGATTTGCTCCATTCAAGCTTAGTCTAGATGAAATGAACTTTGTCACCACAGCCCAGCTAATCAGTGCAAGCCCCAACTCATAAGTGAAGGGAATCTGTTGATAAATCAGTTTTTTATGCCATATTGATTTTTTTATATGAAAGAAAAGGAGTGAAAGTTTTTAATTCAAGTTTTCCATCTTTTTTTTTCTAGTTCATTGTTCTGACCCCGTACTGCTGCTCAAATCCTTGGGTCTGTGTTGCTTCTCAGTGCCAGCACCATCCACAGCTGCTCTTGCCCAAGGAAACAGAGAGCCCCCAGCATCTCCTGAGCAGAAGTGGGTGCAGCACAGCTGAGCCAGGTAAAGAGAAGGTGACAGGTTGGGTGGCAGTCACTTCTCATGTCCTGTTTGCTGCCTGGTGAGATGGGAACACAGTGCTGAGGGTGCACAATCCATTTCAGAGATCAGATTGCTGCTGATTATTTATAAACATTTCTAAATTATGTTTCATAGCAGTAAAATAAAAGCAGCAATTTTCCCTTCCTAACTAGATTTGCAGAATTAAATAATACTTTCAGTCGGGTTTGATTCAAACAAAAGCACAACAGCTGAAATCTGGTGAATCTTTAAGAAAATAAATGTACAAAGCCTCTAAGAGAAAGGTAATATCATACTTTGTCCTGACATTTATTTTAGATGGGCATATGGTTTATAATGATGCATTTTGGAAGCACAGCACTAAAAGCCCCACAGACAACCTGAACCCAGTTAATCAGGCTATATTTTCCATACTGTAGTGCTGGAGTCACTGTAAATCTCCATTCCCATCTTGGCTGTACAGTCCAGCCTGCCTCACCTTCAACAGGCTGGCTGCTCAAAGTCCTGCCTGTGTCTGCCTGCCTTCCTCATTGCAGTATAAAATACTGTACTTGCTCTTTTTGGGTGCTTCTGTAAAACCTCACTCACCAAAATGACAAATATATTGCTAATGACACGGCTCCTCGGTTCTAAATTACCAGTAATTAAGGCTGAAAGGAATGTTGCAAAACAAATCTTACCGCGTGATTAGCAGCTCCATTTGACACCACTTCCCTGGGAATGTCAGCTCCGGCAATATTGACAAGGTACACTGGGAAAGGAGAAATGAGACCCAGCAGGAGAGAAACTGCAGGCCAGGAGTGGCCACGGGCACTGGGGGGCTCTGGGATAACAGAGTGGGCAGGAGTTTTTCCAGGCATTCCAGTGGGAACAACTGCTGGATCCTTCTGGACCATTGTCTTGGGAGAGAGACCCGAGAGCCAAGTGCGAGTGGACTGCTCACATCCAGGACATGGGATGTCCAACCTGCTGCTCGTGAAGCTGCCCCACAGCTACACCAGGAAGGTGCTGGGATGTCCTGTCACCATCCATTCCATGGCATGGGGATTGTCCCAGTTTCATCTGATTTCTCATTGTTTACCTGGTTCTTTTGGTTTGGGTTTTATTTTTATCAGCCCCAGGGTAAGAGCTGTCTGGCAACCCATCAGTGCTGTAAGAAAAGCTGAGTTTTGCCATCCCAACACCAATGGAATCACTTACCTAAGCTAAGGAAAATCCAGCTCACCTCTCACATCCATTCAAAACTTATTCCTCACAGGCCATAGCCAGAACCAGAACTCTCAATTTTTAATCAGAATTATTACTTTGAAGAGGAACTCAATCTGAGAGGCAGCAAAAAACATAAATGGCTGAGTCATTATCCTGAAATTGCACATGAATTGCAGCCGAAGTGATACAGAGAAACTGCACAGGAATGGGACTGGAAAATGACTTGTTGAAATGTCTGGGGAAACACTTGCAGGAAAGTTGAACTGCACTGCCGTGTACCACTTGCTGGCTGCAGCACAGGCATTTTATTGTACTGCACATTAAGTTTATGAGGGAACAACATGGAACCAGCCTCCAATGCCTCAGAGAGTCATGAAATGGCCTGGGTTGGACGGGACCCCAAAGCCCACCCAGTGCCACCCCCTGCCATGGGCAGGGACACCTCCCACCAGTCCAGGGTGCTCCAAGCCCCATCCAACCTGGCCTGGGACACTCCCAGGGATCCAGGGGCAGCCACAGCTTCTCTGGCCCTGTGCCAGGGCTGCCCACCCTCCCAGCCACCAATTCCTTCCCAAAATCCCATCTCTCCCTGCCCTCTGGCAGTGGGAAGTCACTCCCCTTGTCCTGTCAATCCACGCTCTTGTAGTAAGTCCAGGAGTTCTGAGGAGAGGTCAGGAAAGGGGAATTAGGTGGGACCCTGAGCAATGGAAATATCCCAGGCAGGCAAACTGGCCCAAAAATGTCTCAAGTAAGAATTTGCCTACAAACCAGGAATCTCCCAGCCCAGCAGTACCAGACCTGTCATTACTGCACAGCGTGGCAAAAGTGGATGAAATGGAAAATCCCTGTTTATTACACAGGCTGGATGTGCTGTTGTGGAATTCCTGCTGCTGGTTTGGTGAATGACCATATGGACAGAGCTCGTACAGGACTGTGTGTCTGTCCAACCAGTGAGTGTCCCCCGTGCCCCAACCCACCCTGACCGCTGTCAGCACACACTGGGCATGAGGAACGCTCACCTTTGGGGGGCCAGCAAACTGACTTTATTCTCACAATCGAAACCCAAAAGTCTGCCAGGAGAGCTACAGTTACCAGAACACCTTTTCATACAGCCATGAGTCACAAATTAGAAAATTACTTCAAATAATCATAAAATACAAACGTGGAGATGGAAGACTTGCGTTACTAACAGGCAGAAATGGCTTTGAAAATGCACCTTGTAAAGGAGTATTTGGGAATACAATTAGATTTAAAATAGTTTATTACGAAGAAACTGGATCTATTTTTAAACAGAATGATCAAAATGAGTCACAGGTGACTTCACTATTGGAAAAACAAAATTTCTTTTTATCCTGCTGAAAGCTCCTGAGGTTTGAACACACTGATCTGAATGCAGTGGGGGAGTTGCCCGGGCCATAGAGCTGCAGCTCTGGCTGCACTGTGTGCCTGGGCGTGGCAAACTGGCACCTCTCAGCATCCTCTACAGAATCAGTCACATTTTACACCACATCACCTACTGAGAAGCTTCAGGCCTTAGGATTGTTCCTAAATCACTGTACAGGACTCTTGTGTAGAAGCAGCCACACAATTCTGCAGCTCCTGTGCCTCCTTTAGTGGGCTGAAGAGTTTATAGCTGTGTTCTCACCCCCTTTCACAGCAGAGCAAACTGAGACCTGGGCAGTGACTTATCCAAAGCCAGGTAACTCTCTGGACTTCTGAAAGGCACTGGCAGTCCTGGGACACAAGGCATGGGTCCCGTGTTCCCCAGGACCCTGCCCAACCAGCGCACACTCCACTGCACTCTGAGGTCCGTTTCTGAAACCTGTTGGCTGGCAATGAGCTTTTCAACTGTGCTAACTAATGATAGTTCTACACAAATCAGATGAACCAGTATAAACTCAAGGAACAGCTGTGGGTGAATAACAAAACTGCTTTGTCACTGCTCAGACTTCTGCTCCCCTTCCAAAGGTTTCACATTCATTGAACAGGCAGCTTTAACAACAACAACAAATCAAAGTTCAATGAATGAAAGTGAACACTGCAAATTCTTTGCAGGTCTAGATGAAAATGTGCCCAAGACTAACAGCAGAGGCAGAGTTGTGGATCAGTCCCTAAACTTCCCTCAGTTCACATTACAGGTTTTTGTTTGGTATTGATGGCACCAGTGTCACCAAACTGTTGTTCCACCCCCTAGAGGAGGAGACAGCAGGTCACAGACCATCCCCTGCAGGCAGTTACTCTAACCTGAGCTGGTGCCCTGCTGCACCTCCGGCTCCTGCTCTGTCCCTGCATCCCGGGGGTTCTGATGGCAGGTGTGCAGCCTGGGAGCAGTGGGGAACAGAGGAGGAGCAGTGGGCTGGCAATTACATCATGAAATATGGTTTTGCCAGAAAAAGCTGTCTTGTGGAAACATGAGTGTTTTGTAAAAATGTAGTGGATTTTGTCAGCACTTCTCTGTGTCACAGGCACAGTTCCCAGGTGTTCTCCCAGGTACAGGAGGACAGCCTGGCAATGCCAGATCTCTGTGACTGCAGACTGTGCTGCGGGCTGCCTGGGATGTGCAGAGCCCTGGAGGCCCTGACAGGCACAGCTCCACCACAAGGAAATGCCCTCAATAATATGGATCAAGGCCAATCCTTGCACTCCATCACCCATCCTTTAGCCAAGGTTCAGACCGCTGTGCTGGTCCAGGTCTCACCCTGTGCCCTACAGCAGGAGTTGAGTCTGGAGCAGCTCAGGTGCTGTGGGGCAGAGGGACAGGGCTCTGCATGTCTTGTGTGTATAAATGCACACCCCCAGATCCCATGGTGGCACTGCGGGCTGCCCCACTCCTGGGTGGCAGTGCCACGGGCGTGCAGCCTCTGCCAAGGGAGCGGATCAGCCAAAGCAAGGTATATGGTACGACAGCAGCAGCCCAGCCCAGCCACCCCACCAGCCTTTCCCAGGGTCCCTGTCACTGTCAAAATACCAAAGTGGACATGTGAGAGGGTCGAGGCAAATGCTGCTGAGAGTCCTGTGGCAGTGCTGGCTGGGCTGGCTGGGCACCTCTGCAGAGCCAGGCATCGCTGAGCCGGGAGCACAAGCACAGCTTGGGAAGCATCAGTGCCTGCAGCCATCTGTCACCACGGCCCTGCTGCCCAAAAACCTGCCCTGAATTCCTGCAGCACTCCCTACCCTGCGCTGTGGCCTCAACAAAGCCTCCGGCACAGCGGGAACGCTGGCATCCTTTTTTAGTGCCTCTCACCCACAGAGCCAGGAGAAATGGATAAATGCCACATAAGACAGGAATTCCCTCATCTCAGTAACAACCTGGGAAACCTGCAATGATCAAAGTATTGCAGTGAAAAAGTCCTGGTCTAGGATCTGGCCAGAAAACAGCATTGCATGAGGCCAGTTTCACTGTAGGAGGGCAGCAGACCTGTGGCTCATTCTACTTCGAGGGACACAAAGATGCTTAAATCTGCAAAAAATACTTTTTTGATTCGTCCCTGCTCAGCTCAGGGTAGGAACAGCAGAGCTATTCCAGGAACAGGCTGCTCAAGTGAAGCAGGAATGGAAGGATTGATATCCTGCCCTTCCCCTGCCTGGGCTGTTCCGCTCTGGCACCCGATGGGCAACAGCAGGAACTGCTCCAGCCTGAGGCCACTTCCCTGCCCTCTGGTGTGCTTTGATCCCCCGTTCAAAGCTCTCCTTCAAAGGATCCTTCTAGGAAACAGACTCCACAGGAACAAGCCCTGCTTCAGGGAGCTCCAGTGGTGCAGCAGAGCTGGGAGTGTGGGAACCGTGCCCGAGCAAAGAGCACCGTGACCGTGGGGCCGGTCGGTCCCCTCCCCACACAGGTACAAACACAGCCCAGGTCACCTGCACAGATCACCTGCACAGGTCACCTGCACCCCTGGCACGGGGCCCTGAGGGCTCCCAGCACAGAGCCTGGGGAGGCTGGAGGGGGAACGGCTTCCCATGCCCGAGGGCAGGGCTGGATGGGATAGTGGGAAGGAATTGGTGGCTGGGAGGGTGGGCAGGCCCTGGCACAGGGTGCCCAGAGAAGCTGTGG
>JAWWMP010000167.1:35220452-35238425 GCA_035047865.1 Dendrocincla tyrannina | reverse complement strand
ACGTGGAGCTGATGGGGCCAGGTCACTCACAGGGACCCGCACGTGGAGCTGATGGGGCCAGGTCACTCACAGGGACCAGCACGTGGAGCTGATGGGGCCAGGTCACTCACAGGGACCAGGATGCGGAGCTGATGGGGCCAGGTCACTCACAGGGACCAGCACTGGCTGCCGGGAGAGCTGTGCCGTCAGTGCTGACTGTGGAGGCTGCGCAAGGTCACCTCATGCTGTGCCTGGTGGGACGTCAGCGAGAGGCACTTGACAAGAAAAACCTTCCCAGAAATGGAAAAAGCTGCTCTTTTTGCAGTTTGGCACTTTGACCACCCGAGACTGGGGTGCTGAAGTGGTTAAACAGCTGGTTGGGGTCTCCGTGCAGCGCGTTGGTGGAGGAGGGGTGTGCAGCGTGGGGTGTGCCTGTGGCCATGCAGGGAAGGGGACAGCATGTGTTTCCTTTTAAATATTGCCTTATTTCTTGTGGGAATACCTGAAGTGGAGTGTTGCTCACCCACAGTGGTGTTCTGCTTCTGGGTCAGGACTTGGCTTTCCTCTCTGTCACTGTGGCCACAGTGAGTCTCTGTGAGCATGGCCTGGCTGGACGTACCTGGGCAGGGGACGTTGCCGATCCCATTGTTCATGGGCAGCCTGGGATGTACAAGTAGGCTCAACTTTTCCCACTCTTTTCCATGGTGGAGCTACTCTCCAGTTCCAAACACTTTGTCCCTCAGAAGGCTGTGGTGTGGAGTGTCTCATGGCTGTTGTGGTTGTTAATGTGCAGTTTCCACCACGTCACCCCAGCATCCTGGAGTGAGCCACCCATTAAATCAGCACTAATGACTTCTGTGGCTGCAAGTCATAGAGGAGTCCCACAGGGAGCAGTGGCAGTCTCTGAGGGAGGGCTGGTGGATGGAACGTACACCCAAGATGTGGTGTGTGCCAGCACCTCTTGGTGTGCACCAGGAGGGGATCGGTGCTGGCTGTGCCCTGCTTTGGTGTTTATCTCCCAGAGTGTTGGGAAAGCCTGGGAGTAGCTCAGCTTCTCCACATCTGAGTAGATAAGTGTCAGCGTCCTGTTTCCCTCTCCCACTGTTCTTCAGGAATTAAATTGTGTTAGGTGACAGTTATGGAAAATTAAAAGTGCTTCGGATGTGTGGGAACAGCCGGCTCTGAGCACTGCCAGGCAAGGAGATGTGACAGTGTGTGAATGTCGATGTGCTCATTTACATCTCAGGTGGTGTTCAGGGGCTCTCACGGTGCATGGGACTGGTGAGGAGCTGCAGGCACTGAATGATGCTCAGATGGTCACCTGAAGAATTCCCATGTGTTTTTGCTTCTGGTGCCTGACAAAGGTCAGAAGGAAGGGCTGGGAAGGGCTCGGGCTGAAGCTTTAGGTTCCTCCTCTGGGCGGGCAGTTCTTGGTGAGGATTAGGAGAAACACTCTGAGTGAATCTCCTCTTCCCCTGGTGTTGGCTGGATATTTTCCTCCAAGGCCCGGTGCATTTCACTGTCAGAAGGATATAGATCATCTCCTGTGAAAGGTATGTAGCATGTTAAACTGCCTTGTGAAACAAATGTCACAGAATCCATGGGAAAGCTGTGTACTGCACGTTTGCTTGGTGTGTTACTGGTTCCCAGCCTTAATGGGAACTGGCAGGCAAGACCAGCAAGCAGGGAACACAGAAAATGATACACATTAAGCTTGGATTGTTTGCACTGTTGGAAAACGTGCTTTATGCTTCGCAGAAAATAGGCTACAGCTTGGTCCCAAATAATTTGCACTTTAAAGGCTCTCTGCCGCATGTGGTAAACACATGAATAATTCATACACATGCAAACAGGCCCCATGATTTCATATTGCAGCGTGATTCTAGATTTGCTCAGAACTTTGAACTGGCACGGATTAGTGGCTCCTCCAGCACAGCAGTACCTGGGCAGGACCTTCAGTGCAGGGACGAAGCAATCCCCTCTCCCGACAGTGCTTGTTGTGTTGTCCGTAAGGGCTGGGAGCTTCCCCCTCATCCCCACTCGGGTGGACTGGCCAGGCTCTGACAGTGTCCAGAGCTTGGCACCTCGAGTGCCTCCTGGGCCTGACCTTGACATGTTTTGTTCACTTTCATACACCATTGCTCTCGTCACCGGTATCAAACGCTCCTGGGAGAGCTGGCCTGGGTCCGAGCTGTTGCTGTGAGCTCAGCACAGAGCTCCCTGTTCCCCAAAGGGCAGACAGTGCCTGTGCAGGGGTGTGGCACAGCAGTGGTGGTGGGCAATCACAGGGATCTGGGAGCAGGCACTGGCTGGGGCTCTCTGCCCTGGCATCTGAGTGTGGCTGCCTCACCCCTCCAACAGGTACTCCGGCGGCTTCATCCCAGGAGTTTCGGAGTAACTCAGGAGTGCCGGGGTTTAGGCACTGCTGTACAGGCAACACAGGCAGGAGTTCTGGGGGCAGCTGAAGGGCAAGGAGCTGCTCACATCGGGATGGTGATGGCAGCACTGCACAGTGCTGCTTGGGCATCCCGGCCGGGCACGGCTCCCTGTCCTCTGCCTGCAGCTCCTTCAGGAGCGAGACCCGCAGGCACTGTGACAGCTGCCGTGAGCTGCCAGTTCCTGCTCCAATACCAGGGCTTGGCAATGAGCCCTTGGTAACACCTTTAAGAGCAGTGGCAGCCCAGGAGCTCTGTGGCTGCTCTGACGCAGTGTGTGCCATGAAGGGGGCCACAGGCACTGGCAGTCACTGCTCCTCTGCTCCATCGAGTTTTAGTCCACGTTAAATGCCACAGCAGGAGCATCACAAGCAGGTGTCAAAACAAGCACAGCTGCAGCGAGGCAAACTTAGGGATTGATTAATGAATAGTTTCAGCCTGTTGTGTGTTTCTCTACATGGCTTTCTGATGTAAAGATCAATGTGTGAATTTATTTAAAAAATAGTAGGTTTCTTTTCACTAGAACAAATTGCTTCTGTTTATCAGAATGCTGAGTAACATCAACAAACAATTCAGTCATTGGTTGCCCCTCAGCACGACTTAGGAAATTACTCTGGGTAGCGTTTCCTCAGGCCTTGGTTTGGATTTTTCTGTGCTCTTAGTTTGGCATCCCCAAATGCACCCCTGCTTCCCCCCTGCTCTCCCCAGAGGCCACTCTCCTCCTCTCTGTGCTGAAGTGGGGGTTTTCCATGGCTGGCCTCTCTCTTGCTCTCTTGCCGAGGCTGCATGGGGGGTTAGGGGGTTATTCTGTGGGGGTCTGCTCCCCAGGGTATCCCAGTGCAGCTGGAAGTGGGCAGATGGGTGGCTGTGGTGCCTCCCGGGGGTGTTGGGTGTCGGGGATGCCGAGTGAATGCAGAGCCCCAGGGCTGTGCTCAGGCCCCAGAAGTCATGCATGCTCAGGCACCAGCGCCCCGAGGTGCTGTGCAGTGTGGAGGGGGCTCTCCCGAGGGTCACCTCAGCGCCCTACAGCCCATGGGGGTACCCGGTGCAGGCGAGGGCGATGCCCTCTGCTCTGTGTGTCACTGTGAGACCTGGCTTCCCTCCTCCCTGCGGCTGGAATCTCTGTCAGGAGCTGTTCTTTCCAGCGAGAGCTGGTACATCACTGTGCTCCAGAGAATTTTGTTTCACGGAAGTAGGATGCCTGCTTTCCCCAGAGAATTGGAACTTGGTGAATAACTCTGTTTGACATCTCATTGTGAATTTGGGTCTGCTCTCTCTTTGTGGAGTTGAAATCAATCTCGAGTGGTTATGACCATCCATCCTGTGCTCCTGCAGGTACTGGGTGGGCCGTCTGACAATGCTCAAGTGCTTGGATGCATCAGTGTGGTCTGTCCCTTGAATGAGTCTGTTCTGACACCTCCAAAAGAAAGAACAGGCCGGTTGTTGACTTCAGGGAGCACTGAAGGGGGTCACTTCTCCTGCCTGGGGTCAAGCAAAAATGTCTTCAGGTATTCATCACTCTCTTGTGGCTCTTGTTTATCTTCCCAGATTGACTGCCATCCCAGCATGTGCCACTGACAGCTGCTCATTTTTACTGTCTTGCTCTTAATTTTTCCTTCTTTGCCAGAAAGAGCCCCTTCCATTGCCAGGGCTGTGGGAAATGCCTCCCCAGCCCAATGTGTGGCAGAACACAGACCCATGTACAGGAACACGGGCAGTTGCAGAGGACCAAACCCCCTCTTGATGTTCAGCCTTGGAGCCAGTGGATGCTGGTGCTGAGCACTGTGGTGTTGGTGCTCAGCCTGCTCAGGGCTTCCCTCCCGACCCCTCGGTGAGCCCACAGCTCTGCTGGGCCCCGTGTCTCCCCTCTTCAGCTGAGTTTGCCACAGAAGGGAGGGTCAGTGGGAAGCAGCATTTCCACAGGCACTAAAATGCTGCAGCAGCAGCTCTGCTGAGCAGCGCATCCACTGATCCCAGCCAAAGGTATTTTGGGAGTGTGTCTGCTGCTCACGAGCCTCGGGGACAAAGATAGGACCACGTGCCCGAAATAGCGCCCTGGAGCCTGCACACCCCACCAGTGGCTGCTCTTGGGAGGGAAATCCAGAGTTTGTTTTCAAGTTCTCACTGCTGTGTTGACAAGGCTGTCGTGGGGAAAGCGATCTCAACTGGGAACGTCTGAATTAACTCCAAGAGCAGCGTACACAACATGCAGACAGCGCTCACTGCTCACCACCCAGCGTGAGTGAAGAAAGGACTTAGTGGCTTTTAAAATAGTTATATCACACAGAATCATTGGTTGGAAAAGCCCTCCCAGCCCATCCAGTCCAACCTGTGACCCATCCCCACCTTGTCTCCCAGCCCAGAGCCCTGAGTGCCACACCCAGTCATTCCTTGGGCACCTCCAGGGATGGGGACTCCACCACCTCCCTGGGCAGCCCCTTCCAATGCCTGACAACCTTTTATGTGAAGAAATTCTTTCTGATGTCCAACCTGAACCTCCCCAGGCCTGTTGAGGCAGAAAAGCAGCGGAGCTGCCTCAGCTGCCTGTTGGAGGAGGACAAGGTTTTCTGCTGTGGTTCAGTGCCAACCCCCTTTTAGAGCTGTTGGCTGAGGGGGCTCCTTTGGACCTCTGTGTGTGGGGGCATTGATCACGGCTGTGGATACTCCAATGGCAGTGGATGTGCTTGGGGGAGCCGTGCCCAGGGGATCCTCCCTGTGAGCAGAACATCACTGCTCTGCTCCTGAGCCATGGAGCAGTCCATGGTGGGTGCCTGTGTGTTCATTAATATGCATGTGTTAAAAAAACCCCAACCCCAAACCAGACATCACTGTGTTTCCATGACCCTGATCCATGCAGTTGCCAAGAAATGAGCGTAGCTGCCAGTCCTGCCCTTTTTCAGGAGATTTTTTTTCTATTCTTGCCGATTTTCTTTGCGGTGCTCCAGTGGGGTGAAATGCTGCAGCAGAGAGCACCTTCACTGCTGTCATTGTGTTTGCATCAGTGCTGGAGCATTAGAAAGCAAGAAGAGGTCATTTAATTTTGAAATATCTCCTCTGTTGTGTCTCTTGCAACTGAGATGCTGCTCAGACACCCACAGATGAGAAGCAGGGACAGAAGTGTCTCTGCTGAGCTCCTGCTGAGTTAGTGTTGGCTTCCCTTTGTGTGGAGTTCAAATGGTTTGTGCTCACAGAATCCCAGACAGGTTTGGGTTGGAAGGGACCTTGAGGATTAACTAGTTCCAACCCCCCTGCCGTGGTCTCATCCCCATGGCCTCAGTACTGCAACAGAACAGTCGACAGACTGACCTGGCTGGTGCACAACTGAATTTTTTTGGTGTGTTTTCCCAGTGTTCTGATCGTTGTCACCAGCCCCAGTGCACAGCAGGAGGAACAAGAGTGTCTTTCATGCCCCACAATGGGTTTGCTGGTGTGGCAACTAGTAAAAGCCCCTTTTGATTGAAAACCAGAAGCAGCTGATTGTAAAAAAAATATTCTTGAGGCCTTGATGTTACAAAGAGTTCTTGTCCCAGGGCTGTTACACACTGAGCCTGCAGGAAGCTCCAGTGCTTCTGGATTGATTTGGGAAAAGCAGGGATAATCAGGAGATGTAAAATAAATGATAGAATGTGTGATTTAATAGAATGAGGAAAGTTGTTCCACAAAAGACCTATTTTTCAGACTCAGACCTCTTAAAGGCTTTCATGTAATTTAAAAAAAAAAAAAAAAGGTAATGCTGAATCCTGTCTTGTTCTCAGCTGTTTTTAAGTTCTCACTTGAAAATGCTCATGTGTGATCGTCACACACCGGTTGCCACTGTGAGCCCAGCAATTTTGTCACAATACCTCCCTGTTTGTTGCTGCATAGAGCATGAAGTTAAACAAGAAGTGGGATTCTTCTCCTTCTCCTCTTTGCCCTGAGCAGCCTTTGTGGTTCTCTTTAGGTGCACAGAAAAAATACCCCAGGTCTGAGGACTTCAGTTACCTGCAGTGATTGGATTTCATGTTGCTCTTTCTTGGAAAAGCATTGGTAATTGTTAATATTGCTAACTTTCCTATTAATTAGCATTTTAAATCTTCCAAATACTGTCAGGGCCTTCCCAAGTGATGTGGTACTGAGCTTAGCCATGGTCTGTCTACTTTGAATCTCCTTGTGAGCCATTTCCCTGATCTTTTAAAACAAACCCTTGTTTTTTGTTCTCCCAAGTGGGTCCCTCTGCCCAGGACTCAGTTGCGTGGTTGCAGGAAGGTGGGATACTGTTACAGCATGATAAAGTGCATTGGATTTCACATTAGCAACTGGTCCATCTCTACAGTTACTCTTGCTGCTGGTTATTATCTGTATTTCCATGGCAACGGGAAGCTCTGGCCACAGACCCGGGGCTGCTGCTCGTGGTGCCAGCGGGGCAGCAAGGGCAGGGTCCCCTCTGCCACCAGAGCCCCAGGGCCAGGGCTGCTCCGAACGGGCAGCAGGGCTGGGCTCTCCCTTAGCTGAAATTCTGCCCATCTTGTGAAAAGCTACTGACTCATTTCCCTCTCGTTCTCCCTGATCAGCACTAGTTAACTTTCTCTGCTGCCTCTGCTCCAAGTGAGATCCCTGAGCCATCGCAGCCCGCCGTGCCCACGCGTGGCCGTGCCCACGCGTGGCCGTGCCAGCAGGCACTGTGGGCAGCCAGGCAGCCCCGTGCAGCTGGGCAGGAGCAAATCCTGCCCGTCCCTGTCCGCCTCGACAAAGTGGGAGCGTCCCTACTGCTCCCTGAGCTCGTCAGCCTGGGAGTGGTAACACAACCTGACAACGCTGAAAAAAACCCGACTGGAGAATCTGTTCTCCCGCAGTCTCGGGGCACTGCTTTCCACAGGTTGGCTGTTGCTATATAAAGAAATAGTCTGTTGTTTCTAAATTTATCCTGTTAATGTCACAGAGCATAAAGAAAAATAGCAACAATAAACTGGCATTTCGGGCAGGGAGTGATGCGGGAGAGGTGCAGTAGTGGCCGTGCCCGGCTGGCTGGTGCTCCCTGTTTGTTCCTCTCTCTGTTCAATTCCCCAAGGCCATCGGGACACCTGTGTGTGTGTGGCTGGCTGTGCCACTGGCACCCCAGCTCTGGGCTCCTGGCAGCCCACTCGGGCTCTGACCTTGTCAGAATTTTTACAGGAACAAGAAGGGGAGGGGAGCGGCGCAGTGAACTTGCCATGGGGTGCAGGATGTGCCCTTTCCATGGGCAGGTGGGCTCATGGGGAGGGAAGCCAGGGCGGGAGCTGAAAGCCCCCTCCAGGTTTCAGGGAGGCCTCCCTCAGGTTTCATTAGCACGCAGACTGTGGTCAATCTCCTGTGAGCAGTTTGCAAGCCTTCACAAAAGCTGGATACAGACATCGTTCCGCCCAGAGTCGTGTCTGTGTGACTGGTGCTGCCAGAGAGCCTCTGCTCTGCCACCAACCATAACCTTGTCTCGGGGTAGGGAAGGGTCAGGTCTGTAACTGCCATCAGGAATAATCTTTAGATGGAAGGAATCACCTATGATGCTGTAATTACAGGCACATTTGCAAAAACTGTAATTCTTCTCAGTAGGATATGGATGTAAAATGGATGTAACCTATCCAGACAGCCTTTCCTTGCAGTCCTCAGCTATCCCCCAGCTTCTCTCAGCTGGTGTTCCTCACGTGGACCTGCTGCTGGGAGTGCAATTGGGCTTGTTCTGACAGACCCAAGATCACATTTCCCATGGGTGACCTAAATGGCAGCTCCATTCCCCAGATTTGTCTTTAAACCTTTTTGGGAAGCCCCAGTGCTGGCAAGTTCTTTGTGTCCTAACACGATGAAAATTCAGTGTAAGGTTTGCTGCAAAGTAGGTCTCAGTGCAGCCGTGTTTTTAGGCATTGAGCTCAAGCACAGCCATATGGAATTGTCAGATCCATGTCCTATATACCTGGATTCCTTCCTGCAGGTGCTTCCAAGGGGGTTGTTTGGTACATCAGGATGTGGAGCACACCTGCCTGCAGGTAAACTCTTAGTGGGTTTGTTGGCTCTGAGCACACGGAGGTGTTTGCCCAGCACCATCCAGTAATGATGTTCTTGCTTAGGCCCTGTTGGTTTGTCCTCAATGGTGGGTGTCCCTTTGGGTCACACAGTTCTCTGTAGGCACGTGAATGCCCAGGTGTTACAGCCACCAGTTTGACTGATGAGGAGGGGTTGGAGGAGTTACCCTTTGGACTGCACAGGAAGCACACACTGCCCTGGGCTGGGAGCCTCCAGGCCGGGCTGTGCCCCTGTGCTGGACTTGTGCTGCCCACAGTTGGCACCAGGAGCACGAGGGGTGTCCTCATGGATGCCCCGTGGGTCAGTGCACCTGGGTGCTGGACGCGAACTGGGGGAAGAGACAGATGGGATGTGAAAAGGGTGCCTGATTCTTCTCTTGGAGCTTCTGCTTCTTTTAGGCTTATCACTCAATGTTTTTTTAATCTCATCCCTTTCTGTCCATGCCTCTGACACCGAGGCTCTCCCAGTGTAGTGCTGTGGGTGCCCACCAGGCATCAAACCTGTGTGTGTCCAGCCTCAGCAGCCGGAGTTGCCTTGGGTGGTGGTATGAGATGAGTGTGCCCTGAGCTGGGTGACACACATAAATCCTCCTGGTTTTTCCTCCCTCTGGAGCCCAGTGGCCTCCCTGGTGCAGCGTGACCAGTGAGTCAGCTCCAGGGAGGTGGGTTGGGTGCCAGGAATGCACAGACCTGATGACCTGGCCAAGATCTGCCCCTAATTAAAGCACACTGCATTTGGAGGGCAGCGAGACACCATTAAGTGTCTCTCTGCTGAGGCTGCTTGGATGACACTAATGACTGGCAGTTAATTAAAAAGCAATTGCGAGGACAGCTCTGAGGGACACGGGTGAGGGTGTGAGGTGGCTTCCTCCATTGCTCTTGTTGCCTTTTCTGTCTGTAACCCCACTCTCTGCACCGTGGCTCTCCCATCCCCTGTGGAACTCACGATGTGCAAGAGGCACCGGCAGCCGCTCCCAACACCGAGCCATCGTCATTGATCACCCAACCTCACCACCCTCCTCCACCATCCCTCCACCCACCACATCCACCGCCCACCACTTTCATTCTTCTGTTTCCACTGTAAATCTATATCAGCAAATGAGCAAAATGAATGTTGCTTGTTTGTTTTGACAATTACAGTACAGATTTAATTATGCTGCTTCTTCCGCATATACTGCTGAATGTCATGTGGTGTGCTCGGCGTAAACAAAGATGTTCTGCGAATGTGAGATATGGTTATTAAAGACACACTGTCAGGCTGCAGCCTCAGCTCCGAAACCAGAGTCAGCTGGAGCCCAGCTTCCAGCATCTGTGTGCTTGTGTTCGTGTGCTGCCTGTGAGGGTGAGGCAGATGCTGAGCAGAGACATCACCAAGAGCAACTGGGAGAACTGTGGGGAAGTGAATAAGGAAACGGAAAAATAAGAAAAGAGAGAAAACCACCCCTGTGTGTTCAATTATTTTGAGGCAACAGCTTCAGGTATCATAGCAGGAATACAATATTTCAGTCTCAGAGTAAGTGCTCTGTTCAAAACAGTGGGGATCCTCAATTGTCATCATGAAAAGGGCTCGGTTTTCCTGCTCATCACTTACTGCCTTTGAAGGATCTGTCTTAAAGCCTAAGCCTATTGTGTCATGTGAAAGCAGCTGTAGCATTGTCTGGTGCTGGTAAATTGGCAATGACTTTGCATTTCATAATTAGTTAACAAGGAGCCGCTTACAATGTGCACGTCTCTCAAACCCCACTGAAATGTGCAGCACACATTTGACATTTTTAATTAAAAATAGGAACTTCAAATGCTCTTGGGCAACAGTTCCTATTTCCCCTTGCTCTGTTGGGCCATTGACAGGGACGAGGATGGATTAAGGAAAGGGTTTGAATTTCTTTCTGAAAAATGCTTTGGGACTCCAGGGTAATTCAGAGGGGCATAAGAGCCCATCAACTGTGTTTCAGATCCACCAGCCCTCATCCCTAAGGCTCCTGGCCAGGGCTCTGTGAGCTTCCTCTGCTCTTGGTGAAGGTTGCTTCCTCAATTAAGTCTTGTCAGAAAACCTCTCAAGGAGGTAATTCGAGGGAGAAATTATTTCTAGAGATTCTTGTCAAATTACAGTGAGCCTTTAATTAAATGAGTGTCCATTACTTAATGGCAATTATGGAGAGAAATTCCTTACTTCTGAGAGATGCAAAGCTCCACTTTCCTAAGGAAAATTTGCTTTTTAAAATAATCAGATAAAGATGGCTTATTCTGCTCCAGAACTGAAGCCTGAAAGAAAGGAAGGTCTGTCCTTGGAGGGATTTAATGTGGCAAGAGAAGGGCACTGGTGTTGTCTCTCTGCCCGTGTGTGCTGTGGGAGCAGCCCCACCACAGAACTGGCTGTCGTGGCTTCTCCCCCTCATCACATGGAGCTGATGGACCCGTCGGTGCTTTGGGGGTGCCACTGCTCCAGACCTTGCTGGGGGTTTGCTGTTCATCCCCAGCAATTCAGAGCATTTCCCAACATCTTCCAATCAGCCTTGAAACGAGCTGTGTCACCAGAGGGGTGCGAGGAGGGTGATGGTGGGAGGATGCAGAGCTGTGCTGGGGGAGCTGTGCGGGTTTGAGCCCCACCAGCTGCTCCATGGCTCATCCCAGCCTTGGTCCCCCCTCACTGCAGAGCCTGGTTTAGCAGTGAGTGAGAAACCACGGCCCAGTCTTGCTGGGTTAGAACCAAAGGAGTGTTTTTGAGATTTGCCTTACGTCTTTTGGGTATTTTTATCGTCTGCCTTATTCGAACGGTCTCAGCTGAGTCATCTCATCCCTAGTTTAGATTTATGCTCCTTCCACGCCTACTCCAGCAGGACCCGAATCCTCCCAGCACAGCCTGCTGCCGGCCTCGCTGGAGTCATGCAAGTCTGGCATTAAATTATACGGGCACTGGGTCGAGGAGTTATGAATATTGATATATTTTATTTAGCAGCCTTCTGCATTTAATGAGTGTCCATAAAACAGTAATTCATAATTCATCATAAAGACAATAGATTAGGTTGCAATTTAATTATTGCTTATTTTTGTAGCTGTTGTGGGGTTTATGTAGCAAAATACAGACAGGAAGAGCAACTTTTCCTAAATTCCAGCCCTTGCTTTGCACAGTGGATTAAGGGAACAGCTGTACCCCCTCCAGTGGTGATGCTCACAGGAGGAAATGACAGGACTCAGCATAGAAGGAACCTTGTCTAGTTTTGAAATTCCAATAATCATGATTCCAATACCCTGGTAATAGAGACTCAGGGATTCAGTAACATAGACTTATGGCATTTTTTGTGCTTGCATTGACTGGTAATCTGTGACAGGACAGGAGGACACAGCCTCAACCTGTGCCAGGTGTAAAGCAAAATATATGAAGGTATTCCTCCAAAAAATGGCAAAGCAGTGGGAAGGATTATTTCAGAGGCGAGAACACTGAAAACTCATGGACGCTGTTGGTGCTGTAGGGGCAGCACCGGCCTCAGAGCACAGGCAAAGGCGAGGCTTTCCTTCGAGCCTCCGCTTTATCATTGCTTCCCTCCCTCGGCTCCCCCACCGGCTGCAAGGCCGTGCAGACATCTCTGAGCCTTGTCTCTCCTGTGCCCAGGGAGTAACCTTCTGTGGAGTGCATGCAGGGAAACATCCCAAAACGGGGTCTGGGAGGGATGCCTTGTCCAGGCAGGAAAGCTTACTCAGTGAAAACTGCCTGCTTTTCTGGAAAAGAGCTATTCACCCCTACACAGTAGAGGTTCAGGTTGGACAGTAGAGGAATTTCTTCCTGGAAAGGGTGGTCAGGCATTGGAGGAGGCTACCTAGGGAGGTGGTGGAGTCCACATCCCTGGAGGTGCCCAAGGAATGACTGGATGTGGCACTCAGGGCTCTGGTCTCGTTGACAAAGTGGGAATCAGTCACAGGTTGGACTTGATGATCTTGCAGGTATTTTCCAGCCTAAATGTTTCTGTGGTTCTCCTTCCACAGCCACTTAGCTTCTGCTTATTTAATGAACAAACCCCCTCCAAGTGGGGACAATGGACAGCTGCTCCGCTCATTTTATTCCAAATGGTGAATATTGTATTTATGAGAGAGAGATCCAAATATGGTCCATCTGCTACGAGTTCCTCAGCTGTTCACTTCACAGAGACGAGAACATTTCCGTATCTCTCCCATGATGTTCACATGAAGAGCTGAGCTTTTTAAAGCTGTTTAATGTTTTTCTTTGTGGAGGGGTTGCTTACACATGAGAAGTTCCATCAAGTCGTGCATGTTCCCAAAACACCAGTGCTGCCAAGGTGTGTCGGTGTGACGGGGTCTGGCCGGGGCTCCTGTGCAGCTGCCTGTGCTGTCTGTGTGCCCTGGTGGCTCAGGTGAGCTCTCTCTCCCCCTGCCTGTGCTGTCTGTGTGCCCTGGTGGCTCAGGTGAGCTCTCTCTCCCACTGCCTGTGCTGTCTGTGTGCCCTGGTGGCTCAGGTGAGCTCTCTCTCCCACTGCTCGGGACCAGTGAGCTCCAGTGGGAGCACTGGTTCAATGCCTCTCTTCCACTCACTGTGTTGTAGTGGGAAGTTGTCAGATGTGTTGAAATTGGGCAAGATGGGGCAGATCACCATGTTGTGCGCACAGGCAGGCTCAGGGCGGGTGTGGAGGCAGCCGCTCGTGGGTGCCAGCCCTGCTCCCAGCGGCCACCTGGGAGGCCGCAGGATCTGTCCCCTGTTCCCTGGTGTCTCCTTGGGGGGCTGTGCCACAGTCTGAACACCTGGTAGCCCCCCTGGGCTCAGCTGAAGTTTGGACACCGTGGTTAGAGCTGGATGGCATGAAAAGCTTTAGGAAGTGGAGGAGGAGTTTGCCGGATACTTTAATTCTGCACTGAGCGCAAGGGGAGTGGAAGGAGTCAGACACACTCAGGAGAGAGCCAGGAACTGTCCAGAAATAGCGTCCTGGCTTTCCCTCTGAAAGCATTGAGAGTTTCTCATTGATTTCAGGGGAAGCAGCACTGGAGCCTGAACTGAAGGAAAGTTGCAGAAGATGCAGTAGGTCAGAGATGAGATGGTTTAGAGGATTGGTGAGCTGAGAGTTGCTAAGAATAGAGCGAGACAGAGACAGAGTGGAGTGTCAGGCAGTCTGAGGGGATGCTCCTGCCCATCAGCGTCTCCGGCGATGGCAGCAACAGCACTGATGGGGGATTGGAAGGAAACTACTTAGGGAGCAGCTCTGCAAGAATAGAAGTTGTGCCTGGACCTGGGCGGGGTTGGATACACAGTGAAGCCTTGACATGGTGGCTGCCTGGGGAGGGACTGGAGGTGGACACTGTCCAGTGCCCAGGACCTCTGACCCATGAAGGCTGGCCTTTGGTCTGGAACCACGGGATAGTGCCAGAGGGAGGGAGAGAACACCTTTTCCCCCTGGGGGCTGAGGCTGGTCTCTGCAGAGCGTGGTGCTGACCCACCGAGGCGGGGAGTGGTGCTCACAGTGCCTGGCCTGTCGTGCCAGGGAGGACACGGAGGAACAGCTGCCCCCGTGGGCACCTTGACCCCTTTCATCTCTGCACTTGGCAGGAAACTTATCTGGTTTTGAAACTCCAGTAACCATTATTCTGATACCCTGGTAATAGAGTCAGGGATTCACTGACACAGATTTGTGGCAGTTTTTGAGCTTGCACTCATTGGCAGTCTGTTAATATTTTTTCAATTAGTTTGTGTTTACTGTATGCCACATACTTTCCATACAAACATTACTACACTATACTGGTTTTGAGGTGATGCTGGCCAAAGCCCTTGCATTAGGCTGACGGTGAGATGTGTGTTGCTTCACGTCTCCAGGTCTTCCATAGTATTGGGTTACAAACTCCTCATGTCATTGTGTTTCCCTTCGGGCTCAGGAGGTACCACCAGCAGTTCCTAACGCCTCCTGAGCTGTATTTGGTAGGGTTTCTGGCCATGCAGAGCTGTGAGAACCACAGGGTCTCTTCATGGTGGACGTGCCCAGCTGGGTAAAAAAATCCTCTGCAGATACGTCTGCAACCTAATGCTTTTCTATAAAATATTTATTATTTCATTTTAGAAACTAATTTTACAGAAAAAAATATTTCTTAAGAATTCTTGGTCACCTTAATTAGAAAGAAAAAACAATTTCAGCACATGCAGAAATGCACTGACATTAATGGGGATAAAAGCCTTTGGTTTCCTCAGTGTGTGCTGCCTGGTGGGACATGTGCTGCAAGCAACTGCTGCAATTGCCATTTCCATAACACACACACATTAAATTTTGATTCACGTCTCTGACATCTAGGAAATTGCTCCTTAACAAAAGGAACATTATAGTCCTGCTATGAAATGCAGGCTTGGTCTGGCCACATTTTGGATAATTCTACCCTATTCTTTAGAAAATTGGCTTTATTACTGATAATTGGGCTAAAAGGAAGACTGTTTAATCCTGGCCAACCCAACTTTCTGGGACATTAAGTTCTAATAGGCAGATATAAACTGGTCTTTATAGATGAGTCTGACATCATCTGGCTGCTTATTAACTATTAAACCTTGTTTCAGTAATTCTCTTGGCAGATCTGTGTGTGTTGCCATAGTTTCTTTGTTAACAGAGCAAGACATTAATGTGTTTTGAGTACTTCTTGCCCAAAAGACATGAAAAAACACCTTCTGTCTAAAGATGCAAACTGGAACCTGTTCCAAGCAGTGGCAGAGCTGGTGTCCACTCGAGTGGCTCCTCGCTGGCCACCAGCACCCCCTCTGGTCCACTACGGGAGGGACCGTGGCCAGAGTGACCTGCACAGCCACGACAGCCTGGCCTGGAGCTTTGGGGCGACTTTCAATAAACCTGTGTAACATGTGATCCATTTCTTCTCCTCATCTGCAGGGTAGATCAAACGGGAGGATAAATAGGCTGAAATCAACTCCCGTCTTGCAGCTGACAGTCATCAGTTTCATCCGGAATTTACTGAGGGAAATTCTGTGGGAGATCTGTGCAGTACTGAAAGGCTTTTGTAAGTAATTACAGGCTTAAGGGAAGTTGTAGCATTGGGTAGTGACAAGTGGTATTTATTCCATATTTTATTCGATATTGTAAATTACATATTTATTTAAAAAAAAAAAAGTAGGCACTGACTGGACCAGCATCTCCTGCAGCACCAGGAATGTGGCAGCAGCTGTGTCTGGGCTCCCCCACTCCTGCTGGAGCCAGTGGAGTCAGCCAGCAATTAACACAGCAATTTTAAAAGGAAAAACAAATGCCTACGTATATGCAAAGTCAGCCTTGGTTTGCTTAGAGCAGCTGGGAAGGGCCTTTTGGGGAGAGGTTCCTGTCTGGGGATGATTCAGTGTCAGCACTTGGTTCCGTTACCCTTGGAGATGCTCTGTAGGAATTCCAAGCAGGTAGCTGAGACACCCATACCGTTTACAGAAAAAGGCTGCAATGCTGCTTTGCTGGATGGGATTTGGGCCCCTCTGGTGTGGATGAGCCAGCTCTTTGCCGGGCAGGTGTGTGGTCAGGAGCCAGCGCAGGTGGTGCTTGGCTGTGTTCGAGAAGAGGGGGAAGCGCTCAGGGCACCAAGATTCTCTTCCTCTTGGAGCAATGCTGAGACCAGACTCTTATTTCATAGAATGTTTCGGTGTCTTTTGGAAGTTCTCCTCACTTTCTAAGCCATGTTATGGTGCAGCTGGATGGTGAATGGTGCAGCAGAGGGAGAAGCACGATTCACTCAGCGCGCAGCAGGTTGTTGTGATCCCCAGCTCTGGGCACTGACAGGCTTCATCCTGTGCTGGGATAAGCACAGCTCGAGGGATAACAGCTTAAATACCTTCTGGAAAAGCAGCACAGGAAGAGGATGAAAAGGCAAGAAAAAGCAGGGAATTTTTGGAAATGCAGACCTTTTTTATCCCCCATGGCCCCATGAGTATTGTTTGTGCTGGGATGAGGCTGTGGCAGGACACTGGTTTTAATGCTGGACGGCACAAAGCAGGTTGTGTCCTCACAGCTTTTCCAGTGAGGTGTTTCTATGTGCCTGTCAGACACTGAATCACCATTATCATGAGCAGGAGGTTTGTCCCCTCCCCTGGCAACGAATCCCTTCCTCCCAGTGATCAATTTAGGTATGAATGTACATATTCTCCATTGTATGGAGATATATATATACACACATTTGACTTTCTGACTATTCTTGGATACTAGTAAGCTAGTTTAGGAAACATGTAATCTTTGTCTCTATGTTTCTGGAACAAAAGGAAGCAGATTTTGAGCAATTTTTTTTCCCCAGGAGAGAGAAATGTAGTATTTGCCTTTAGGGAATAAGGAGAGAACACTTTCTGTTCATTAAATCTGACTGGAAAGTGCTCAAGATGTCAAGTGTGAAAACAGAGGCTGAGAGAAGGAGAAGGTTTTGATTTTATTCAATTGACTGTGCAGTTTATCAGAAATTTGCTGAATTTGATAATTCTCAGTGCTGTTCATAGTGAGATACACGACAGAGGATGTGGCTGAGCCATAGGGAAACCAGACGGAGTATGAGGCATTGGAAGAGGAATTTGTGGCAGTGTCACAGGCGGGTGAGAAGACTGGATGGTGCATCCCTTCTCCTTGGTGAAGAAGATATTAACGGCAGGAGTAGCCCCCAGTATTGTCCTCACCTGTTTGTTGAGATTGTCTCCCCCTCTCCTTTTTTTCCTTGGGGGGAATTGCACTAGTTTGGGCAAAGGCAGGAGCTCACTGATATTTTGGGTATTCCAAAGTTATATGACACTTCATAGGAGATTAGTCCTTTGTCTGTCTACTGGGATACTTTTGGCATCAGTTAGATGCTGGGTTTGGGGTTTTTTCTGGTTTTGGGTGTGAGTCTCAATGTGGCTGCACTGTGCACTCTCCTGGCAGGCAGATGTGGTTTCTGCCTCCAAGGCGAAGGCTGGAGAGGCTGCTGGGTGATAGTGAGAACCCATGAGTTTACAGTAGTGTTGTGTTTAATCAGTCTAGCTGGCTTATAATGAGGATGGGACAGCCTGTGCTGGGAGGGGGACACCAGCCCCTGGCACAGCCCCAAGCAGGGCTTCCCCTGCCGGGGCTGCCTTGGCTTCTGGGGGTATCTTTAAGTGGCAGTGGGCAGGTTGTCAGTGTGCAGCTGCCACTTAGGGACATTGTCATGTGAGGAGCTGCTGTAAATCCAGCGCATCAGCAGACACATAATCTGGAGGATAAATCGCAGTGACACGTAGCTGGGAACGCATCAGCTCCAGATGGCACGATCTGCTCGTCTGTCACTGTTACTCTGGTCGTGGGTTTTTCCTAATGAATCTGCTTTTGGGCTTTGCTGTGGCCTCCCTGCCACGCAGGCTGGGAAAAGGGTCCCCGTGGGCCAGGCCCTGCTGTGTTGAGTTGGTCCTCTCCCCTGGAACGTGGTGTCCAGTGGCAGCACTCCCACCTGGAGATGGTGATCTGGGCATGTCCTCCCTCCCACACAGTGATCCTGGGCATCTCCTCCCTCCCACACGGTGATCCTGGGCATCTCCTCCCTCACACACGGTGATCCTG
>JAWWMP010000167.1:35195263-35220352 GCA_035047865.1 Dendrocincla tyrannina | reverse complement strand
CACACGGTGATCCTGGGCATCTCCTCCCTCCCACACAGTGATCCTGGGCATCTCCTCCCTCACACACGGTGATCCTGAACATCTCCCTCACACACAGTGATCCTGGGCATCTCCTCCCTCACACACAGTGATCCTGAACATCTCCCTCACACACGGTGATCCTGGGCATCTCCTCCCTCACACATAGCCATGTGCCTGCCTGGACATGGTGATCCTGGGCATAGAAGTAGTTCATTTTTTTCTCCCAGCAATAAAATTGCACAACTCTATTTACTAAGATTAATTTTATATATTCAGATACACATTCCAAGCATCAAGAGGATCCTTATTTTCCAGTTAACTGCTATTCCCAGGGTATTTCATTATACCAGACTTGTTCTGAGATGCTCGAATACCGCCGGCTTGGTTTTCCCTGTGACACCCAGTGGTGATGGCAGCAGCTCTGGGCACATTCTGTGCCAGACCAGCTGTCACTGGCAGGGGCCAACACCGTTGTGGGAAGCAGGAGTGAGCCTTAAATAATTATTAGACAAGAAAGGGGCTAATTTAATAACAAATAGTTTGACTGGCTCTTTACAGTAATGTGGCAATAAGTGTCACCTGCTGTGGCAGGGCTGTTTCTGTGAGAACGCTGTAGCAACTTATGTCAAACTGCAAAAGGATCTTTTCCAACTTTGCCTTGCTGGTGTAGAAAAGTGGAAAGGCATTTACATGGATTAATACATCTCAGTCAGGATGTTTCCAGCAAGAGCTGAATGCCAGTTTGTTATAGTAGTTGAGTGGGAGGAAAGAAATGTGAATTTGTAAGTGAAACAAAAGAGGAGAGGAGGAATCATTGCAGGTAGGGGATGGGGAAGGAGAATGAGGAGAGTTTAACTCCTGGATCTGGCAAAACTGGTATTGTCCTTTTGTGTGTGATTCTGTAGTCATGTCATATGATGATTTTGCATGATGTGAATTCTCTCCTTTGACAAAAGACAGAAACACAGAATGGATGGGCCTGACCTCAAGCATCTGCATCCAGTCCTTTAATAGTGATGTAGGAATAGTCACAACCGTGTTGCTGCTGAAGACAATTCAGTTTTGAAGCTCTTTTTGTGCTGGCATGGGGGGTGCTAAAACTCCCTCTGTACTGGCAGAAGGCATAATCTTTTGGGAAACCTGATCCCTGTGTGCCACTCATGGAAGGCGCCTTGACATCAGGCAGCAATCCCTTCAGCTGGAGCGGTGGGGCAGGAGAGGGTTGGTGGGGACTTGCGTGTGGGGAGGGCTGAGTGTCCCTGGGGTTCAGGTGCTGCCGTTCACAGCCTCGTGGAGCTGCAGGGGTGAGCACAACTCCCCTCCCAGCTGCCTGGAAGGCTCCTCGTGTGTGAGGAGAACAGTGGATGTATATTGGAGCTGTAGATTTGCTGACACGTGAAGTGGGAGTCTGGAGATGCAGAAATAGCAGCGGTGTCATCTGCACGGAGAGGAACCTCTGTGGGACGTGAGCGGGTGGTGCCCTCCTCCCTGCCAAGGGTTCCAGCTCCGCGGGTCCTGTCCTTTCCACACTGCTGGCGCTGTGGGAATGCTCCTGCCCTGCCATGGGGGAGAGGTGTGAAGGGAGAGGAGTGGCTGCACTGATGGGCAGCACTAGCCTCTGTCTGGGGAGAGCTTTCTGCCATTCCTACCTGTCTGTTCTTTGGGAGTCGCTCTCTGGTGGGGAGGAGCAGCACAGGACTGGATGGAATGGTTTGGGATGCACAGGACCTTGTGGGTGGGTTTTCTGCACCAAGCAGAGCTGCCAGCTGTGCGATTAAGTTTCCAAAATTACACCCATCCACAATTCCCGAACCTTTGCTGAAGGAAAGACCAGCCAAGATTTTAAAAAAATTGGAATTTTAGCAGCAGATCATTTGTGTATTGCCCTCAAGGGACTCAGCTGGCCCAGTCCCTGAGGCCATGCACACACACTTGCACACACACGTGTGCCCACAGGGAGGTGAACTCTGGGGGCACCTGATGTGAAACAGGTGTGAGAGCTCCCCAAAACCTGGCCATCCCATGGGATGGTATCCTATGGGATCCCTGCTGAGATGTCCGTGTCAGCTGGCAGGAGGGGTTCTGGGGTTTATACCTCAGAACCACAGACCATGTTATAGGGCATTTATTTTCTTCCTCACAAGTGCTATCATAAGGGATATTTTTGGAGTGGTAACATTTTGGGATAAAAAAGAAAATCCTTTTGTCACAAATGCTGAGAAGCAGGTTCTGCTGCCAGGAGGAGAGGGCTGGGCTGGCTGAGGGACAGCAAAGAAGTCTCTTGGTGCTCTTCTGCCCCTGCACAAGAGCAGGAAGCTGGGACTGCAGCCAGGATCGCGATGGGTGCACAGCAGCTGTGCGGTCCCCTGAGTTTGGATTAATGTAGTACCTTGATATGAATTTAATGGTTTAAAGTATTTTTGCAGACTCTTGAGTCAGCTCAGCAGTTCCTCAGAGCAGGATTCCCTGACACCATTCCCAAATGGGCATTGTTAGTACTGGAATCACACAGCCCAGTGTTTAGCAAGTAACTTCTTCAGCTCTTGAGCACATGCAGGTCCTGCCTTGCTGTTCTCAGTGGCTCCAGCCTCGCAGATGTGCTCGCACGGGCTCTCAGTCCATGGTCAGGCAGATGTGTCTGCTGAGCTTCCAGGAGCTGTGTGCCCTCTGCCTGCCCCTCGTGTCCCGTGTGCCCGGGTGGGACACGCTGTCAGGGCACTGGTGCAGGGTGCTGAGAGCCCAGCCCAGCCCTCGGCAGCTCTGCCAGCTCTGCAGTGCAGCGCTCCTGTGTCTGCTGGCCGGGTCAGAAACACCAGCATAAGGTCTGGGAGCACCACGGAGACACTGTGTGGGGTGTTAACATCAGTGTGGAGATTTTAGATTGGGTCAGGGAAAATGGCTTCACAGAAAGTCTTGTCCAGCCCTGGCACAGCTGCCCAGGGCAGGGGTGGAGTCCCCGTCCCCGGATGGATTTAAAAGCCGTGTGGATGTGGCACTTGGAGACAGGGGTTAGCGGTGGCCTTGGCAGGGCTGGGGCAGCAATTGGACTCCATGGTCTTTTGGGGCTTTTCCAACATAATTTACTCTGTGATTCTGTGAGCAACAGTTTTCGGAGCTATTTTCTTTGTCCCCAGCAAACATTATAGGGTTGCTGCAGACTCACAGGAGTGGATTGTCTCGCAGAGCTTGTGCTGCACAGCGTGGCTGCTGGAACATTTTGTTTTCAGTTTGGACAACACTGAAAACGTTGCCCTTGGCCCCCCCAGGAGTCCTAATTAACTGCGTCAGTGAATGAGCACTGGAATCATTAAATGTGTGTGGTTGGGTCTAGCTAAGGAGGAAGGAACATCAAGAGCCACCTGACTGCACATAATTAAGTTTAAAGCATGAAGAGTTAATCCCTCTGTGAATTAGAATTTGTGCCATTTCAGTGTGAACTCTGTATTTCTCAGTATATGGGTGTTAAAAGTTGGTAGGAATTAGTGTAAGCTGTTATTGAGCTGAACAATTGGAACGAGCTGAATGCTGGAATACGATTGGGAGCAATACTATTATTAGTCCTCGTGTTCCTGAGCTGGTAATGATCGCTTCGACCTGCCACGGGAACAAACGATGCGGTAATTAATCCGCTGCATATGGCAGGGCAGCTGCATTCCGTGAGCAGCATCCCTCTCACTTGGCATGAATCACAAACAAACAGGATCCTGGAGTGCGGAGTCACGACAGAGGGACCGGGGTTTGCTGGGGACTCTGCCATCGAGGGCTGTGGACCCTGCTGAAGGGGTGCTGGGCTGGGGCACTGGGCCTGCCTTGAGGCAGGTCCTTGGTGCTTAACCAAAGCGAGCACCTGGCCACTGCAGTGGGGTGGCAGAGCCTCGCTGGGAGAATCCTTGTCTCATTAGGGTCAGTCAGAAAAGCTTCCCATGGATTCTGCCAAAATATCCCCAAGCTCTGCCACTGCTATTGTGCACAGAGTTGAATTTGGACCTTAGAATTGCCAAGTGATGGTTCATTGACCTCTTATCAATGTTCCCGCTCTTTCTTCCCCTGGGAGCTGCAGGTGCTGCCCCACGAGCTGGAGCAATGATTCTGCTCCAGCACCTTTGCACAGTTCTGTGGGGAACAAGAGCCCCTGTGCTGCTCCCGTGGTGGCACAGCATGAGGATGCTTGGGGCTGCAGAATGCACTGTTCAACAGGCAGCACAAAGGGACAGTCCCTGCAATTCACTCTGGATCAGATAGTGCCAGGAATAGAGCACAAGGCTGTTGCTGTCCATGACCTTGGTGACACCGGAGAGGTGCTGTGTCCCCTCCATCCTCCCTTGCACCTATTATGCCCCTTCCCTCCTCTGCCTGCATGCTGAGCTTAGATCTTGATTTCACTCTTTTTCACCAGTTCTGGTGATGATATTGAAGGTTCCCGTCCCTGGAAGTGTCCAAGGCCAGGTTGGACAGGGCTTGGAGAAACCTGGGCTGGTGGAAGGTGTCCCTGCCCATGGCAGGGGGTGGCACTGGCTGGGCTTTAAGGTCCCTTCCAACCCAGACCGCCTGGGATTCTGTGATTCTATTAAAGGTCTCTTGCTTTGTACTTTGGTTTCATGTGCCACTTGTTTTCTCCTGGCTGAATCCCATTCTTGAGGCTGGAGGCTCCGGTGTGGTCTCCGTGTAATCCAACACACAGCAGGGCACAGCACTTGAACAGGGCCCTTGTTCCGTGGCTCCCAGTGAGGAAAACTTGCTGTGGACCCAAGAGGCAGCAGCAGCCTGGGCATATTCCATTTTCTGGCTCACAGCAAACTGTGTTTCATTCGGGAATATGGTAAAACAGAAAAGTAAATGTGCCAACAAAAAATGTCTTTTTTTTTTTTTTTAACACCTTAAAATCTGTTTATTTTGGAGTACTGAGGTAAAAAAGAAAATTACAACCTGCTCCCCGCTTTCAAGGCAGGTGTCAGCCCTCGAGGCCAGGGGCAGTGGAGGTTGGGCTCCAGTCTCTACAGTTTTCCCAAGCCAAGGCAGCGGCACTGGAAAACCAAGGTTGTTCCTTTGCAGTTATCATTAAAGCTTTGCTCGAGTCTGTGGGAACACCAGGCAGACTGGTCTGTTAATTTTGTCACTGGGTGCAATTTATTAAAAATGGAAAGTCAGGGCGCATGGTGGAGACTGTGGGAGCACCATGAAAAATGCAGACAGTTTAAATTTGGCCCATCCTCACGTGGAGCAGAGCTTAGAAATGGAAACTGGGGAGGGGAGCACATGAAGTGTATGGTAATTCTTCTATGGGATGAGCATGACCTATTTCTGTAAGTCATCCTTGGCTGCCAGCTCTAAGAAATGAAAATGTATTTTCTGAACAGTGAATAATTTAGCAACTTTGAAGTGATTAACATAGAGGAGAGGCTGGAGCATGGAAGGTATTGTGCTTTGGGAGCGAAATGTGCTCATGGGCAGGACGGCAACACGAACCCTTCTTATCCTTTAAGTCCTGGGAATTTGCTCAAAGAAGGCTCCTACTGAGAGAAGATCCAAGATTCAGGCTTGTCTCCTGCTCAGGGCACAGATGAACTGAAGACCTGGGGATGGGGAGCAGTTTGTAGTGTCAGACCCTCACAGGTGACTTTGTCACAGATCAACTTTTGTTTAAATTGGGGATTGAAATGATTTAAAGAATTAACTTCTTGTTTCATGGTTTCCTGTGTACAGTAAGGACCCCATGGTGAGTCAAGCTTATTATTTCTGATACAAACCCTGTATTTATTGCACTGCAAGTTGGGGACACTCAATGGAACTATTACTGTGGCATAAATTTGGGAAAAAAAATATATCTGTCCTTGTATTAGACAGGGCTGAACTGTGGTTAACGCCTTAAAACGGTGCCAGAGTGGCACAGCTCAGCCTGCTGCTTGCCCAGGTGATGTGTGTTTTATTGGCACAGGCAGTACTAAAGCTTATAGAAAGGACTAAAGCAGAGCTTTATGGGCCCCGGGGCAGCACAGAGCCTGGTGGCTTGGACAGACAGAGGAGCCTGTCCTGCTGCCTTCCAGTGCTGTGCCTTCTGGGAACTTCAGGCAATTAAATTTGGTTGGTGGAACTGCTTCCCCACAGAACAGTAAAACCTGCCATTAATTATTTCCCTGCTTGTCTTTACCAGGCAAGCCAGCAGAGCTCCCTGCCCTGTGTGCCCAGGGTGAGCTGAACCTGCTGCCTGGCAGCTCCCTGTTGTAGCTTTGGCCCCTGCACCATGGGCTGGGGGATGCTGGTCTTCCCTTCTCTCTGGGGAATCCATCCCACATCACACTGAAGTGGCTGCCATGGGAAAAGCCAAAGGAGAGAATGGCTGTTGAAGAGGCTGCAGTAAGAGCAGCCTGTCCTGGTCCTCCTGGCTGTAGGACCTCTCTTGTGTGTCGGCAGGAGAACGACAGTGGTGGTGTCCTCAGGATGGGAATCCAGAGGCTCTGGCTCTCCAGCAGGCCTTCAGACACATCCTCCTTCCACTTAAGTCAGGGTTTGCATAAGCTCAGCTCCCAGCCCTGCTGCTGTCCCGCTTCCAGAATTTATCCAGCATTGCTGGATGGGCTTAAATATTTTACCGTTCAGCTGCAGCTCGAGGGTGCAGGGCAGGTTTCCTTCTCCAGAGGGCAGGCTGAGGAATGCTGCAGTATCCATTTTTTATGAGGCAGCAGGTCTGATGAGGACAGTTGGGATGAAGGAGCAGCCTCTGCAGCACGGGATGGGTCTGCAGAGCCCCACGGGAGGGGGGTGCCAAGGACTGGGCACCTTCCATTCCCACCCACTGCAGGTGTTATGGCTGACACTAGAACACAAGGAGACACCGTTTGTAGTTAAGGAAGGACTTATCCGAATGGGCTGTGGTAACATAAACCCTCTCTTGCTAAAAAGCCCTTATTTGAGTTATGTTTAAGGACATGAGAGGCTGAACTGGGTCTCATGAGGCTCTGCAAAAGCCCCATAAATGGAGGAAAAAAATCCTTCATCAGAAGGATTCCTAATTAAATAATTTTCTTTGATTTTAAAAGACTAAACTGGCAGAGGTTAGATTTAAATTAGATATTGGGAAGGAATTCTTCCCTGGGAGGGTGGGCAGGCCCTGGCAGGGGGTGCCCAGAGAAGCTGTGGCTGCCCCTGGATCCCTGGGAGTGTCCAAGGCCGGGTTGGACGGGGCTTGGAGCACCCTGGGCTGGTGGGAGGTGTCCCTGCCCATGGCAGGGGGTGGAATGAGATGATCTTTAAGCCAATTCCTTCCAAGCCAATTCCATAATTCCATGAAACATTGAGTACTTCTGGATTTTACAAAAGAGTAATAAACAATCCAAATTGAAGATTGGGTGCTTTTCTAAGTAGGGTATTTCACAATCCCCTGAAATTTATAACTTGATTTCCAACACACACAAATTATCTCATTTTGGATGTTTTACCTGAAATTCAGATATTTCAGAGGAGAAATGAAAGCTTCATTGGGGGTCAAACATTTAATTTGATGTAACTATTTATTCTTTTTACCTTTTAAAATTAAAGTGCAAAGAGGCCTTATTGTGCCAAAAAGTGTTGGCACGGCCAGTTTAGAAAACATTCCAGAAGAGACACTTTCACATGTTGTAAACAAATGAATGAGGAAATCACTTCAGTGTCCTGGTCCAGCCTGCTTTACAATCCTTGCTGGAATCAATTTGTCTAAAACTACTTAGCTTTACCAAGGTGCTTTCTGTTCATTTAGTGGGTTTTAGCAGTCCCAGCCAAGCCCTGAACACAGTACAACCTCAATCTTACATGAGGCACCTAAACTTACCCATTTATCATTTCCACATATGCTGCAGAAACATTAAGTAACATCCAGCAGCTGTTTATTGCCAACCTTATGCTACTATAAACATGAGCTATAAAGGCTTTTCCTTTTTTTTTGTAAAGCAATTTTAGTTCCTTGCAATAAAATTTTCTAAGCTGTAGAAGTGGGGGAAAAAGGCAAACCCCCAAGTAAAGTCTGGCTCTGGGATTGCTGCTGTGAGGCAGAAGCTGATTTTCGTGCCACATCAGCCCTTCCCTGCCTGGGGTTTGTCACAGCCTGGGGTTTGTCACAGCCTGGGGTTTGTCACAGCAGCATTTCCCACGAAGTGGGATCGAGCCGGTGCGTTCCTGTCGCTCCTGGTGGTGCTCTAATGATCAGTCCTTGCAGCCCAGATCACACGATCCTGTGATCAAACAGCTTCAGCTCTGCTTCAGACTCGGGGCACTGGAGGAGTTTGATTATTTGCCAGGGAGGTTTTATTCCAGCTTCATCTGAAGTTTTCCATCCCGGGCTGGTGCTGGCTCTGCCCCAGGAACAGGGGGATGTGTGTCCAGGTGTGCCGTGTGCTGGTGTTGGGGCAGCGGCTCCCGGAGCCTTCCTGGGGCAGGAGGGTGGGTTTGGGGTGGGTGTCCCTGTGCCTGCCAGCACAGAACCCCCGTCCTGCTGTGGGCTGTGAGCCCCATGGAGCCTCGTGGACACCTCCACAGGTTACCTGGGAGCGTCCATAGGAGTGAGGGTTGAATGTCTGCGTGTCCTTTGCTTTGCCACCACCACCACTCTGTAATTTGATGGGAAGCTGTTTAACAAGCGGTACCACCATAAAATGGACCCTTTGCCAGGGAGTTTTGCTGAGAGGCAGTTTCCTTCTGGAAATGCCAGCTGGACACATGGGAGCACAGAGGACCAGAACTGTCTTGGAAGCTGGCCTTGGAGCATTGGGTACTCGTGTCGGGTGGGTGGGGGGCTCTGGTGAGCCTTCGTGGGGCTGCCCCACAGCCAGTCCTGAAAACACAGCCCACCCTGAGCGCCGGGAGGCTGACTGCTCTGAGAGCTGTGTGTGGGGAGCAGCCCTGCCTGTGTGGGGCACATCCTCGTCTCCTTTTTGGACCAGCACCACAATGAACTCATTTAGTGCTTGTTAATCTGCATCAGAGAGCGCTCAGCTGAGTGGTTAATGGGTGACCTGTTGGCCTCCCTGGGTTGTTGTTGCACAGTGACATGTATTTTTCTAACAGAAATAGCACTTGTGGAGCACACAGACCACAAGGGACGGGGTGCTGGAGTTTCCTTCTCCGGTGCCTGCTGAGCTTGCTGGTGGAAACCAGATGAACACAACGTGCTTGCACTCCTTTGGAAAGGCTCCTTGCCAACATGGTTATTTTTCACTAATTAGCAATGGTTTCTGGCCAATCCAAACATTTTTGTACCAAATATCAATAACCCACTATTCCTAAACTGACTTAGGAGTTGCTGTGCATGGTGCATTTGATTCCTTGTGGAGCCATGGGGATTCATTTTTAATTATACAATAACTTGCTATTTTTACATGACTTCAGAGGTGTTTCCTAATAGTATGTTTGAATCCGTGGTTCAAAGGGGTTCATTTATAGCACTGGGCTGGCATTGTACCTTTAATTTCTTTCATTATCTACCAGCATTGCCTGGATTCCTGGGTAGTTAATGCTCGCTCGAGGTTTCTGTCAGTCATATTACACTGTATTTCCATTTTCCTCACCCCTGTAAATCTTCTCTGGGGATATGAATAGGCAAAACAGATCAGCCCCAGATGCTGAAGACTGAACATGCTGCTCAGACTTTCTCCAAGGATAGAAAGGAAAGCAGTGGTTTCCTGCACTGCAGTGAGCCCTCTGATTAGAGAAAATGGGATGCCTTGTGTTCTAAGTGTTTCAGGCTCGTGAAGGACTGCTGACATCACATCCCATTGCCCTTTGCTCCCTCTCTCCATCAAATATCTCTGCGCTTTCCCCCCTGTGCTTTACCTCATCTCTAACCACAAATCTCACTTCTCGTCTTTGCAGGTTCCTCCTCCACTTTGGAAGCTTGTTTGCCCACAGAGCGGCCCAACTCTGCTGTTGTCCTTCCCCTCTCTCCCACACTGTTTCTGGCAGGCTCACCTCTTCTTTGGGAACATTTAGAGGTCTCCATTAGCAGAGGTGCTGCTGTTTCCTGTATGGGCTCTCTGCCATCCTTCCCTTCTCCACCCCATCTCCCATCTCAGGCCCTCTCTGTGGCTCTAAAGCTGCTCCTAATCCCCACATCTGTTCATCCTGCTGGGTTCCTTTTTGTTGTCCTCTGTCCTTCCCCAGCATTGCCCTGCTCCAGGGCCCTGTGCCCACGTTGCATGCAGCACAGCTGACCCCCCATGCCCACCTGGGGGCTCACAGGGGTGGCGTCACCCTCCTGCATCAGTCCATGGGTGAGGTGGCTTTGAATTGAAGCTGGAACTCTCCTTCCTGCCAGGTGAAACTCCTGCCGTTTTGTGGCAGCAAACTTGTGGTTTCTGTGGCCACAAGTTAATGTTTCTACATCAATTACTTGGGTGCTTCCTCCAAGCTATTTTGCAGCAATACAATAGGTAGACAAATGCTATTAATTATGCCAACATACAGAAATACATTGATAGAAAGTAGATCATTGTCATACTACACTGCCACATTTGCCATTGCAAGACTCAAAAAGTAATTTCTTAGGTCTTTAGTGTTGAAGAGAATCAGTCTTAGAGTTAAATGTCCCTGTTGTTATTGATGAGGCTGGAAAACATGCACATAAAGATGAAAGGCTGACTTGATCCTTAAAACATGATTTTCAGTCTGCTGGTTTCCCCAGATCTGAGGATATTGGAAACTGGGTTTACTAACTGCATCCCACTACATTGTGCTTCTATTACTGGACATTAAAACAAGGTCCTGATGTGGAACTCTCACTGGGAATCCACCGTGTACCCTGCAGTTTCATGGTAGTTTTATCTTGCTCTACTTTTAGATATCTTCTAAATAAATGCAGAATAACCAGGAAAAATAATGAAAACATTCGTCACTTTGAAATAGTAAAGACAAAACCCTTATTTTTTGCATCTCTCATCCTTCTGTATGAAGCAAAAGAAATGCACCCTTCATTCCCTTTATTTCACTGGCAAATGGAAGCTGTGCATCCAGCCTGCTTTATCCACAGTACATCTTGTGCTACAATGAGATCTTAATTACAGAGATGTCAGAGCAGCACCTGGCACTCTGTTGTGCAGTGGGCAGGGCTGGGCTCTGTGAGGCTCGGGGAGGTCCTGCTGGCACAGGGAATGCTGCCATCCTGCTTGTCTTGTGTTCCTGGAGCTGGAGAACAAAGCCACACCACACTGTGCAAAGCCAGGTCGTGCTGTTTATTTTTGGTTCATGGTTTGTCACTCAGTGCCAAGGGGAACCAGCAAGAGGCACGTGTGTCTCATGTTCTTATGTCCCACAGTTCCACTCTTCTGCAAAGGTGCTACATTGATAATGAGCTGCTGGAGGAGTCAATTGGAATAATTTGGAAGCAATTAGTGTCATGTTCTCGTGAGGAGCTAAGAAAATACCCCTGGGGTCATCACAGCACAGCAGATGGCATTGGGCTGGGGTGTGACCTACTGGCCTGGCACTGGGATACCCTACATTTGCACATTGTGGATGGATTTGGAACAGAATGGAACAGAAGAACAGAATATTTTCAGTTGTAAGGGACCTACAGGGTCCATCTAGTCCCAGTGCCTGATGCTTCAGGGCTGCCCGAAAGCTAAAGCACACTGTTAGGGGCATTGTCCAAACACCTCCTGAACACTGACAGGCTTGGGGCACGACCATATCTCCAGGAGGCCTGTTCCAGGGTTTGGACACCCAAATTCTCAGTAAAGAAATGCTTCCTAAAGCATCCCGGGTTTTGAGGTCCCTCTCCATCCCTTGTGAGTTCCTCCAGTTCGTCCTCTAAGCCAAATCCATTTCTGTCCCTCCCGACTGTGGCTGCCAGAGCCGTGCCCTGTGAAGTGGCAGCAGGGGGTGAGCAGGGCCTCTGAGCAGGCAGCAGCTGTCACCTCCTGCTTGCTGTCACCTCCTGCTCGCTGCCACGAAAGCCTCCACTGGCGACTGTGACTCAGGCTCGTACCAGTCACCCCCAAATCAGCAGCGCTTCTGGCTGTGGGTGAGCGACAGCTTTCTCCTGTCAGCTGCGAGAGTGGAGCCTCTGGAGCACACGCAACTGTTCCAGTCAGGTTCAGCATTTCTATTTTAAGGATAATCACATATACTGTAGTGATAAGTTGTCATTTTTGGAAATCCAGTGTGTTGCGCACAAAAAGCAACACGCTGTTACTATGATTTTCTGCCTCAAATGTTAAGGTTTGCTTTTTATTTAACAGGATCATGGAATTGTAGAATTGCTCACTTACACAGAGTTGTCAGATTGCTGACTGAATCCTGCAGAAAATACTGGAACTGGAAAAGCAGTCAGTTCACTAACATCGTCTGAACTTCCCATCAGCATAACTGTGTATTAATTTATTAAAAGTGACATCTCTGCTGATAGGTTCAAGGGCCTGGTGAATATTCATATCTAGGTTTGTTTCCTGCTTGCTGACTTGAGCAGGCTTCACGGTCGGTTGTAGTCATGGATACATGGAAATGACACTTCGGGGTTTGTTTTCTCAGTGGCAATGCTTTTCTACACAATACTCCAAACATTATAATAAAGAATTGTCAAAAGCTGTCCTGGAGCGATGGCAGGTCATGAGCACTTGCATGTAGTTTAATTGCCAAGGAAATGCTGCCCTTCAAAGGAGCTCCCTGTAGCTGGGTGTCCTCTTGGAGTGCTTCTTAGAGACAGAAGGTCAATCAATGGATCTGATTGCGTGTGGAAAACATTTGATCTGTTGCCCCGAAAGTGTCAGCCAGAAGATTTCAAAGAGAATATTTATGAAGAAGCTGTAGCTGCAGTTTTGCATTGCTCACTGCAGCCCCTTTCACAGGGTGGTCGGGAAATCCTCAGTACACTGCTGCTTAAATGAAAAGCTCCAAGGAGAAGGGGGGTGATGAGGAGCTGCCACATCACCCGTGGAGCTGAGCCTTTCCTCCAGAGCTGTGGAAAGCCACCAGAAGGATGGGGGGGACCGGTGTCCCCATGGAGTCTGTCGTGGAAACTTCTGGACAAATCTGTGGGAGATCACAGAATCATTAAGGTTGGAAAAGACCTCCAAGGTCATTGAATCCAACCTTTGATGAAACACCACAATGTCAACTAAACCAACGAAATGTGGTGCATCTGCCGTTCAGCATCACTGGTGGAGGGGACTGGGAGTGTGGGGAGATACGTAGTAGGAGCTGGCCCGGATTCTGTTTTCAATTTCATTTGGCAAAGTTTTCTGAGCTCCCCTGTAGAAAATGTCCCACAAAAATGACAATAACAATATTTTGGATATAAGCCTAGCACAGAGGGTAATAGGAACTCCATGGGCATGCGTGGGCTCTTGATTCATCCTCAGAGATGGCAGATGTGCATTTATTTAGGATCTGGGAGTGGGACTGCTAATGTTTATCATGAATGCTTTGCTCCCACTCTTCCTGGGAGATTTTGGTCTCCTCTGTTGGTCAAACATGGGGTCAGTGCTCACTGTTGACCACCTTGTGCATCATTCACACTGCAAGCCCTCAAGCCCATGCCAGGCATTTCCCTTCCTCCAGACATCTGGTGAGGAATGCTGAGGGTCCCCTGCATGGTCAGGGTCTCACGGTAGAACTGTCAAGGGCTGACAGATGTACTTGAGAAGGTGCAGTCCATTAGTGAGCTCCTCCTTAGCTCATCTGCTTCCTTTGAAACTGATACTAAATTAGACTGCAGCAGTACTTTAGTATAAGAGTAATTTTGTTTGCAGCAGCTGCCAGTTGAGACCGTGGGGAGGTGTTACAGCTGCACGGTCCTTTCTTGGCATTGCTTCTCACCCTGGCTCTGGAAAAAACAATGGATCTGGTCCAGATGGGTTTGCACGTGAAGGGAGTGGAAGGCCATCCCTCTGCTCTAAACGCTGCCCTTGGCAGCAGCAGCAGCAGCCCAGCCCGTGCTGAGCGTGCCCTGGTGGCTCGGGGTGGGCATGTGGGGTGTCAGGTGTGGGACAAGGGCTCGTGCTGCTCCCTCCTCTGCCACGCTCAGAGTTTGTGCGTGAGCTTTATGACATCCCTCCTGGGTCTGCACAGGCCCAAGCTGTATTTGAACTTGTTCTAAACCACTAACTGTGTATCCTCATTCAGCCCTCGGGCAGCTCCCTCACGCAGGTGAAAAGAGACTCGACACAACAGCTGCTGTCCTGCAGCTTCCCCAGGGGCAGACCTTGAACAAAGGCTTGGCCAATGCTCTTAGTTGTCTCCCTGTCTTCTTTTAAATGCAAGCTCATTGCAGTGCAGCATTTGCAAATTTAAATTCTTTTTTCTTTACCTTGTAGTGAACTTTGACCACTTCCAGATTCTCCGGGCGATTGGGAAGGGAAGCTTTGGCAAGGTAGGCTTGAGCGCTCGGTCCTCTGTGGTTTATCAGGTGTCTGCTGTTGTGTACTTATGGCTTATTGAAACAGCACCAGGGCTGAAATAGGCTATTTTTACATTTTTTATGATGTCTGCTCAGTCAACACCAGATATATGTTCAGGAAAATACCTTGTTGCCCTTTGATGTTGCTTTATTTCTCGGCATCTTGGTGAAACCAGGTGTGTTTTAAACTACCAGCACAACTGTGACCATTTCCCGGCAAACATTCCTTGGGGTTTGTTTCCTGTGGGGGTGTCTGGGTTGTGAGGGGGGCACTAAGTCAGGAAGGTGCTGGAAGTTGGCCTGGGTGATGGACTGAGCTGGCACGCTGTGGTCAAGGGGGTTCTCTGAAGTCCTGCTCTGTTTTCCCAGTCAGAAATGAGTTATGCCAAAGAGGTTTCATTGTTTATTTTTAACAAGTTTTTTTTTTGCCAAGCATGTGGGAGGAGGTGGGAGGTGATGATCAAAAAGCTGGATAGCTCTGGAAATCAGTTACTGTTTGGTTTCCTTGTGTTAGTCCTTTTCCATTCCCTTTTTCTGACTCTCACTTGGTGCCTGTGTAGGTGACTTTGCTGCTTCTGTCATGGCATTTCCACCCCGGGTTTGCACTGCCAGCATGTCATTCATTGTGTGTGTGCACACACGAGGCTGCATTGCATTTGTTTCATGCCCCGTGCTCGCCTGTGCCCCAGCAGGGGTGGTGTCCCTCTGGGTAGCCGAGTCCCCTGTGCCCCATGGACAGGGGCTGTGGGAGCGACAGCCCAGGGGTCATCCCTGGGCACACCGACTTGGGTGTCACCTTCTTGGGTGACGACTGTGTGGTGCAGGGCTCTGTGCAGGACCGGGGCTTCGGGCAGGTAAATGGCCTTGGACATTGTGTGAAACGTGAGATATCAACCCTGTGCAACAGCCCAGCCCAGCCCAGAGAGTGACACCAGTGTCTCCAGCACTGGGAGGAGGAGCAGCTGAGGACAAGCTGTGTGGTCAGGGAAAGCTGTACCCGCTCGTGCTTCCTGCTGGTTGTGTCGCCTTGCTCAGTTTCTGCCACGGTGCTTTGGTCCAAAGCTGGTGCTGTGAGGGTGAGTGAACCTGACCCTGGCTCTGGAGGTGACCTGCCCTGCCCTTTGCCGTCCCCTGCTGCCCAGTGCAGCCCGACGTGGCACTGTCCCCCTGTCCCCCTGTCCCCCGGCCTCGGAGCAGCCCGACCTGCTGTGCTGGGGTGGCTGGACATCGGACACTTTGCAGAAGCAGAGATTTCTCAGCAGGTCTGGGACCTGTTTGGCCAGAGGAGCCCAAACTTTTAGCGATTGCTGGAAATCTCTTTTTAAATACTTAAAATATGTGTGTTGAGTAACAGGAGCAGCACAAAATGCAGCTCCAGTCTGGGTGGGCAGAGTCCAGCTTTGCTGGGAGTCAGGAGAGAGGACACTCTTAGTCACAGTGCTGCCATTAGTGCTGCTTGCTAATGAGGTCGTTTCATTACAGCCCCAGTTCACTGATGAGCACTGAGGTATCTCTTACTCTGCTCTGGCACAATCCACCCCCGTGAATTCCTGCTGGGCTTCCATGTAAATCCGCATGGGACTTCCAGGGCTAATGAAAATGGATTGCCAGCAGTGTGCAAGTCACTGAGGGGGTGGTTGAAATAGTCACCCGTGTTTGCAGCCACATCCCTTGAGCAAGGAAAGGCAAAAGCTGCCAGCAGAGCTCTGTCAGATTTCTGGGCTTCTATTAAATTACGGTGAATGATTTCATAGCAGCTCAGGTTATTTTGTGGGGCAGCACTGTGAGGATAAGGCAAAGAGCAGAAGAAAGTCTCCCCAGACACTCCTGGCGAGAACTGGAACTCCCAGGGTTTTGTGACTTCATCTCACTGTCAAAGACCAAACACTAACTTAAAATCTCAAGAAGAGCAGCTCACTTTTTTTTTCCCCAAGCTGATATGAGAGGACTCAAATTTCCAAAAGTAAACTTTCCAGAGAAGGAGGTTTTATTCTTTTCAGCAGCAGCACTTGGAAAGTTAATTCTGCTGAGAACATGAAATGGAGAAAAAAAAATTCGTATCCCAGTGCAGGATAAGAAGACTTTGGAGCGAGCTGCTGCCCCTGGCTGCTCCTCGTGGCTGCTCCTCGTGGCTGCTCACTCCTCTGTTTACGCTGCAGAAAGGTTAAGTCTAGCACATAGCAGTCTATCAGGCATCAGAACTGTACATACACTTTCAACAAAATGCTGAAATGATTCATCTGTCATCTTTCTGGATAATTATGTCAATATGCTGCATTTCCTCTGACACTGAGAAAAGCTTTCTTCATTTACCAAGTCATTTACAACTCGCATTTAATTTCAGAAAACATCGAATTACCTACTTGAGAAGTGGTATTTGAACTATAGGAGTGATTTAGTTGCTTTGGTTGATTTAACCACTCTGACCATGTCCAGGAAGATATTTAGGAGCTGGTGTCCCATCCATCCCCAAGTGGGGGATGCAGACCCTCAGTGTGCATGAGCCATCCGTGGAATCTGACCCCGTGTGATCCCGTGGTGACGGCCCCGGGAGCAGCACCCACAGTGGCTTCGGGCACGGCATTTCCTTCCCACTCACTCTGTGCAGCTCTGAGGACAGACTGTGGGGCTCTCAGTACAGGAACTATAGGAAAGGAAGGAAAAAGGAACTCAGAAATCCCTTTGGAGGAGCCTGAGAACCCCTGAGCTGTGTCTCTGGTGTATCTGTGATAAAACAGCCAATTTCTGTTTGCTAGAGATGGGTTTAATCAGCTTTAAGGTGCCATTAATCAAATGAAAGTCATGTTCAATTCCATGTTTACTCCAATTAGCAAGTGTGTAATATTTTCCACACATATTAGAGGTGATGTGATTTGATTTTCAGTAATTTCATAGCAGCATAGTGTTCCCCTGCAGCACAGCCCCCTTTCCAAGCAGCAGCAGTTGCTCAGGTTTTGGCTGCTCTGGTGCCATTTCCCAAGGAGCAGCAGCCAGGAGAGGATTTCCAGGATGGGGTGCAGTTTGTGACCCTATTTTAATGGGAAACATGCTCTGAGGTTCACTGTGCTTCGTAAGAGACATGATGAGACACAGAAATCTCTGAAGGCATCGGTGGTGTTGCAGTATCCTGACATCTCCCTGAGTGAAAACTGCCCTCTCCTGACTTCAGTCTCCATCCATTCAAACCGTGAGGGAGCTGAGGGTGTTTACTCCTCAACTCCTTCTCCCACTCAGGCTTCCCTCTCAATTCTCCAGCAGATCAGCCCCTGGTGCCTTTTCCAAGGGATAAAAAGCTGGATGGGGCTGTGGGAATTCATTATTTCCACTTCACTGCTGTGAAGAAATAAGAACCCATGTGCAGTTTTTTCACCACCAATTTATGTCTTTGTGTACCCTTGGAAAGAGGGGATTAAACCAGGGGTGGGGCTGGGATGAGCAGCAGCAGGAAAGGGAATCTTCTGGGGGGAACCATGTGCTTGAGATGGGTGCCAGTGGCCCATGGGGCTGGAGGCCTGGCTTTTGGGTTTCTCTGGAGCAGGCTGGGGGTGCTGCTCCCTGTGCCTGCCCCATGCTGACCCTCCCAAGCAAGGCTGACTGTGCCCTGCGTTGCTTTGCACAGGCACTTTAACTTCGTGGTTTTGTTGCTTTAATAATTCACACAGCCCAGAGCTGGGTATATAAAGGCTTTAATCCATTTTCTAAGGGTCACAAATGCCCACCCAGTAGCTGCATCATAAGTCTATTCTCAACTGAATCCCTCTTTGACATCAACACAAGCTGGATCTGTTTTCTTTCTTTTTCAGCTTTATAAATGTTGGATTTTTCCCCCAAAAGAAAGACTGGAAATTTAATCCCTTGGTATGAAACTGCCACAGATATGATTTGTCCTTGATTTTTCCTTTGCTGTCCTGGAGCTCGCATAAGGCTGGGGGTTTGCCAGAGCCACAGGCAGGGAGTGGGGACACACATCCCTGCTGGACATTGTCCCTGTCACTCGATGTCACGCTGTGTCATCAGGAGGCTCCAGAGGCGAGGATGCCTTGGCTTTGTCAAAGGGCTGTGTGGTTGCTCTGGGGGGACAGCCAGGTGAGGGGTGTCTGTGGGTCCTGGGGTTCTGGAGAGCATCTGGTGTTGGACCATCCAGTGCTGGTCAGGCACTGTCCCCCTTGGCCCCTGGGGCTGCACAGGAACATGTGAGAAAAGACAGAGCACACAACGGGACATCCTCTCTCTGATACTCCCAGGGAGTACCAGGTGGGTTTTGTTCTTGGATGTTGCCAAGCTGAGAGTGTGTCATCAGTAAAAGCCACGGGAGAGAGCACGGAAAGCTGCAGTGGTGATGGGTCCAGCACCACCTCTCTTTCTGGATTTCAGGTTGTGGGGGCAGCAGCAGGAAAATTACGGTAGAAAGTGCCACTGAATGGTCTGGAGTGACAGAGTGAGCAGTGACTTCAGATGGAAGGAGCCTGGGACATGATCCTGCATGTCCTTGCTGGGGACCTGTTTGGGGTTTCTGAAGGATCAGACTTCATAACACAGTGATTTATTGCACAAGCTGCCCACTTTTGTTATTATTATACACCCAGTGCCTTATTAACATTTGCATTAGAAACTGCCTGGGGTTTGTTTCAGCCCCCATCATTCCCTGGGGATGAGTCACGCTGGTGTGCAACAGGAGGTGGGATGGGAGGTGGGATGGACCCTCGTACCAGCCACCAGGGGCCTGTGGACAGGAAAGAGGGCTGAGGGAGCAGAGGGCAGAAGCATCGTCCTCCACCCCAAACCCCACTGATGGCCCTGGGCCACCCCTGCAGGTCTCTGTGTGGGGCTGGCACTGCTGGGAGCGGGACGGCTGGAGCATGGCCGTGGTGCTTGGGGCAGGTGGAGGGGAGGTGATCGGTGGCCCTGCAGTGGCTGCTTTGCCCATGGCACACTGGCCGGTGTTCCTGGGGTGGCTGGCTTGGCAGGGCACATCCTCAGCATCCCGCAGCGGCTCCACTCAGTCTGGAAGCACAAACGGCGTCCGGAGCTGGACCACAGCTCCTGCTGTCGGTGCAGGGAGAGCTTGCTGTGGCTGGTGGCGGCAGCAATGCCTCACAGCAATTCCTGGGCGTGCATCGAGGCTCAGCAGCTGTTGGCTGCTCTGGCTCTCACATGGGAGTTTTTTCAGTGTTAGATTCTACAACAAGATCTGCCACACCGTCCCCACTCCCCCTCCCTGCCTGAGCCCAAACACAAGCTCATTTTGGGGTCTTTGATCAAGGAAACCTTTTTATGGATCAACATATGCTGCCTGTGGAGTGGCAGATGTCTCTCAGCCCAACCCTGACCCTTGTGTTGAAAGGGTCCCCTTCAAGGTGGGGCAAGGGGATGGAGAGCTGCAGGTGTTGGAAGAGAAGGAGTTGCAGTGTGAGCAGGGGAGGACAGAGCTGGGTCAGGTGGTCTGGCTGTGAATAAACCCAAGCTAAATGCATTACTGAATTCCATAAGAGATCATCCATCTGTGAGGACAAAGAACAGAATATTTTGGCATTGATCAGGTTGGTAATTGGAAATCTGATTATTGTTCTGTTCACACTGCCTTTAGGAGAAGCTCCTGTTCTGCTGCCCCTGTTGTGGGCAGGGTCTCCTCCTGCCCTCGGCGCCAGCCTGTGCCTCTCACGTGGACAATATTAAAAGTCTCACTTTGAGAGTAAAAAAAAAGAGCACCTGTCAGTGCTAATGACAAACTTCTCAGGGGTTGAAATGTGGACAGCATTTGGATCTTGTTGTTCTGACAAGCCATCACAGCACACACCCACACCAGCTCAGCAGTGGAACTGGGAGATAAGAGGTTCCAGTGTCAGATGCAGCTTCTGGCAACAATAAAACTGAAGCTCAGTTGGGCATCGAGGTCATCTACAGGTCCTTGGAAGTGCAGCTTGTGAGTTTGGGGAGTTCTGTAAATCACGATGGTTGGAAATTCAATTGCAAACCACTTAATGCCATAAATGACAAGAAGCAATGTCCGCTGCTCTTATGAAATTATGAATACATCAGCATGATACAGCAAATGGAGTTTATTAAGGTAAATACTGCCTGGGTTCGACCAGACCATTATGGGGTGTACCCCTGTTGTCACTCTGAGCAGTCAGTGGTGTTTGTGGAAAGAGACACTCTCCTTTTCTTCACGTGATATATTTTTTCTCCTGGGTCTAAAGCTCAAATAATTTGCTATTAAAGTGTCTGTGCCCTGCTTAGAAGCAGATCTGAATCTCATGGGAGTTGTACGGACACAGCTCCATAAGGCTGGGTACAGTTCTGCTCTGGCTTTTCTGTGGTGAAGGCAGGAGCTGCCCACAAGACACTGGTGAGATTTCCTGTGTCTCAGCAATGAATTAAAGATGGAACACGAGAAATACAGATAGAAACTGATGCAACTGGTGCACAACTAACAATAGAAACGAGTGTTGTGATGATGGATTTGACATAACTTTGCACAGTCAGAGGGACCTGCAGCCCGTGTTGGGCACCTGGAGTCAGTGGAAGTGCTGGGACAGGACCTGCCACAGGACGGAGCCTTTGTGTGAGCTTGCTAGGAAGTGTCCTTCCCTGTGATGAGCACGTGGTGTGCTTTTATTCCTCCCAGTTTTCCTGCCTGCCTTTCTCCTTTGAAGAAGTTGCCTCTTTTCCTGTCTTCTATGTATAACTTGGTGGTTCGCCCCATTTCCCAGATGAACAGTGTTGGTGGACTGCAGAGGCAGGGCAAAAAGAGGATGTGGGAAGGGTTGTTGTGGGATAGACCTTAGAGGTGGATCAGAACGGCTGTGTGGAGAGCTGGGTGTTTCATCCAGCTGGTGGGGTGCATTACGTGGAGCCCCCCGTGTCACTGAGCGTGGGGCTTGGCCGTGCACGGGGACAGGTCCTGTGTGGGAGCAGGGCAGGGCACCCTGGAGAGCCCCTGCTCCTCAGAGACAGAAACTGCTCCTAATGCTCTGTGCCCTGGGACTGTTCTGCTCTGCATCATGTTGCCTCTGCCCAAGATTGATGGGTTTGGAGGGAGGAGACACAGAAACCACTAATTCTCGTGGTACCTGCTCTTTTTTGTCTCTGTTGATGTGTCTCTCTGCTCAACACTGCTCTTGGCACTGGGGAAATGGGGTGGTGGAGGACAGACTGAGGCAAAGGTCGAGCTGCTCAGGCTGTCACTGCAAAGGGCTCCTGAGAAAATGGCCAGGAAGTAGAGAACAGGGCTTGTGAGCAACTTGGGTGCTAGGGAGTGATTTGGGGTGGGTTTGGGCCCCTTTCCTTGACCCTTTCCATCAGTGAGGCTGTTGGACAAGCCCAGAGTGTGGGGTGAGGGGCCCTAAGATGCACCCTGGGGCGGGACATCTGCTGAAGGCTCCTGGACGTGGTTATCTGTGTGATGTGGATAGCAGAATCTCATCTGCTTTAGTAGTTCCATTAAATTAAGATATTAGGAGTGAAATGTTGATGAATTCTAAATTTAATGCTTTCCATTCTCATACCAACTGGCCATTTTGTTCTCTAAAATAAAACTGCAACTACAGGATCACTTTGACATTTGCAAATTGGCTTTTCTAATGTTCTATACTATTTTATTCTTACTGACCCATTGCAGTTGTGATGACCTGTATCTTATGGGTATGATCAGAAATTGTACCTCCCTTCAGAAAACAGTCTGGACTGGAAGTACGTGAGATTTTTTTAAAGAAAGAAAAACATGGAAAGAAACATGTATTTATTAAACAGAAGCCTTTTGTGTCTCTGATTTTCACTCTCACCTCCCGTTTAGTTACTATTTATGTCCAAAATCCATCGAGAATCCTTCTGTTCCTCTTGTTCGCTCACGGAGCTGCAGTAAGATTGTTGTGCCACCTTATTACTTTTGATCTAAAAATTCTTTTTAAAAATAAGTGCTAAAAATTCCTCTCAGTAAAGGGCAGTGCAGTATAAAATACTTATCTGTTCACATTCAGCAAGTGGTGCAGTTGAACCAAAGCATGCTGAAGATGAAGTAACACCAACTCAGCTCCAGGTGGACAGTGCTGTTTGCCAGGATGCAGCAGCTCTGGCCACCACCTGTCCCATGATGGGATTGTGTGTCCCCGTGTGTCCCTCTCCTCCTCTCCGCCCTCTTCAGCTGCTTTTCCAGGGCCTATCCCTATGTACAGTCTGGTGGCAAACACCAGCTCAATGGAGCGAGCCTCTGCCAAGGGAAGATTCAGCTTTTGGCTGCAAATGGCATTAATTCCTCCCGAAGGTTTTGCACCGTGAAACGCGACTATCTCCTTCTTTCTTGGCTGAAAAGTCAGACCTGTGTTTATTTCCTTCAGCACAGAAGGGAAACTTTGGTGCTTGGGGGCGTGTTGTGGCAGCAGCACAAAGGAGGACATTGAGGCCACTTGGGTCTTGATGGCAGTGCCAGCGGCGCCAGATCGTCATGAGTGATGAGCCTTTTCAAAATAGCACAGCGAGTTCTTGCCTTGGGATCAGGGGAAGTTTCAACATCAATTTATGTTCAGACATGAAATAAAGCCCTCCATTCTTCATTGGAAATAATTGTATTTCTCTCTGTTCCCAAGTTTTATCAAATATATGGGTGAAGAAAAGAAATAAATCATTCTGCCTCTTTGTCCAGTGTTTAAACCATCACAGAATGTAGCCATGGCTGTAAGGAGACATGGCTGCAAGTACAAGATGAAACTCAAAATGTGTGTCACCCACAGGAAAACATTGCAGGATTTGTTCAGAAAACACTTGTTAGCTGTGGTTGTGCACAGGGGTCCAGGTCTCTCTGTAAATCTGTGGAGTGCTGACCTGGAATAAACAGTGGATCCAGGTTTGGATCTATCCAAAAGGAGGAAAGAAGGTGGGTCACAGTGTCTTCAGGGACCGCTGCAGGTTGGTCTGAGTTTTCCTCATTCTTCTTTAATTATTGAAAAAGCCCAGCAGAGATCTCTGAGCATGTGATTAGAGCCAGACAAAAATGTAGATGCCTGACAGCCTTTCTGTAGGAGGTGTGACAGCTCCAAACACATCTCCTGGGGTGCCCTCCTCCCTGCTCTGGGCGGAGCTGTCCGCACGGTGGGAAGCACAGATCCATCCCCTTCGGACCCTCCCCGGGGGGAGTCTGCTGCTCTGTGTCCTTGAGGGCAGCAAATCCACACTGGAGACACGTGTGATCCAAAGGATGATCCAAAGTGCCCCAGTTTTTATTTTAACATTGAGTAAAGACATCAGGTTTGGGGTGTGTGGCTGACAAAGAGGTTGCACAGCTGGTGTGTGAGCAGGGACAGCTGGGAAACCAGGACAAACAAAAGCAAGGAAAAATGCTCTTCTTTCCTTTTTGTTCCTTAGATTTCTCTGCTGCCACTTCTTCAGTTTCTCCTTGTTTATTTGGATTAGTGTCTCTCCTGAGGTAAAAAAGTCTGTGCATGTTTTGGAGCTTCAAGTCAAATAATCCCCCGTATCCAAACTCAATTACAGAAACATCTGCTTAATGTCTGATGGGACCTTATTTTCTCAGCGTGACATTGAAAGGAAATGCTCACTCTGAACTACCTAAATTTGTGTTAAATCACAGGATTCAGACCTGGTTGATAGCATTCTGCATCCCCCCCTGTGGTTTCTTGCAGCAAAATTAGGAAATATTCCCCAATAGACACCAACTGGAGATCCCAGCTCGCTGTTTGCTGTGTACAGGGTGCTAATGAGAAGAGCTTTTCTTGACATAGTTCCAGTATGCTGGTTGTGCCATTTATGTCAACAGCACTGCAGAAATAAGCTGTTTTCTGGAAAAAAAATATAAAATATTAGTAAGCTTGGTTTTGCTTTGAGCTGCTCCCAGGCGTACCTGGCCATGTGGTTTCCCCGGCTCGTATGGAGAAGGTTGGCCACACCTGTAAGGTGATTTGGATCTGGGTTTCTGTTGAGCTTCAAGGAGGTGAACACATTCCTAAAACTCCAGATTGAAGCTATTGATGTTTCCCAGTAAAGCTGTGGCTGCCCCATTCCTTGAAGTGTCCAAGGCCAGGCTGGACAGGGTATGGAGCAACTTGGGCTAGTGGAAGGTGTCCCTGCCCATGGCAGGGGGTGGCTTTAAGGGAGGGGGGCTTTAAGGTCTCTTCCAACCCAAACCAGTCTGGAATTCTCTGATATGTGGCACTCTGAGGTGCTGTTGTGAACAGCGGGTGTTATTTTGGGTCAGAAGAGAATTTTGGCTCTAGCATAAGCAACTGAGAAAGGGATTTTTAATGGAAGTGTTGACACGACCTGGAAACACCAACAGGCTTGCTGTGAATAAAAGTTTCATCAGCTGCTGTTACAACTTGGCTGCAGCAAACAGCAGTGCTGCATAAAAGAGACTTTAATGATTTATGGTGTTCTGACAAGCCAGTCCATCAATCTTGTGGAAAAGCACAGCTTTTCAGCAGGGAAAAAATAAAGTTATAAGACTCCCTGAAAAATATCTTAAGGAGTGAAAAGTGGCAAGGTGTTTGGAATAGGAAACAGAATCAGCACTTAAAGATGTGAAGGCAGATTTGTTGAGCTGATAACCTCACATTTAGAGCACAGCTCCCGAGAGTTGCACGATTTGCCATCACTGCAACTTTAGAGGTTGAGATGGGGAAGAAATCCTTCCCTGGGAGGGTGGGCAGGCCCTGGCACAGGGTGCCCAGAGAAGCTGTGGCTGCCCCTGGATC
>JAWWMP010000167.1:35183906-35195163 GCA_035047865.1 Dendrocincla tyrannina | reverse complement strand
CAGGGTGCCCAGAGAAGCTGTGGCTGCCCCTGGATCCCTGGAAGTGTCCAAGGGCAGGTTGGACGGGGCTTGGAGCAGCCTGGGCTGGTGGGAGGTGTCCCTGCCCGTGTAAATTTCCTTCCATCCCAAACTCTTCTGTGATTCCATGATTCTGTGAACCGTGGAAAGTCTGAGAAGCACTGCCATCACATCCAGCAGCTGTCACGTATTTGTGTCTCCCGGGCTGGTCCATCCCCACGGCACAACAGGAGGGTGGCCGTGGGAATGGCACAGGGACACCAGCAGAGCAGATGTGCCATTCTCCCACATGGGTCTTTGTGTGCTGGAGATAATGCTTGGGAGAAACACTGCCAGAGATGCTCTGTCAGAACTGTTCCCAGGACAGAGTCCTGGAAAATGAGCTGCACAATCAAGCAGTGAAGGGTTTTGATTGTTTCAAAGTATGTTTTATTCAGGATCAGACAGAGTTACAGCTACGTGTCCCTGCTGAGCGTGGGGTGAGTGTCAGGGGTAGGGTGTGTGCCACTACAGCCCTGCACCAGGACGCTTTGTGGTGCCATGAGATCCCTCTGAATTCCACCAGACCCGTTGCCTACTAAGGATAAAAATGGTCTGCCTTGCCCAGAACCCCCTGCCCCAGGAGCAGCCCTGAAGGGTCAGTGAGGGGCTGCACAGGATCATCCATGTGCTGGCTGCCTTTAGTGCTTCCAGGCCCTGGTGCTCATGGCACCAAGCTCCGGGTCAGCATCCAGGGAGGGGCAGTCCCTTTGAGCACCAGCATCCCCGAGGTGCTGGGTGCCCCTCCTGGGTCTGCTTTTGTAGGGGAGCTGCTCCCAGGCGGTACCTGTGGAGATGTTTCCAGCAGAGCCCCATCCAGCTGCTCCCCGTGGTTCCTGTGCTCAGTGAAACCCTGACACTGTAATTATATCACTGCAGATACACCTGGCAGGCAGCTTTAAACTTGGCTGTCTTGGCTATGCTTAATATATATATATTACTTAATATATATATATTAGCTGGTTTTATCTTTAGTGTTTGTGACAACTGTAGAACAAGTTAATATGGACTTTTTAATTACCAGTATTACACAGATGCTAATTACCAGGGAAGGATTGTGTTTCAATTGCCATCAGTGCCATGATAATACAGGATGGGTACAAAGATGCTTTCAAATGACAGGCATGGTGGCTCAGTGTCCTGTGCAGCTGTGACCCTGTGACCATGTCCAGAACAGCACGATCCAAACTTGCTGTTTTCCTGACAACAGCTGGGAATTGAAACGATTTCTTTTAAATTTTTCTAATGTATAATTGGTAAGATTCTGGCTGCAGCTCTTGGTACAAGAGTGAAGCAGAGAGGTCCTGGGGACACTGGGTTACAGGGATTTCCCTACAGCCACTTTCCAAAGGATGAAAACTCTGGGAAGAGTGATGTCTTTGTGTAAGAGCTGAGCCATCCGAGGAGAGCTTGGCTGAAGGAGATGAACTTCTTAGAAGTCAATATTGAGGTCATTCTTTCAGCAGTGCTTAAGTCCAGTAAAGCCTTTCTCGCCTGTTTTACTCCTTGCTCAATGAGCTCAGGAAAGCAGTGATTGCAATTTTCTTGCTCTTCCCTGCAAGGAAGAGCTGCTGTCCCTGCCTTTTCAGTCTGTCTCCAAAGTGTCAGAGCCTCGCTGAGCTGAACTCCTGCAGGTGTCCAGCTGTACTGGAGTGACTGGTGTTTGCCCCAGATGTTCTCCACGAGCCCAGCAGACAGGGTGCTCTCAGGAGAGACACAGTGGTCACATGCTTACATGGCTCTGTCACAAGTTCTGTGTTTTTTCTCTTTTCTCTCCATTTCTGCTCTAAAATTTTGTGTTCAAAACTCAACTCAGCTCTCAAAAAAGCTAGAGCTCTTTACACATCATGACAAGTGCCTCCTCACTGCTTCTGGTCCTTCAGAATGAAGGACTTGGTTCTTCCTCCTCTGGAAGGCTGCACATCTCCCATTTCCTCAGTGTTCCTCCTGAGGCAGCTGCTGTGCTTCCCCTGCAGCAGAGACTCTTTTTCCAGGTAGCTCCAAAGCCTACAGATGCTTTTGGTTACCTCAGGCAATTTTGTGTTTATGCCTCACATTTCAATTCCAGCCTCCAGTAAAATGGTGACCCGATAGATATTGTGAAAAATGGGGAGGAACAAATACCCAAGGGAAGTCAGCAGAGGCTGGAGGGTAAATCAGTATATGTGGTGCAACCACAACTGCAAATAAGCATTTTTATAGTCTAGGGCGGTGTTCGGCCGTGGTTCAGAACCCGGCAGGGTTAAGGTGTTTGGTGTGGGTGTGTAGTGCTGGCTGACACTAAGCCTTGACTCTGCTCTAAAAACAAGGTTAGTGCAATCCAGCTTTGTACGCTGCAATGTCCCAGTGGCTCTGAGCCAAAGTCAATAGAGTGTCTGTGTGTGGAAAGGATTACAGGGCATTGTCTTCCAAAGGCAGAAATCAAAGAAGGAGAAACTCAAGAAGAAGGCCCACTGCTCCTGGTGTGGAGCCCAAAGGCAGAGAGACCCCTGAGTCAGCTGTGGGTTTGTGCATTGCCCGTGACGGTGACGTCCCTCAGAGGACAGGGTCATTTCAGGTGACATCTGCATATGCAGGAAGAAAAATGTCTTTATGCAGCTGAGATTGAGACCCATCCCCAGTATTTATCAGCTCTCTGGATCCTGCCTGGAACAATAACCATTGGCTTTTGTTTGAGCCCAGCCAAGTTGTGCTGCCCCTTCATAAGGAGTTTGAGAGAAGTCAGAACATGCTGTTAAATGACGAGGTGACCTCTCATCTGAGTGGGGATTTCAGCCTAGTGAACTCTTTCAGAATCAGCAGGAAAAGGCCTTATTGGGTTTTGAAAGGTGAAAAGGCAAAGTCACCTGAGAGAGGGAGCTGAGCTGGGAAACCCACAGAGCAGCAAAAGCTGAGGTGATGGGGGAAAGTGTCCTAAATAAGCTAGAACAAAAAAAACTTCCCTAAAGGACATAACCCCCAAATCCCTGGAACACCAGTAAAGCCCCAAATCCCTGTTTTCTATTTCTGCGGCACCTTACACCACGGCTGGGTGGAAAATAGCAGTAGCTCCTGTAGGCAGCAGCTCGGTGAGTGATGTCCAGGAGGTGATGAGAGAAGCCAGATAATTCCTGGTGGGTGAGGGACTCTCTTTCTGCTTTTGGTGCACAGTTTGTGGTGTGACAGCCAGTGCTCTGGTCCTGTGGACTGAGGATTGTCCTGAGACTTGAGCCCAAAGCCGGGTTTGTGTGAGTGGACGTGGTGTGTGCGTGTGTCCCAGTGACAGAGCAAGGTCACCCTGCGAGTGACATTCGTGGTGTGGGTGGGGGTCAAAAGGGTGAGTCTGTCACATCTGATCTTCTCATTTAGTTCCACTGGGGTTTTTTTGCTTGCTTTGATTTCTAAACTTTAAATTGTGGTCTGATATTTGAAATTCTTAATGTTTTCCCTGGCTGAGTTGGAAGCTGGTGAAGAGCCCCCCCAACTGACTCCAGGACAGTGGTTTGGAGCTCTGCTGGGTGTTCCCATTCCCCAAGCTGCTGTTCATTTGTGCTTCTCAAATTAAAGCCGGTCCCTTTGTCCCCATCTCTGATTTTCAGACACTCTGGGACAATCAGGGGAGGTTTGGGTGCTGTGCTGGGTTTCAGTGCTGTTCCAGTGCCCAGAGGGGAGCACAGCACTGCCCGGGCAGGGAAGGGGTGCTGCTCTGCTGCCCATGCCCCACATCCCGCAGGATGCCCATGAGATGCCCGACTCCTGCCATGGGGGTTTCTTTTGGTTTCCCAGCTAGTGGAAGGTGTCCCTGCCCGTGGCAGGGGGTGGGATGGATGAGTTTTAAGCTCTGTTACAGCCAAAACCATTCCATGGCTCTGTGATTGAAGTCAGGCTGATCCAGCTCTGTGGCTGCTTGTGGTGATAAAACAAACCCTGTGCAGGAAGCAGAGGCAGCCCTGAGCACCGTGTTCATGTACAGCGCTTTTTAATGGTTCCTCTTACCTGAAAGAGGGTGTTTCAAAGCCCAGAGTCAGTTTTCCCACATGGCATTTTTGTGCTATGGGCGAGGTCAGTGGTGAGTTCATGCGACAGCTGGGGCTGCAGCGTGAAGGTTGTCCTGGATTCAGGGGAGCTGCCGGCTCAGGGGGCAGGACAGGCGTTGTCACTGTCTGTGGACCCGGGAGGTGTCACAGTCCCCTCTCCTGGCTGGAACCCGGCTGTGGGCTCCAGCCCTCAGCCATGAGGGGCAGCTGCACACAAACCCTCTGGCAGTGGCTGAATGCTCGGGGTGTCTGGGACTCTGTGAGAGCTTTCATGTGTGATGTCTTAAGCAATGCGCTCCCAGCTGATGCCTGCCTTCTGCCTCACAGGGCTGGCACCGTGCCACGCTGTTCTCCTAATGGCTGTGTTTAACCACTGAACATTCCCTGTGTGTGACAAGGGGCTGCGTCTTGCAAAATGAGGACAGAGTAATTTCTGCTTCTTGCACTGTAGACCTGCCTGAAAATGGATCAGTTAAAAAACCCACTCTTGACTTGCAACCAAGTAGATGTGTATTCCTTCCCCAGGAGCAGGTGGACAAATGGAGAAGCAATAAAGGAAAAGATGTGTGTCATGGCACCAAGGTTTCAGGGGGACACAAACACGTTGATGTATTCCTGTAAGCAGGGACACCTTACAAAGGGTCCATGCCTGAGGCAGAGGACCCGAGTGGCTGAGCCCAGCCAGGGCAGCGCTGACACTGCACCTGGTGTGCGTTTGGCTTGAGTTATATCCCTGCCAAAGGCAGTTGGTGTGATCATGAACCATTAATGACTGTGGTGACTGCTGTGGGAGAGACAGAGCACGGCTGGGGCACTGTGTAAGCGCCCCTGCCCTGGCTGTGTGTTGGCTGTGGGGCCCATGCCCCGGGTGGGTACAGCTCACCCCTGCTCATCCCACGCGGCTCAGCTGCAGGAAGGACCTCTCCATCAACACCACACTGGTGTTCCTTTCCAGAAATCAGAGAACAAACATTTCCAGAGCTCCTGGAAGAGATGTTGGTTTGTGTGGAAGTGATGCTGTTGCCCTGCAGAAAACTATTTGTTATGATTACAGAGTAAAAGAAGTTTTCATCATTTTCTCATTTATCATATTGGGATCCCTTTGCCCTGCAGAGTTAAAAGAGGCAAATGACATCGATATAATGTGCAATACCTGTTAAGATACATCAAGTCACAACCTAAAAAACAAACCACCTAGAAACTAATGCTTTTCCAGCCTTAACGTGGAGTAAACTGACTTGAGGAGAGAGCATTTCTCGGTGCCTGGATGGCTGTTATCCAGGGGTTTGTTCTCAGAGCAGTTCTACAGCAATGACCGTGTTTTAAAGGGCTATCGTTAGGGCTTTGCTGCTCAAAGAATTTATAAAATATAAAAGTTATTTTTGCCTGATTTATCGAGTGTACAACCAGTTCAGCCTGCTCTAGGCAGGGGCTGGATCCTGCTGGTGGTGTGCCTTGGGGAGGTCGTTCATTATTATTACTAAGTTTGCACGAAGGAGGTTTTTCCTTATGTTTTATATCTGAACGGTCCCTGGCAGCTGGAGCGGATGGGCTCTGCTTGCCCACGGACACCAGAGGAAAAGATCCAGTCACTCCACCTGTGGAGTGCCCCTAATGGGAGGTCTGAGGTGTGCAGAAAATTATTGCAACACCTGATTTTCAGCTCTTACTATAACTGTTAACGACGGCTGCAAAATAATGCCGTTAATTCCTGTGCATTGCTAATTGGGGGTTTCTCAGGCTAACGATACCCAGCTATTATTGTGCCACCTCCTCGCTGCAGCGTGTCCTGGATGGTATTATCCTGAGCACCATTAGCGCTCACAAGTGGTTATTAATGGCAGCGTTTCAGTGGAGTGTGGCAGCTCCCACCTGTCTGCAGGTTCCTGCCATCCACAGAAATTCCCTTTGCTTGCTCCCACATGGGGTAAGCGTGGCCTGCTCTCTGCCTGGAGCCAGCCCAAGTCAGCCACCCCATCCAGACAAAAGTGATAGCCCAAATGCCAGAGGAATTACATCCAGCTCCTCCTGATTATGAAAGTGGCTGATAATTAAAAGAGGGCAGACATAATTACAGCAGACATAGACATTCCATTAGTTAATTTAAAAATAGTTACCTTGATAGCTAATTAGTCCCTTTGAGAACAGGCACCTGGGTAATTAAGGTGTCGTCGGAGGAGCCAGGGGAGGCACCCAAGGCCATGCTGAGGAAGCTGTGCCAGCCCAGCGGGCTCTGTGCCCGTCGGCAGAGCGGGGCTCCAGGAGCAGGCACTGGGTTATCCCTCTGCACCGGGTGTTTGTTGTTGTTGGAACAAATTTCCATGTTAATCACTTTCTGCCAACCTCAGTGGGTTTATTTGGCCCTTTCAGGGCGCAGCAATGTGTGCAGCAGGGTAAGCCCAACCTGTTGAGCTGGGCAGCAGTGGGTGTGAGCAGAAGGGAGGCAAGGCTGGGAGGGAACCCCATTTTCCTCCAAAGCTGGTCTCCATCCACAGGTAGTGAGCCCAAAGCTCTCTTCCCAGCTCCCTGACACCACTCCCCTTGGAAAGCTCTCCAGAGCCAGCCATCAGCCCCTGGAGGCAGCTCTGGGGTGGCTGCAGGTACCCAGTGCTGGTGGGCTGGAGCAGAGCCCGCACTCTCACAGTTTGGGCATGGCACTGGGGTGCTGCTGTCTGTAGGTCCCAGCTCACACCCCAGGGATCAGGGAGATCTGATAGGGGCTGAAGGGCTGAGCTGTGGGCGGTCTCAACCTGACAAGCAGCAAAGGAGGATACGGAACATGTTCCTGACTCTCTTTTTCCAGGTGTGCATCGTGCAGAAGAGAGACACGGAGAAGATGTATGCCATGAAGTACATGAACAAGCAGCAGTGCATCGAGAGGGACGAGGTGCGCAACGTGTTCAGAGAGCTGGAGATCCTGCAGGAGATCGAGCACGTGTTCCTGGTGAATCTCTGGTGAGCAGCTCCCTCCCCTCTGCCTCAGGAGTCTCCAGTCCTCACAGAGCCACTCACCTGATAATCTGAAGGGATCCATCCCTTTTTCCTCCCAGTGAAGGAGTGACAGCAGTGAGAGGTGATGGATATCCCATTTCTACCGGGATGTGGTGTGGGGGCTGGAATCAGTGCCCGTGGATGGCTCGCTGGTTCCACAGGGAGGAGAAGGAGCAGCAGTTTTTCCTGGGAAGCTGCACACTCCGGTGGCTGGACTTGCTGAGCCTGGAACAGCCCCTGCCATCCCATCCCACTCTGGTGGTGCCAGATGCACAGCAGGGTGATCAGAGGGGAGACTTCCAAAAATTCAGGAAATTTTGTACCCAAAGTGCTGGAACTGGGTAATAGTTCACGTTTGTTTTGTTGATCCATTGCTCCAGAATAGCCAATTAAGTAAATACGGATTTTTTCAGCTTTTTAGCAATTGCAAAGTTTTTTTCAACAAGTAATGAAATTCTGGAGAAAACTTGCTCTTTTTCAAACCTTTCCCTTCTGGCTCATCCTTTCAGAATAAACCTACATCTAAGATGGGAGTAGAAGTGAGTGATTCATAAGTATTATACAATCCCACATGCTCCTTCCTGGGAACTGCAGTCACCAAATATAACAGCGAGCGTTGTTGTGGTGTATCCCCCTGCTGTCAGTCTCCCGCGGGGCCCATGGCACATTTAGAGAGGCGGTTTACTCTACAGTAAATATAAATCTCTTTTTCTGCTTTTTTCTGGTTAAATTAGCAGTTGTGTTTTCCAATTCATCTTCAGGATAGGCAGAGATATTTTAAGTAGGTTTATGAGATTATTTGCACTCGAGAATGTGAAGTTTCTCTGAAGTGTCTGGCTGGCAAATCCTGAGCTCTGTGCTGGTGGGGTGACACGGCACCGCTCGCTTGGGGACAGTGACAGGGAGAGAGGGGCGACCTTAGCTGGGATACTTCTCTCTTCCAAGGAAGTGTTGCTTGCTGCAGCAATGGGTTAAAAAACAAACCCACATCTTGTGCTGGGCTTGCTTAGTTGGGAAGGTGCAAATATTCAAATATGCAGTAACATATTCCATTCTGGCACCTCATGGCAAAAGAGACATGGAGGGGCTGGAGTGTGTTGACAGAAGGGAACAGAGCTGGGGAAGGGGCTGGGGCAGCAGGAGGAGCTGGGGGGACTCAGCCTGGAGAAAAGGAGGCTCAGGGGGGACCTTCTGGCTCTGCAAGTCCCTGCCAGGAGGGGGGAACTGGGAGGGTTGGGCTCTGCTCCCAGGCAACAGGGACAGGAGGAGAAGAAATGGCCTCAAGTTGCACCAGTGGACATTTAGGTTGGATATTATAAAAAAATTCTTCCTGAAAAGGGCTGTCCAGGCCTGGCACAGCTGCCCAGGGCAGGGGTGGATCCCCATCCCTGGAGGGATTTAAAAGCCATGTGGATGTGGCACTTGGGGACATGGTTAGTGGTGCCCTTGGCAGTGCTGGGGGAGCAGCTGGACATGATGGTCTCAGGACTTTTCCAAGCTGAACAACTCTGTGCTTCTCTGATTCTATGCCCATAGTGGAACTGTTTGCAGCCCTCACAGGAGCTGTGTGGTTACGAGAGGGGAAAGCCTGACTTGGTTTGTGAGCCCTGCTCCCCCGCTGCCTGTCCTGCAGGTACTCCTTCCAGGACGAGGAGGACATGTTCATGGTGGTGGACCTGCTTCTGGGTGGTGACCTGCGCTATCACCTGCAGCAGAACGTTCAGTTCACTGAGGAAACGGTCAAACTCTACATCTGTGAGATGGCCCTGGCTCTCGACTACCTGCGGAGCCAGCACATCATCCACAGGTAACCCTGTGGGCGCTGCCAGCACGAGGGAGCTGCTGGGACCTGCCCCTGGTGGGGTTGGAGTGGGTGATGCTGTCTTTGTGGTTCCTGGACACCCTCTGGCTGCTGGTCCTGCCCCCCATCCCTCACAGGGAGCTTGATGCTTCACTGGGGGCTGAACCTTCCAGGGTGGGTGTTAAAGCCATCCAGGACCTCACACAAATATCCCCAGTACTCTGTTTTTAGTTTTCCTTGGGAATGATGCCTGAGCCAGTCCCATGCTCCCACTTTTTCGCCCAGTTACCCAGGAAAGGTGTATTTCTAGTCCATCATAAAGGGACTTACCTCATGTTAGGGTATTTTTGTTTTATTTGTTCCTAATTTTTGATAGAGAAAAAGTTACAGGGTTTTTGCTGAGTTATGTCCTTGGTCTGACTGAGATTCCATCAGCTGTAATCTTCCTTCTTTTTCCAGAGATGTAAAACCAGACAACATCCTCCTCGATGAGCAAGGTAGGATCACTCTGCCCCTCTTTGCTCCCTCATTGATTCCAGGGGCAGATCCTTTACAGTCCTCAGTACTGGGCATCTTTTCACCCCTGGAAAGTGTGGGTAAAGCACCCCTTCTCTTGTTCAGTGTCAGGCTGAATGTCCCTGTGCCTTGTAATGCCAGGGAGGGTCCCCAAGTGCAGCCCCTTTCCTGGTTGCCCCCTCTCTTTGCCCACACTTGGCCTCCTCCCTCGCTGGCATCCCTGCCCATGGCAGGGGTTGGGAACTAGATGGTCTTCAATGTCCCTTCCAACCCAAACCTTTCTGTGGTTCTGTGATAGTGTTTCCCTGTTGTCTTCACCCCTGTAGCTTCTGGCCAGAGCAATTTGACCAGGCACTGGAGCTGCTGGGGGCTACTGGTTTGCTCCAAGTTTTAAAACTCAAGACTGAAAGCTCCTTACCCTTTAATCACCTGGCCAGCCCAGATCCTCAGAAAGTTTTGGGATCTGATACAGCCATTCCATGGGGTCTGACACTGACGTGCCCCTGCCTGTGCTACCGTGTCTGAAGCTTATGAAACAAATGTATTCTGACTCTGCATTGCTACTATAATACTGCCATTAATTCCTTCTTAAAATGTGTCTTTGTTTAAGGTCATGCCCATTTAACAGATTTTAATATTGCAACAATAATTAGGGACGGTGAAAGAGCGACTGCATTGGCTGGGACAAAGCCCTACATGGGTAAGAAACAATCTCTGTTCTCACCTCTGCTCTGACTCAAAGTGTTTCACATTTTGAGAACGCTCAGCACACTCTGCCTGATGGTCCCTGGCTGGGGCAGAGGCACGGGGTTAATTTAGGGCATTAATGCACGTGCCCAAGTCCTTCAGCAGAGCCTGATTGATTGAAAAGTGAAACTCCCAGGGGGAAGGCATCGCTGTTGGTGTGCCCTCCCTCCTCCTGCCATGACATCCCACCCTACCCTCCCCAGCCAGTCCTGCCTCTCCAGCCCACCATGCTGCCCACCCATCCCACCATGCCTCCCCAGTTCAGCCTGCCCTCCCCATCCCTGTCCATCCCAGTGGGCTCCAGGTTTCTGCTGTCCCTGGACTGGGAGGGCTCTCCCTGTGTGTGTCTGATAGCCCAGCTCCCACGGGGGCAGGCACAGCTGCTGCTGTTGCTGCTCTCCCTGCCTCACACAGCCTCCCTTCGGGCAGTCTTGAATAAAAAGCTTTCTGCTCTGACTTACCTGAAATACTGGAATAGAAACAACAAATAACCTGTTGCATTTTGCCCTTTCTGCTCAGCCCCGGAGATTTTCCATTCCTTCCTGAACGGCGGGACGGGCTATTCCTTCGAGGTGGACTGGTGGTCCCTGGGAGTCATGGCTTACGAGCTGCTGCGGGGCTGGGTAGGGCTCTGGCCGTCCTGGCCCTCGGAACGCGCGTCTGACCGGCCCTGGGGGGAGAGGGCACTCCATCTCATCTCCCTGCTCTTTCCCCAGAGGCCGTATGACATCCACTCCAACAACCCCGTGGAGTCCCTGGTGCAGCTCTTCAGCACTGTCAGCGTTCAGTACTCCTCGTCCTGGTCCAAAGAGATGGTCGCGCTGCTGCGGAAGGTAAATCGTCCTGCTGGGGCGGGTGTGTTGGGTGCTGCGTGCTGTGCAGGTGGGACTAGCTGGAAACTACTACTGCTGCTACTGCTACTACTGCTGAAAATGTAAAAAAAGACAAGCTGGGAGAGCTGGGGGTGTTTACGTGAAGAAGAGAAGGCTTTGGGGAGACCTCAGAGCTCCTCCCAGTGCCTAAAGGGGCTCCAGGAGAGCTGGAGAGGGACTTGGGACAAGGGTCTGGAGGGACAGGACACAGGGAATGGCTTCCCAGTGCCAGAGGGCAGGGACAGATGGGATATTGG
>JAWWMP010000167.1:35162500-35176033 GCA_035047865.1 Dendrocincla tyrannina | reverse complement strand
GGGAGCAGCAGGATGGGCTGGGGGTGAGCAGGGCACAGAGGTGGGAGGGGATGGTGGGTGTTTTGGGAGCAGCAGGAGGGGATGGGGGTGCTCAGAGGGCAGAGGCAGGAAGGGATGGTGGTAGAACCGTGGCATTGCTGCTGCAGGGAGGGATGCGACAGCCGTGTCTTGCTGTGATTTGGTATTTCCCCCTGCAAAGGCCTGTATTTTGTATGCAGCTCGGTCAAAGCGGCCCCGGGAGTGCCAGGCGGTCTGTGCTTGCCCCTTCCACCCCTCCGCAGCGCAGCAGTCCCGCCGCTCGCCCCAGCGGCGCTGTGCCAGCAGCGCACGCAGCAGCTGCGACGGCTCCTCCTCACTCCAAAGCAGCCGTGAAGGAACGAGACGAATCGATGTCTGAGCCCGAGCTCGTCCCTCTCTGCAGAGCCCGGCGCCTCCACTTTGACGCCCCTGGGCCGGCATTCCCAGCTGTCCGTGGTGCCCCCAAGGACCAAGGACAGCGGCCAAGCCGGGTCCTTCCCTGCAGGGCGGAGAAGGCGGAGGTCACAGGGTGAGGGCAGCTTCCCACACACAGCCCTGAAATACACTGGGTGGAAAAGCAGGTGGACTCAAACCTCCAGGAGTGAGTCCAGGATTGCCCAGTGTCTGCCTGCCCTGTGCCCTTATCGCTGTGCCCAAGACATGGGAACCAGCATGTGCCAGGGACAAACATCTTGTGCCACCCCCTGCCATGGGGTGCCACCCCCACCAGCCCAGGGTGCTCCAAGCCCCGTCCAGCCTGGCCTGGGACACTCCCAGGGATCCAGGGGCAGCCCCAGCTTCTCTGGGCACACTGTGCCAGGGCCTGCCCACCCTCCCAGCCACCAATTCCTTCCCCATATCCCATCTAATCTTGGCCTCTGGCAGTGGGAAGCCATTCCCCTGTGTCCTGGCACTCCATGTAAAATACAAATAAATAAAAAAGCTGCAGTGAGCATGGAAAGGCAGGGATAAATTGGGGTAGGTGCAGGAATAATTTGGTGCTCTGCCAGCTGATTCTCTGCCCTTGGAGCACTGCCATCCTGCAGGGACTCCAGAGGTCCATCCCCACTCCAGGTACAAGCACTGAGACCTGGGACTCGTCTGTGCAGCCACGGTGCTGCGGAGCTGGGGATGGGCCCTCGGTCAAGGGCATGGAGCGTCTCCCCAGCGTCCCTGACCCAGAGCCTGCAGGAAAGCTGTCCAAAGGAATTAGGGCCAGAGACCACATCGGTGCCACAGAGGGGTTTGTTTCCCGGAGGCTCTGGCTCCATTAGCAGGCGGCTGCAGGGCTCGGCTCAGCATCTCCTGGCACTGGGAGAGCTGCAGAGATGCTCCTGGCTCCAATTCCTGCATTAGGAGGAGGCTGAGGCAGCTGTGCCAGCTCCAACAGCTCCCTGACACAGGGAATAAATGCAAACACTCCCTGCAAAGGGAAGGGATGGCAGGATTTGAGCCCTGGACTGGTGCAGTGAGGGGAGGGACCAAAACTGAACTATGTGGGAGAGGGGATGGCATCTCTGAGACCTGGCACGAACCAGCCCAACTGTGAGAAAAGTTGTATTTCCAGGACAGAGAACACAGAACTTCTTTTGTTAAGTGATACCAAGCTGAGGGTGCTGGGCTGTCCCTTTCACCCCCTGGACGTTGGGGTGGTGGGGAGGTCACTGCCAGCAGACTGTGACTTCTATCTTTCTCATTCCTTCAGTCCTCACACAGAAAAACCCAAAGGAAGAAAACACAAAAATAGGCTCAGGAGGATCAACCACTTCCACCTTTTTACGGTTTCCAACCAACTTTATTCCAAGCAAGGGACAGACAGAACAGCGAGCTGTTCCCGGAGGTACATGCATGGCTCTGTGGCCAGAGGTTCACTTTATGTACACAGCTTTAAATATAATAACTGGGCTATAACAGCCTTTATAAAAGAGTGTGTCACATGCACCCGGCCTCCAAATAAGCCCTGGTATTGGGTACTGGACCCACACTCGGTTCTTGAAAAACTGTATAAATACTCTGTAAAAACAGGGCTGACAGAAGGACATGGGCCCACAGCATGGCTGGGTCCCAGAGAGCCAGCACCGCTCTGCCCAGGACACAGGGGCTGCTCCCACCCCTGGAGCTGTGACTGCCGAGGAACAGATGGACAGACGGGCAGGGGTGGCTCATGGGTGTGGGGACCATGGCTCCGGGAGCCAGTCTGCTCGGGAGCGCTGTGGATGTGACTGACTGCATGGAAACCATGGAAGAGCTCTTTGGTTGGAAGTCCTTCGACGAGAACGGGCAGTGGAAGCTGCTGGAAAGGAGCATGATCTGGCCAGGATGTGCCTTCATTTCTGCCCCGGCCCCAGCCAGCCCCGGCAGGGCTGAGCCCACTGCCCTGGGGACATCATGGTGCCACATGCACAGGGAAGGGCTTTCGGAGCAGCTACTGAAGGAATACCGATGGGAGAATCCAGGCTGGGAGCGCTACCACGGGGGTCACTCTACTTTCTACCTACGAGGGAAGGGCTGGCGCAGCAGAGGAGCGCTCGCTCGCTGTCATCCTGTGTGGAGGGCACCCACCGTCCCCTCCCCGCTGGCCCCGGCAGGGCCCCGGTGGTGGCGGTGGCAGGGACCGGCACGGTGGCAGCACGGGGACAGTGTCAGGACAGCGAGGTGATGTTGGACCTCCCTCCCGGTGGGGCCATGATCTTCTGCGCCGTGCGCCGGGCAATGTGGTCGTCTGCCTGTGACCCTGCAAAGGGGGGAGTCCCACTGCTTTAAATGCACACACAGTAATTTCACTCTTTATCATTTTGGACACTCTGCTGTCATAGTGCAGTTTGGAATGGCTGTATCTGCCTGAACTTCTTCATTCTTTACTGCTTCTTTCTGGAAAACCTTATAAATGGCTTTCCTGCAAATAAAGTTTGTATATAATAAAATGTAGGGCCTTGTACATTTATCAAACAATACAGGATCCATCTGATCCAATCATCTGAAAAAACATTATGGTAGTCATTTTAGGGCAGAGCGTTGGCTTTCCAAGCTCCTGACAACTGCTGGGCAGGTTTCTGCAGGACAAATGATGCTGAGTCACTGCCCGCTCACACGGCAGGTCCGGAGGGATTATCCTTCCCGTTCCTGGAAATTGAGTTCATTGGCCAATCTCTACAAACCCAACCACTTCCAACCCTGCCTCGAAGCTGGGACTGAAGTCCCAACAGACCAACAGCCACGGCAGCATCCCATGGAGCCAGGCAGGGCTGTAGTGACATCATCACCTTCAGCCTCCTCCTCCTCCTCCTCCTCCTCCCCGTGGCTGCAGCTTCCACCCTGCATGGAGCCACCTCGCAGCGCCCTGGGCTCTGTGCCCTGACACAGACACTGTGAGACATTCCAGACCTTTCTGTGCTGCACTTGGTCCCTCGGCTGCTGCCACAGAACAAATGGCTTTTCGCCGAGCAGAAGGGCAGTTCCTGCTCCCCAGCCCCGCCATCCCCGAGGCAGCCCCGTCCCACGTACCCGAGAGGCTGAACCCCGACTGGTGGAGGTTGCGCACGGGGGCAGCGGGGGCTTTGCCGGCGCCGGGCGCGAGGCGCGCCGTGCCCGTGGGCGCCGCAGCCCTGACGCTCGCGGGGACCTCGTGGACCGGCCCGTCGTACATCCCTCGGGGAACACCGTGGACCTCGGCCAGCTGCGGGGAGAGTGAGCAGAGGGGTCAGAAACAGGGAGGGACAGGGGGCAGGGCAAGACAAAACGGCCTCAGGCTGTGCCAGGGGAGGGTCAGGCTGGACACTGGAAAAATTCGTTCCTGGAAAGGGCTGTCCAGCCCTGGCACAGCTGCTCGGGGCAGGGGTGGAGTGCCCATCCCTGGAGGGGTTTAAAAACTGTGTGAATATGGCACTTGAGGACATGGGGCAGCGGTGGCCTTGGCAGTGCTGGGGATGGTTGGACTCGATGGTCTTAAAGGACTTTCAACCTGGCCTTGGATACTTCCAGGGAAGGGGCATCCACAGCTTCTTTGGGTTTCATCCCAGGCCTGCAGGGAGCTGGCATGGCCCCATCCCCATCCTGCCATGACTCCAGGCACCCCCAGGCACCCCGGCCACCCCACGGCACCCCAGAGCTGGGGGACCTGCCTCTGCAGGTGAGTGGGGTTACTGATTCCTGCTCTGCCTTCGTCTGGGATACAGCATGGAAGTGTCTGCAATGGCACAGGGAAAAGGGAAGGAGGGCAGAGCTGTTAAGAAGCTTTTTACATATTTGCATGTCTTTGTGACTCCTTAAAAAGCTGTGCCAACACACAGGAGCATTCGTCCTACTGTATTTGCAGTACCACTGGAATGTACATCCCTCACTTTCCGATGGCTGCACAGCAGACACTGGGAATACAGTAACAGGAACTTCTCTAGCACAGGTAGGAGAGGAATTTCAACTCCTACCTCAATAAATCAAAAGAAAACTTTGCTAGAAGCCATATTTTTGCTTTATAACATTAAAATAGGCAAATGATGCCAATAAAACCGGTATTATGAGCTCTAATGCTACACTAGGAGTTACTGATTGTGGTGCCCGACACACCACGGCAGTTACATGGCAACACACAGACTTCCAAGGCCCAGAAAGAAATAACATTAAAAATATTCTGGTTGCTGCTGCAGGTTTGCCATTACAGTGACCCAAATCCACTAATGTAGACAGACTGTGGTGAAAATACAGGATTATGGCAAACAAAACTCTTCTTACCCTGTTTCTTGCCTTTATCCTTTTATAAACAAAATCTGGGAACGTCTTTCTAGGAATGAAGCGACCTGACCCGGGGGTGACACGCAGCTTTCCATCTTCAAGGACAACTCTTCCCTGACTGATGACCACAGTCGGGACCCCATGGCACTCAGTGCCTTCAAATATGTTGTACTCCACGTTCTGGAAAAGCCAAAACCTGGTATTCAGTCCTAGTAGGATTTAAGAGGAGGATGTAACAACCAACAATCCCCCCATTTTTGCACACTGCTCCTCGTGCACCATCAGTCAGAACCAACCAACCCTTCAGATTTCAAATCAAAAGGTTCCAATGGGATGAGCTGAAACAAACTGGGATGGAGAAACTAAAGCCTAAAAATGCTCAAACTATAGCAATAGTTTAGTACTTAAAACAGCTTCAGCACGTACATTTTTCTAATCCACAGAGAACACACTGACCTTAAGATTGCCTCACTGGATGCAGACTGCCTCACAGTGGTCACTCACTACCAACCCCACCCTCTACAGCAACCAAAGGGTATTTTCCTTGTATTTTGAAAGAAAATGCAAGGTCCTTCATCACTTTACCCACACAGAGAGCTCCTCCCTTGCTGAATGATCTGACCTTTCTGAGGGCAGGCATTGCTTTCCAGATCTCTTCTGAATCTAAGCCCAGCTCCAGGCAATAACTTAAAAAATATTTTACCAAGTTGTGGGTTTTTGCCGAGATGATTTTGGTAGCCTTGGGGTTCCACACAACCAAGTCTGCATCGGCACCCACAGCCACACGCCCCTTCCTGGGGTAGCAGTTGAAGATCTTGGCAGCATTGGTGCTGGTCACTGCTACGAAATCATTCTCATCCATCTTCCCAGGGACCTGGGAAGGAGCAGGGAGGAAGGATCACAGATGGAGACAGCCCTGTGCCCATCATGGGCACAGTCCCCCCCAATGGCTGGAGGAACCGCTGGACCCACCCACGTGCCCATGTGGTGTGAGGGTCTGCACTGCCAAAGGGTGACAGGGGAAAGGGAAACAGGGGGCTGAGCCCTGTCCCTGTGGGCTGAAGGATATGAGACATGTTTTATTTTTCCTGAGATGCAGGGTAGACATTGTGAAGGCATTTGTGTGTCACAGTGTCTCAGCAGCAGCTCTCTGAAGCTCTCGCAGCGTCTAGACAGTGCCACCCCTCCCTGCTGGCCTGAATTCAGGCGGCTGTGGCAGCCCCGAGCACGGGCACAGCTCACGTGTGCTCACATCCCACGCTCCCTCTGCCAGCACCTACCACACACTTCTCCCAGATGATGGACAGCCGCTCCTCGATGCCGTTGGTGCCCTCAGGGATGAGGGTGAAGTTGTCCTTGCCCACGGCCTTCTGTGCAGTGCTGAAGGTGCAGTGGGCACTGCCCGTGACCTGCAGGTCCCCGCTGGGGAAAGGACAGGGCAGGGTTGGGGGGCTCTGTCAGTGCCAACACTGCCCCCCTGGACAGGATATCCCCCCTCTGCCAGCAGACTGCGGGGACACCCACGGGTCTTTGGGCTCCACAGGCAATGCCATGGCTGGAGATGGCATCAGGATGGGTGCAGACAGGATGCAGACAGGGCAGAGTGCTCAGGGACCTGTGTGACATGGGACTCACCTGGACAGGAGGGTGGTGAGGTGATCTGGCGTGGTGGGGTCAGGGCTGATGGGGGGGGACGTGACGAAGGCGGCGGCTTTGGCCCAGTTTTTGCTCCAGTAGTGGGACCCATCGGTGCCCAGGCTGGCAGTGATGGGCTCCCCGAACACCACCGTGCCTGTGGAGCAATCAGGGACTGAGGGCAGCCACGCCACGTCCCACGGGCCCCCCACAGCACAGACACGGACACGGTAACTACACATGACAGTTTCACCTATTTCAGCATTCCCAGTATTTCAGAATCACATTAATCCTTTAGATTATCTCAGACGACTGGGAAATGCTGTCAGAGCAAGTTCTGGAGCTGTCTGTTCTCCCCTTACACCAGACACACATTCCTACAAGCCTTCCTTTAAACCAAACCCGTGTCCCTCTGGCAGCTGCCAGGCTGGGGGCAGAGGTGGCTGTGCCCCCAGTTCCACCCCACTCCCCACACAATTGCTCCCAGCCCTTCCCACTCCATCCCAGTCAGAATTTGGAGCTTGCCCCAGATCTGTTCTTCATTCAGTTCATGACAAATGATCACAAGTGAATTATTTCTCGGGTGTCACAGTTCCAAGCTCATCCCCTCCAAACTTTCCAGCTCTGAGCAATTAGCTCTGGCACAGCCTGCCAAGGAAAGGAGCTCCCCCGAGCTTCAGCCCCCAGGGCTCGAGAGAGTTCTGGCAGTAGGGAGTGCTCAGCCCTTGCAGCTACAGTGAGACTCCTGGCTGGATTTAGAGGCTCAGCTGGCAGGCATGGACCAGCCTTACCTTTCCTCTTTGCCTGGGCCAGGACATCAGCAGCACCCCTGCTCATGACTTTGGTGACGTAGAGGGGGCAGTTGGCCTGCCTGGCGATGGTGATGGCTCGGTACACGGCCTCTGCCTCCACCTGTGGGGACAAGAACACGGCACGGGTGTCCCAGGGCCTCTGCACGGCGGCACCGGGAGCTCTGTAGGAGGGAGAGCTGGTGGTGTTACCTCCTCGGGGCGGCTCAGGACGTGCCCCTCCGGCCCCGTAATCCCCAGCTCCAGCAGCCTCTTCTGCTCCTGAGTGGGCGAGGAGGAAGGGAAGAGCAGTCAGTGATGGGCACAGCCCGTCCAGAGCTCCACAGGACACAACACACCCCGTTCAGAGGCTCCTGAGGGCTGAGCGAGATTCATCAGTCTGCCCATGTGCTTGGGACACCCCACACACCACTCCCAGAGACCTGTCCTTTGCTGTTCCTGGGTGGGAACTGCTGTGTCCCAACAGCACCTCTGGACCTTCCCAGCCCTCACACCCACAGTCCTGGGGTACAGGGATTCACGCCCATCTCTGCTCACCCTGAGGCTGTGCCAGCCCTGATGCCCAGCTACAGCACAGGTGTGCTTCCTGCACCCCTGGGCCTGCCTGCAGCAGCTCAGGAGCCCAGGGAGGAAGCAGCGATGGGCTCAGTGCCTGTCAGTGCCAGACTGTCAGTGGGGTGCAGCGAGTGCCACCCTCCCCAAGCAGTCCTTGCTCCTGTGCACTTCACCACATGGCACAAAGGAAAGGGCACCCCTGGTGACAGCTGCTGGGATGAGCTCTGGGATGTCCCAGGTCACTCATGTGGCACCCAAATGCAAAGGTCCAGCACACCCCTCACCCTGTCCCTCTGTGCTGTTGTGTATCATGTAGCCTCCCACTCAGCTGGCACTAAGGCAAGGATGTTATCCAACACCACGGAGCAGAGCCCACAGGATCCTTTAGAAGACCCTGCTCTTAGAGGATGTTTATTTCTCCGTATCCCTGTCACAGATCTCCTCCGAGTTTGTCCTCAGGGCTCCAGTGTCACCATGCTGGCAGTTTACAGAAATGCTGCTGCAGATACTGAACTGCCTGGGGTCACGTTATGCTCCACAGCCAGCTGAGGAACAGGTTTCTCAGATAAAATCCCAAGAAGTGGGAATTAGCCTCTATCCTGTTTGTTCAAATAAGCCCATTTGAAGGATTGGATTTGGCTTTCAGTTTAACCTTCCTCCCACACCAGAGTGAACACTGCCATGAACATGAGCTGAAGGAACTTCCAGTCTAACTCCTCCTCATGTATCTCACTGCAGGCTGGAGCCAGGATTGTCTTTTCTATGGGCAAAAAGGAAAAATAATGCCCATGAGCAGAGGCTGCAACACCAAGGAGTACCCAAGTGCCTGTGGTGGAGTTAAACACTGCCAAGTGTCACGCACATTATTGCAAAATATATAAAGCTCCTGATCTTCCCAAATGCCCCAGATTTCTAAACAACATAGATAACGTGATAAAGCATCAGTTAAGGGAGTCAGTCATCCCTTAGGAACCCTCACATCGTCTGCTGGGAACTGTACAGATTCCTGTGCTGGAACTCATGTGTGTGTGAGGATCCACGAGGGTGCTCACAATTCCACAGGAGACCCGGATCCTCCAGCACATTCCTCTGCCTGCACACACTGCCACACAGGGTCCCATCAGCCCCTTCCCTCCAAGGCTTTGGGTCACCAGCTCACACTGCAGGGGCAGGGGCAGGGGCAGGGATTCTCCCCCCCAGTGCCCTGGTGACCCTCCAGTCTCAGTGGACACAAACACGGTACCTCCTCGATGATGTCCCCGTTCTCTGCGTGCACTTGGGCAATGGCCCCCAGGTCTCGGATGATGCAGAAGATCTCGTACATCTGCCAAGACAAGTGGGTTCCCAATGTCAGACCCATCCCTGCCCACGCTTGGGTGAGGGTGGTGGCTTTCCCTGGATACTGCTCTCCTACCTGGGCATCGGTGCACTGCAGCTTGTCCTTGTAAGCCATGAACACCAGGAAGGAGTTCACACCTTGAGAAAAGAAAACACGTGTGGTTATTGTCCCACTGAGAACTCATTGACCTGGGCTGGGCTGAGCAGGGCTGGCCAAACCAGGGGGTTGTGCTGGAGAGGGTTAGACTGGAAGCCAAGCAAGGCCAGGGGCTCAAGTCAGAAGTGTCCCCAAAGGAACTGACCCCAAAAGTTCACGAGCTGTGAAGGAGAATAAACCCCTATCTTTGGGTGCACCTGGACCAGAAAAAGAAAACCCCATGGTCCATGTCTGCGTTTAGGTGCCCTCTGTGACCGGATCCAAATGCACAGTCAGCTGCCTTGCACCCCAGTGATGGTTTCAGTGTGTGGTTTATCCTCAACTTTCGACAAGGGATGAAGTGCCAGGACAAAGGGCAATGCCTTCCCACTGCCAGAGGGCAGGGTTATTTGGAATACTGGGAAGAAATTCTTCCCTGTGAGGGTGGGCAGGCCCTGGCACAGGCTGGGCAGAGAAGCTGTGGCTGCCCCTGGAGCCCTGGAAGTGTCCAAGGCCAAGCTGGACAGCACTTAGAGTAACCTGGGCTGGTGGAAGGTGTCCCTACCCATGACAGAGGGTGCCACTGGATGGGCTTTAAGGTCCTTTCCAACCCAAACCATCCTGTGATCCCATGCATTGCTGCTGTATTTTGTATGGATCGAGGCAACAACCAATACAAAACTATGATCCAATTGCAAATAAAATGTATTTCATGTGTATTCCAAGCTGGAATAGCTCCATTACTTCAGCCACTCTGCATTTTAATAGGAAATTCACTGTGAATTTCTATGGTAATTGGCCAATTAAACACTTGCTTGCAAGACTACAAATTACACTGAAGTCATTTAGCTCCACATTAGCATATCTGGAGGAAAATGTAGTCCCACACTTGGCAATGTGGATTAGTGAATGCATGAATGGCTGCCGTGTGTCCTGCTTCCCAGCGAGCCATGTCCCACGGAAGCTTCGGGATGCGCAGGGATTACAGGCACAACGGAGTCTCCATGGAACGCCCAAAGCTCAGTTTTGTTCTCTCAGCCCCGTCCTGGAGGGGTTCTTTTAAATGTTTTTCCTTACATCAGGCAGTCCAAACTGGGGAGCCTGACCCCATCCCTTTTGTTTCCAAAATCCCTTTCTACGACCGGGCTGCCGATGGCACAAAGGTGAGGGCACACGACCCACATGTTACTGCAGGAACCTGGAGCCAGTGACCCTCTCCTGGAGGGCCAAGGACGGGGCGGTCCCAGCTCCACACAAGGACGGTGCCCTCCGTGTGCCCCGCACCGCCAGGTACCGGGGGAGCAGTGCTGACACCACCACACCCCCACGGCCCTGCTGGGGGTTTGGGGGGTACTGCTGGCCCACAGCTCCCCTGCCCTTACCCTTGTCCTTCACCAGGGCCTCCAGCTCCTCCCTGAGGCTCTCGTGCCAGCGCGGGATGTCCACGTGCAGGCTGTAGTCGCAGCACACCTGGCTGTCGGCGAGGCCGCGCCACTGCTCGAAGGCGGCCACGAGGCTGGTCCCGGCGTCCGGGCACACGTGGTCAACTGGGGAGACACTGCACAGCGTTAGGGACGGGTGGGGGCACCGAGTCCCCAGGGGAGACCTGCTGCTCTGAGAAGGGGCCACTGCAACACCAGCTCCTTCTATAGCACTGGTTAAAAATGATGGATAATGAATCTCCAGGGTAAAGTGATACAAACAGAACAAACAAACTCAAAGTTATGGCTATTCTGCCCTCTTTTCACCCAGCACAGCCCTGGGAGTGGCTGGTCCTCACACACTTCTGCTCTGGGGCATTTCCCATGGGCAGCACCCACTGCCCATCACTTCCCTCAGCTCTGCTCCCATTCCCTGCAGGGAGCTGTGCTGGACTGTTGAGACTGGTCCTGCAGTCACATACTACAGCGGTCCTTGGGACCAGAACAGGAACAAAACAGAGGTCAAAATTATTTTACACTAACATGAAAAAAGAACCCATGCTCAGAGCTGAGAAACTCAAAAAAACACACTACCAAAGCTGTCCAAAACATATTGAAAGGTGTTTAAAGTGTTCTTCTGTTTTGCTCTGTGATGAGATGAGGCAAGAACAGCCATGTATTTTTAATACATGTGTGTAGCAAGGGAAGGAGGCTCTGCAAGGCACAGAACACCTTTAATTAGGTTTGTAGTGCTTTGATTTCTCCAGCAGAAATTAACATTTCTGTGCTACAGGGGTAAACATCTCTGCAGTGACTCGAGGCCTGGTGCATTTTGCTAGACAACACGCTACTTAGAAGCCTGCTGGACTGCGGTGCCCTTACTGATCATGGTGGTGCCTCCTGCCAGCGCTGCCTGGGTGCCCTGGGAGAAGCCGTCGGCCGCGCTCAGCCCCAGCACCGGCGCCTGCAGCCGCGTGTGCACGTCGATGCCCCCCGGCAGCACCAGCTGCCCGTGGGCATCCACGGTCCGTGTGCCGCCAGGCACAGGCAGGTTTTCTCCAATTTGCCTGAAAAGGAAATCAAGATCTCCTGTTAATTGGCAGCAACTTTGAAGTGAAGATGCCAAAAGAACTTCTGTCTGCAGGGCCGGGTTCTCCCCAGGCTGCCGGGGCTTTGGAAGCTTGTCCAGCTGCAGAACTACACCAGTGTAGCTCTTTCTAAAAAGCTGCCCTTGTTCTTCACAAATGGAACACATTTCCAAGAGAAGAATGACGAGAAGCAACCTTGTTCAAATCCCACGGCACTGCATCATTCTAAAAAATTGCCAAATATGAATTTTTAACTTACTTTATTAGACCGTCTTCCACATAAACGTCTGCATAAAATGACTGATCATCGTTGACGATTTTTCCTCCTTTGATTAGAAGCTGGTCACTCTAATGGGGAAAAAAATCACATTTCTTTAAAGATTCCTTTATTTAGATGCCACTTTACTCATTCTGAGCTTTATTAAGTCTAGGACTTAGTATTTTCCCTCTAATCCCACAAATTTAGTGACTATCCGGACTATTCTACAACTGCATTTGAAAAGGGAACCACATAAAATTGTCATTTGGAGGAGCACAGATCCCTGAAGGGCAGCAGGAGCCGGGGGAGCACCAGTATCCCCAGCTCCAAGGGCTGAGCTCTGTCTGCAAGCTGTGTTCCTGCCTCCTCCTCAGCTCTGGGTATGGAGAGTTCTCAGTGCATCTCATTAACCTGGTAATTTATTGCCATTCATTAGTTTTCACAGCCTGGCTGGATGCAGATAAAGCCTCAAGGACTCTCCTCACTTCAAAGCAGACACTGGCACAGTTGTCAGATTTGCAGAATCTTTACCCAGAATCTTTAACTAGAAAATTTAGGAAGCAGCAGCACTGATGTCAATGTGAAGCTGCAACCTAATTTCCGAGGATTCCTCTCCTGCTTTCTGGTGTTGCTAAAAAAATTAACAAGAAGGCTGAACTAGACAACACAAAGAGCGTGGCCTGGGCACAAACCCAGCCGAGGGAATCCCGAGCACGTGGCAGCAGAGCCCGGAGCGGCCGCACCGCACAGCTGATGGAGAACTGCCGGCAAACATTCGGGGACTTCTTTAAAAGAGCAGCGCTGGCATAGAAAAAGCAAAAATAAAGAATTGCATGCTGGTTTTTTTTTGAACGTTCAAGGATTTCTCATGTCTTTGTTGTTGTCCCTTCTCCCATAACATCAATCAAAAGAAGTCTCAGTGTTGCTGCCCCACGGGAGAGCCCGACGGCCCCTCCCCTTGTGGGGCCCATCTTCACCCCATCCCCACCCCCATTCCTTTCCTCACTCCATCCCCCATCCTCACCCCACATTCCCCATCTCCCCCCTCTCCAGCCCCCCACACCCAGGCTCTGCTGCCCCAGCCCGGTAACGCGGCTGGTCCCCGGCTCCGCACCCACCGGGATGCTCCCCAGGGCGCTCTGCCACGAGCCGGCAAAAGGAGGGGAAAACAAAACAAAACACAAGGCATCGCTATCGAGGGATTTGTCCCGACTCCTGCTGGGAAGCGCTGGCGCCGGGAGGAGGGAATCCCCTCCCGCACAGCCCGTGCGGGGAGCGCCGGGGGGTGCGGGCAGGGACCCCGGGCTGGGGGCGGCGGTGCCGGGCGGGGGGTAGGAGCGCGGTGCAGAGGCGCTCAGAGCATCCCCAGGCGACAAAAGCGTCCCCGAGCGCGTTCCGCTGCCGAGCGCCGGGGGCGGCGGGGCCGTCCCGTGGCCGCGGCGAGGGGCGCGCCCGCCTTTGTCCCCCCGGCACAAAGCGCCGGGTCCGGCCGGGCCGCAGCGAAGGCGCGGGGGGTCCGCACGGAGCGACCCCCGGCACGGCCGGG